>ML675622.1:6097752-6381529 GCA_007922155.1 Mesoclemmys tuberculata
TCCCCCCCCCACCCTTCTGCCTATACATCAGCCGCCCCTGGGGTGTCTCCTTCCCCCTAAGGAGCTCCCAGGAGGCGGCTTTTGATTTCAGCACTCCCAGCCCATTCGGGGCTGCTGTCTTCCCTCAGCCGCTGCCGTCCCCCCCGGCCCCTGCCCCAATGGACCAGGGGGCCGCTGCGGGGGCCGAGCCGGAGGACGACCCCTCCGTGGCGCTGCGTGAGGAGCTGCGCACCTTTCTCCGGGACACGCGTGGTGCCCGGAACCGGGTGCAGCTCGCTCTGCAGCGCTGGGGGGATTTCCACCGCGTCCTCCGGGCCGTGAGGGCCATTATGAAGGAGGGGAAAGGGGCCGGGCAGCAGGGCGCGGCGGCCTACCAACGGGCCCGCAGCTTCCGTGATGCCCTTAAAATCTACGGCACCGGTCACGGGCTGCTGCGGAGCCCGACGAGGACCGCCGGCGCTCCTGCCCACCAGGATCCACCCCAGCCCTCCTCGTAATGCCTTTCAACATCTGCACATTAAACACGAGGGGCTGCAGGACGGGTCTCCGCAGGAACCAGGTGCTCTCCTTCCTTCGGGAGGGGGGGTACTCTGTAGCGTTCCTGCAGGAGACCCACACGGACCCGGCCGCCGAGGCCAGCTGGCGGCTGGAGTGGGGAGACGGGGTGCACCTTAGTCACCTCTCCGCCCGCGCGGGCGGAGTGGCCACCCTGTTCTCCCCTGACCTGCAGCCCGAGGTGCTGGGGATTGCCGAGGTCGTGCCGGGCCGCCTGCTGCACCTCCGGGTCCGCGTGGAGGGGCTGGCGTTGAATCTCGTCAACGTCTACGCCCCGACCGCGGGCCCGGAGCGGGTGCGGTTCTTCCAGCAGGCGGCTGCCTTCCTCGGCACACTGGATCCGCAAGAATGCCTGGTCCTGGGCGGGGATTTTAACACCACCCTCGAAGAGCGGGACCGCACGGGGACCGAGCCGTGCCCGGCCGCCAGGGACGTCCTCAGGGAGATAATTGACCATCACTCCCTGGTGGATGTCTGGCGCGACCACCACCCGGACGACAACGTCACCTTCACTTTTGTCCGGGTGGGGGAAGACCGGTCGCGCCACTCCCGGTTGGACCATATTTTCATCTCTAGGCACCACCTTGCCCGGGCCCACTCCTCCAGCGTCCGGCCGGCCCCGTTCTCGGACCACCACATGGTGACCGTGACGGCCTCTCTCACTGCGGAGAGGCCGGGGCCGGCCTACTGGCATTTTAACAACAGCCTGCTGGGGGACGTGGGCTTCGTGGCGTCCTTCCGGGAGTTCTGGCTGGCCTGGCGGGGGCAGAGGGGCGCCTTTCCCTCGGCGCGGCGATGGTGGGATGTGGGGAAGGTGCGCGCCCGGCTCTTCTGCCGTGACTACACTCGGGGGGCCAGCCGGCGGCGGGATGTGGGGATAGAGCGGTTGGAGCGGGAGGTCTTGGAGCTGGAGAGGCGACTGGCCGCCAGCCCCGATGATCCGTCCCTCTGCGGAGCGTGCCGGGAGAAGCGGGAGGAGCTTAGAGCCCTCGAGGACCTTCGAGCCCGAGGTGCCTTTGTCCGGTCCCGCATCCGTCTCCTTCGGGAGATGGATCGCGGCTCCCGCTTCTTCTATGCCCTGGAGAAAAAGAGGGGGGCCCGGAAGCATGTCATCTGCCTCCTGGCTGCTGACGGCACCCCCCTCACGGACCCGGAGGAGATGCGTGGAAGGGCCAGGGCCTTCTACGCAGACCTTTTCTCCCCGGAGCCGACCGATGTCGCCGCCTGCAGGGTGCTCTGGAACGAACTTCCCGCGGTCAGCACGGGCGACCGGGACCGGCTGGAGAAACCTCTCACTCTGGCCGAGTTCTCGGAAGCCCTCCGCCTCATGCCCACCAATAAATCCCCGGGCATGGACGGGCTGACTGCGGAGTTCTACCGCGTGTTTTGGGACGTCCTCGGCCCGGACCTCGTCACCGTCTGGGCCGAGTCCGAGGCTAGCGGAGTGCTCCCCCTGTCGTGCAGGCGGGCAGTGCTCACCCTCCTGCCGAAGAAGGGGGACCTCCGCGACCTCCGGAACTGGCGTCCCCTCTCGCTCCTCGGCACGGACTACAAAATAGTGGCTAGGGCCGTCTCGCTGCGGCTGAAGTCCGTGCTGCAGGACGTGGTCCACCCCGACCAGACCTACACTGTCCCGGGCCGCACCATCTTTAACAATCTGTATCTGGTCCGGGACCTTTTAGAACTTGCGTGTAGGGATGGTCTGTCGTTCGCCCTCCTGTCCCTGGACCAGGAGAAGGCGTTCGACCGGATGGACCACGGGTATCTCCTGGGCACCCTGCAGGCGTTCGGCTTCGGACCCCGTTTTGTGGGATTTCTCCGGGTGCTGTACGCCTCCGCAGAGTGCTTGGTCAAGCTCAACTGGACCCTGACCGAACCGGTCAGCTTCGGGCGCGGAGTACGCCAAGGCTGTCCGCTGTCCGGCCAGCTGTACGCTCTGGCCATTGAGCCCTTTCTCCGTCTCCTCCGCCGGAGGTTGACGGGCTTGGTGCTCCGTGAGCCAGAGCTGAGGCTGGTGCTGTCGGCGTACGCCGATGACGTGCTCCTCGTGGTCCAGGACCCGGGCGACCTGGCGCGGCTGGAGGACTGCCTGGCCGTCTACTCGGCAGCCTCCTCCGCCCGGGTCAACTGGGCCAAGAGCTCTGCCCTGGCGGTAGGGGCCGGGTGGCAGGCGAGCTCCCTCCCACCTGCGCTTCAAGCCATCCGGTGGAGCGCGGGTCCGCTGCTCTATCTGGGCGTTTACTTCTCCGCCACCCATCCCTCCCCGGCAGAGAACTGGCAGGATTTGGAGGGCAGGGTGTCTGAGCGGCTGCGGAGATGGACAGGACTGCTCCGGTGCCTCTCCCTCCGGGGGAGGGCACTGGTGATCAACCAGCTCGTCCTGTCCATGCTCTGGCACCGGCTCAACACCCTGGTCCCGACCCCGAGTTTCCTGGCCTACCTCCAGAAGACAGTTCTGGAGTTCTTTTGGCCAGGACTGCACTGGGTCTCTGCAGGGATTCTGAGTCTTCCCCTGGAGGAGGGCGGGCAGGGCCTGTGCTGCATCCGCAGCCAGGTCCACACCTTCCGCCTCCAGGCCCTGCAGAGACTCCTCTATGGTGCAGGTAGTCCGGCGTGGAGCCACTTGGCGCGCGTCTTCCTCCGCCGCTTCCGAGGGCTCCGATACGACCGGCAGCTCTTTTTTCTCCACCCGAGAGGTCTTCCGCGAGACCTCTCCGAGCTGCCGGTCTTCTACCAGGACCTCCTCCGGACCTGGAGGCTCCTCTCGGCCTCCAGGCCCCTTGCGGTCACCGAGGGGGAGGACCTCCTCGCGGAGCCCCTGCTACACAACCCCCAGCTGCGTGTGCAGGTGGCGGAGGCCCCCTCGGTGCAACGGAGGTTGGTCCTGGCAGGAGTCACCAGGGTCGGAGACCTCCTGGACTACGCCCGGGGGGCCTGGGTGGACCCCCATGCGCTGGCTCGGCGTATGGGGCTCTCCACCCCTCGAACCCCCCGACGCATACTCCAGGAGGTGAAGGCAGCCTTGCCCCCCACGGCTTTGACGTACCTCGAGCGGGTCCTGCAGGAGGGTGCTCCCCGCCCTCCCCTCAGCCCGAGCCCTCCGGTGCTTACCATCGGGCCTCGGCCCCGCGAACCCCCTCGGCCCCCCCATCCTCATGCCCCAAGCCGGCTGCTTGACCTGCAGCCGGCCCCTTTCCAGACCGCGCCTAGGGAACACCTGTACACGCTCGTGCTCCACACCCTCCACTTCCTCGCCCTTGCGTCCCGCCCAGACACCAAGTGGCGGGACCTCCTACCACCTTTGGAGGGCGAGGATCCCCGGTGGGCCAGCCTGTATTCCACCTTGACCCCGCGGCCCGCCGGGGACATCAGTTGGCGGCTCCTTCATGGAGCCGTGAGCACGGGCGTGTACTTGGCGCGGTTCACCTCCCATCCTGACACCTGCCCCTTCTGCGGCGTGAGGGAGACCCTGGCGCACGTGTACCTGGAGTGCGCCAGGTTGCAGCCCCTCTTCCGGCTCCTCCAGAACCTCCTGCTGAGGTTCTGGCTGCACTTTTCCCCGCACCTGTTCATCCACGCACACCCTATCCGTGGCCCCACGAAGTCGCGGGACCTCCTCGTCAACCTCCTCCTAGCCCTGGCCAAACTAACCATCTACAAGACCAGGGAGAGGAGGTTGGAAGGGGGGGCTCCCTGCGACTGTGGGGCCTACTTCCGTTCCCTGATCAACTCACGTCTCCGAGCAGAGTTCCTCTGGGCTGCGTCCGCTGGCTCCTTGGACAGCTTCGAGGAGCAGTGGGCACAGTCTGGGGTTCTCTGCTCGGTGTCCCCTTCTGGCTCTCTCCTTTTAAACCTGTAACCCTCACGCCCCTTCCTGGTTTTCTCATTCGTTGTCCCACGTAATTAGTTGGACCCGGGTCCAGTGGCTCCACCCCTAGGCTGGGGGGGGAGCTTTTAGCGGTGGGTGGGCTTGCGCCCACCCACCTACCCCCGGATTTCAAATAGGAGCACTCTGGCAAAGCCGTCAGGCCTGGCCCTGTCACACTAGTAAAGACGCTGTATATTGGTGACTATGGAAGTCTAGCCCCTTGAGTTTGTACCCAGTGCGTCACTTTGTTGAGAAATTAAGCTTCACACGGCTTCTTGTGTCACATGAGTTTGATCGTCTTTTTGGGGGGAGGAGAGTTCATTTAACTGGACTGGTTATTGTTATTCACTGTGTGTCCTCCAGTAGCACCCGGTAGCCCTAAACAGACTCACAGCTCCAGCATGCTGGATGCTGTACAGACTTATTGGAAGACCAATAGAGTAGAATTGGTGTCAGTAGAATTGGTGTCAGAGGAGAATTTCCCTAATGTTTCTAGGGTAGGTTCAAATATTGGTCCTAGAAATCCTGATGGTATCCCAGGACACCTTGTTGTCCATGCTAGTCCACAGTAACTCTGCAGCCACCTTAAAACTGGGAAAGCCACTGAAAGCAAACTAGTTCACTGCACCAAACAAAGAAAAAAAAATATAAAATAAGTAAAAATCCTGCCCAGAGCAATAGCTTTTTATGTTCCATTGTATTTGTATTAAGCTTCCATCTCTGCTAATATTTATCATTAGTGACCAACAAACTAAAAGTAATATGCATTTGCTTCACTAACAGCCTCTCTTGGATCTTGCTCCACACCCAGAGGCCACTACTACTTGCTAAATACAAAGACATAACTTGCCACACAAGCATATGATCTAGAAAGAAACACCTTTTATAGACCCATCTTAGAAGCACTCAAGCAGTTTTGAAGTGCCAGTATTCCAATGGATCCTCCATTTCTCATGTGCTTAAATGCTTTGCTTAACCAAGGCCTACGTCAGTAAAATATTTCAGACCCACTCCATCTCTACTGCTTAGGCGACAAATGATGGTTATGAAAAGAATTTGTCACCTAAAAATGCATAAGTTTACATCAATACATTAAAAAAAATCAACCCCATCCTCCTTGCCCCCATTACAGCTAAATAGCTAACTACATGAGCTTAGGCTTGCTAATGTAAAAAGAAATCTGAATGAGATCTACCTTAGAATAATCAAAATTCTACTGAGCCCATCTACTGTACTATATTTCTATTAAAGCATCTAGCCAGTTTCATGTATATAAAAACATGACTAAAAGAACAACAATTCATGTTATAGGTGTGCCAAAACTGAAACTTCAAAGCCAAACCTCTTCACATTTTAGAGGCATTCAGATTCAAATCCCCAGCCCCAGAGCCATGCCATCTTTTTAGTTCCTGATCAGATCCAAAATTGTAAAGATCTGTTACCTGCTTTTCCTTGGGAGGAAATGTCAAGCTGGTCAAAATTACATGAGAACATTTGATTTCCACAACTCAACTAACCTCATGTGATTTCTGCTACTGAAACCAAGATTCTGCAACAAGAGTTCCTAAGCTTTTGGAGCCATCAGATTAGAATAAAGAGTCTAGATCTGATTCTACTTCAGATCCAAATACTAGTATGCACTTAATCTGAATTCTATTACTGCGTGCTAGGCCCATCTCTGAACAGCACGTGTAAATTGGATTTCAATATCTAAAACCAACAAAATCTGTTAACTCTTCACCTAGCAGAGTCACACCTACACCCACAGAGTCCAACTACTGTGTTCATGATTGCATCAGCTATGTTTCGCATTCCCCTTAAATCTCCGAGACTCTAGAGAACATGGAAATACTGTAGAGTACCACTAGAGAAAGGTTTACAATTGGTTTCTGCTAAATTGTTCCTTTTATATATATAATTAGATCAATTCTGCAATTGTGTAGATAGATTTCCCACTGAAGTCAGTGAGAGCTATATGCATAAAAGATAAAATCACACCTGGCCTAATGCTTAAAAGAGAGAGAGATGGTTACGCTAACAGGAACGATCATCTGTAGGGACTGCATGATATAATAGCAAAACCCTCCTTTCTGACATGCATTGTTGATTTCTTATGCACAGGGCATGTCTTCACTGCAAATTTAGAATTCACTGTATGAAAGGAACTTCTATTGACTTCCATGAATGTTTCCCATGCAGACAAATCCTAGAACAGGGCTTAAAGACCTGCAGGGGAGGGGAGAATTTCTCCTTAAAACCTGGAGGGCAACAAAATACTTCAGAATCAAATTGTACTGCAAAACACTCCAGCAAATCAGTTCGGGTTTGCTTTGCTTTCCGAGTTGAGCAATTACCTCAGACAATGACACCTAAGAGTAGCTTCCATGTTCAATTTAAACAAAATTGCTGTGGATGAACTCATGATAAACAGTCATTGAACAACATGGAGTTTTGCTAAATCTATTTATATGACATCATTTAGTCTTCCCCTACAGAGCTGCTTAGTAAACTTAACGCAAAAGAAACCCAGAAGCATCTTACATGCAGCTTCACCCATCTCTTTTCTCATATTTCATGAGACAACTATGTTTTGCTGTCTTTACAGTACACACAGATATATACCCAAGAAGCTCCAAGTGGCTAAATCAGGAGAATGTTCCTTTTGATTCTTCAATGATTAGAGCTCCATCTTGTCTTGCTGAGGCAATGAGGGTTTTGACCTGGGAATCAGTGGGAGCAACGTACAACTCTAGCGTAACTGAAATGAGCATCTGATCCACAGAGTACACCTGGAGTAACCCTACTGGTTTCAGTGGAATTACTCCCAATATACACCAGTATAACTGACATAAAGATTTATCTGCATCTCACTATGCACCACAAGATTTCTGGTTTGGAGCTGCTAAAACGAAGTCTGACTGGGAGATTATGGACATTTCCACTTTAAATCCTATTATAACATCACTGCTTCAATAGCACCTAACATAGACAATGTTACAATGAGAGTAAAGTGCATTTGAAATTTTTCTTTAACCCCTCCCCCCCCAACGTACATTACATGGAATTATACGAAATATAGCTGTGCGAATTGTACAACTATAGCCTTTAGAGATCTGAAGTTTGCCAGCACCTTTTATGAAACATCTAAAATCATCCATAAAATATGCGTGAAGATAAAGAAGTTTTAACCCATGAATTTGAGAAGAAAAATAAAAAATAATTTTTCAGTGGGGGGGGAATCAATTTACAGATCTGGGATTATTTTCCACTTTTATTGAAGCATTATTTGCAGCCGATTGGTCTCCAAAATTGTCATATTAGTTTTAATACAATATTTAGATCGTTAAAAACAGCATGATTACTTCATTTTAAAGCTATAAATCTGCTAGCTATTTTTCAATGATAGGCATAAAAATAACTGGATGTATTTACAATACCAGAGACTTGAAAATACAGTATTAAACATCTCTATATTTTTTAATGCAATCTGCATAATATTAAAGACCAAAGGAGAGATGTTCTGGTCCAAACTCTGTCATAGTGATCTTGTTTTTAGAACAGCCTATTATGTAAATTAACCCAAGAGTTAATTCAAATGGAGTGATTGTAATCTCATCATTATATATTCCATAACCATCCATGACTTAATATTTAATTCTAAAATACTGTGATTAAATAATCTTCAGAAGACAAGTCAATAAATTCAAAATTCAGGCTGACATATATTAAATCACTACCTTTAAGCCATAGCATTGCCTTTTTTAAAATATAATGTATTAAACCATTTTTGGTATTTAAATATACTTTGTTGTTTACCAAAAAAAAGTTTCAGGGACTAAATTTTGGCAGGCTCTGGAAACCATTTTCGCTAACAAACAGCGAACATTATTATAGAATAGATTTTTTTAAATCATTTCTAGTTCTTTTCATGCTTCACTGAGAAAGCGCCAAGAGGTAATGCAGACCCATTGCATAGTCCCACCTGCTGCTGAAAGAGCCAGCGTTGAAAAGGATTTATTTATAGAAAGCTAACTAAAGGTCAGCTGCCTGGGACCTCAAGTCATGCAATGCCAGCCACATGTTAAGCCCCAATATGGCTGTAAACAAGGCATTTGGCACGCAGCAAACAGTCAAATTCCTTCAAGACATTAGATATTTGCAAGCTCACCTTCAGCAACAAGAACCACAAGCCCGCATGAGGGAAAACTACACCCAATTATAATTCAGTTAGTAAAAAGAAAACTGCTGCAGAACATAAAACAAAGGCTCCTGGAATTTTGTTATATTTCTCTTCGCATTTCTGTAGCAGGAATCAGAGAATGCTGTGGTGTGTTTTTAGCCAATGCTGTGACGTTTAAGGAGTGCAAGACACACATTACACAAGACTACAGGAATAGCGTAGAACACGAAAACATTTAGAAGACATGCAAGCCATGTGTGCACACTCACACGCACACCCCACTGTATGCTATATGGACCAAATTTTGGCAGATGCCAGGAAACAATAATAATGTCTGTTCCCTCCCTGCTCCAAGCAGTCCCATGCACATGCTGTGCTGAAAAAGTAATACGCTTGTATTCTTCTGGCTAGGAGCAATGCTATGAATTCCAAGTAAAGTCGGAGTAATCTCCATAGGGGAAGTCTTTGAAGGCTAGGGGAGCGTAAGTATTTTAACACTGCCAGTTGAGAAGGACCCAACTCCGTAGCCAGGTTTTCAGGGTAGCAAAGATGATGGTAGTAACAATCCTCCACTGTACAGCCCACCACTAGTACTGGCCCATGTGTCGCTTCGCTGGTGTGCGCCACCACATACGGCCAGACTGAATTTAATGGAATTTACCATAGATATGTGGAGCAGCACAAAAAGGGAATCACCACAGGACAGCACGGAGCCCAAGAAGTTCAGTTTAGGTCATACTCATTTAAAACTGACAATGAGACACCCATAAGGAGATGTCAGAGGGAGAAGCTGAGATAAGGGATTGGAAGGAAGGAGACAGGCCACGAGTGCAGCCATAGATTTGAGTCATTGGTGTGGAGCTGTTAGTTGAAGCCCTAGTGAGCAGATATGATAACCCATGGCAAGGGCGTAGAGAGAGAGAGAAGAGGTGGAGGCCAAGGAGAGAGCCTTGTGGGACACTCAGGCAAATGGGGGAGGGAGGAAGTAGAGGATGCTTCTTACTTCAGTATTTGTCATCTCTTCCTTTGCCTCTCCCTCATTAGGCACAGTTTATAGTGTCTGATGCTGCCAAATGATTGAGGCAAAAAATGCCAGTAAAGAACTGGAATCAGAAGGGTCAGGGCAGTCCTCTCTTCTGGAGTGAATCTTTCTTTATGGATCTTGATTACCTTCTTGGCACAGCCTCACTGGCAAATTCACACGGGGGGAGTGCAAGAAGAGAACAAGACAACAACATGGCGCTAAAACCATGTCAGATAGTGGTCTGATTGTGATCAGAAAGAGCAACTGGAAAACTTGCCAAAATTAACCATACACTCAACAGCCCCAACAAAAAATCACTGAGCAGGAACTGGACAGCTCCGGGAACAGCCTCACGGAAAAGCCACAGCCTTCTACCTCTATAGGATATCACTTGTTTGACCTTGCATCTGTTAACCATCGCTGCAAATCCTGTGTGCTGACAGCATTCTTGGGAGAGTCAGTATTCCACGGAATAACCGGCACTTCAGAGGCGGCCTATCAGGATTAAACCCTACTAAGACAACAAGTGAATTTTCCATTACATACATGGTTTACTAGAAGTAAAATCCCACTTACCTCAGTATAGTAGTTAACACTGGATAGTCCTTTGGACTATGGTCCTATGGGCCATGGCTTAGGAGTGAGCACTGTTTTGTGATCACCACCACAGACCATGAAATAAATGTGCTCTCTCATTCCCTTCTATAATTTTCTCCAGAGCAATGTTGTGTCATGCTGATAGGGCAGCTGAGAGGCAGCTTGCAAGAAGTGGGGGTTCTATTCCTGGGTCAACCACCCACTTTGTGCATGACTTTCTGCAAATCCATTAACTTCTCCAAGCTTTTTCTTCTGTAAAGTGGGTAAATAGAATACTTACCTGTCCCACTGGGATGCTGTCAGGGTTAGCTCATGGATACTTTGAGATTCTCAGATGGGAACTGCTAAAAACCACTAAACAAGATGTGTGGGCTTTTTGAACTTGGTTGTAATGGGTAAAAAGGGAAAGGAGGTTATGTTTTCTACATGCTGCTTTCGGCTCCTGAGATTCCATCCTTTGTCTTAGACCCACAGATCAAGGGCCACTGCTTTGTATTTCAATGCCATCAAGCTGCAAGAGGCATTTTAATGCCCACAGGCTTTGCCTAACAGATTTTGCCCATATTGTTTTAAATCTTGGGCAACCATACGTATAGATGAGGTATTGCAACATTTTTAACATTTACTTATGTTCTCCCAGGAACAATAGCTAGGTAAAGAAGGCGTATATCTGGATTCGCAGGTATTCATATAACTATGATACAATTAAGGCTCCTATTAGTGTGGTGAAAAATAACTAAACGTGGCATGATGGAGAACCAGATCTCAATGATTTTGTCACATTTCCTTGGTGTGCACATCGGAAACAGGCCATTTTTTGGTTGCCAGCAGCGCAGATTCATCTTGGGAAGCTGAAAGAATCTACAACTGAACTTAGTTTATACCCCCGTGGAGGGTGCATAAGGCAGAAGAGAATCCAGTTTGCTCTTCTGTACATTGCCGAGCCCATAGAGCTGACAGGAGATAAACTTCTTTGAGTCAATAAAGACACCAGAGCGGTTTCTGGGATAACATGGCCAAATTGAGACTGTCCTTTCTGGAAGGGGGAGGGGTCCCAGGAGCACAACATCCCAAAGGAAGCCGGGCAGAGTGGAGAAGGCAGGAAGGCCAGCCATGGTAGCATAGTCTCAGGACGCTGGAAAGAGGCATAATCCTTCCTTGGGGTTCCCCTACAATGGTGCAGCTCCTTACTGTGTCACAGCTATGTCTGAAAGGGGCACATATGCTGAATAAGAAGGTAACTTTTCACTTAGTAACCTCTCTCCCCATAACTGCACTTTATGTAAGTTGCCCAAGCTGTGGTATAGGCAGCAGAGCCAATGAACTCTTATGAATATTTCAATTCTAAATTGTTTTAGTGGCACTGGAAATGGAAGCAATGCTCTCCAGGTTCTTTTCTACTAGAATGAGACGCGGTGGAAAGAGAAAGACAGATCAGCAGCAGCAGTAAGCATTACTACTTCTTGTGCAGCGTTTCTTGCAAGAAATGGCTAAGAGTGCATGTTACGTGAAAAGATCGAGTGAACAGCTTACTGGCTTTACCTTTCCTCTACACGGTCCCCAAACTACAACAAGTGATGCGCCACGTTTGGCCCCTTTATTCAGAATGGGTCTTTAGACTGCAGTTTCATACGATGTTGCACGGCAGTTTCCTCTGGAATAGTTCATAGGCATAAAAACGTTCAGTCTCATCAGAATGATTTACAAAATGGACTAGTCCGCTCCATCTTAAATACAGACACTGGCCTTCTTGTCTCCAATTCCACGACAGGTAACAAAAAAAGTAATAACGTGAAGACAAATCATTCATTTCGGGTAGGTCTGCATCAGAGCAATTAACAGAATTTCTCAGACGCAGCGTATAAAACTTACTGTTCCTACGGGAAGAAGCAAATCCTGTGGTTTCTATTATCTACAATTATAAATCTATAGCAGATTTCATCTCTAAAGTAGTAAAATAAATCTTAAAAACTAGCCTTTATTTTTCACTAATAAGCCATGAAAGGGGACAATACAAAAAGTAGGTTCAGAGGACCTGACCTGCAAATTACTTATGCAAGAAGTTCAGCTGAAATCAACAGGCAAGCCAGCCTGAGTAAGGATTACTTAAGGGAGTGAAGTTTTTCAGGTCTGGGAACACAGAGAGACTAGACATGCAGAATATCAGAGCAATATTAATAAATAGTACGAAGTACTGTATCAGTGACACCTAGGTTTTAGGATTGCACATTTACATGAATAGGGAGAACATCCAGTTACCTGATAAAGAATTAAATAATAAAAGCGTGGAAGGCTTGTACACCCCCATGCATCTGGATATAAACCAACCTCTAACCAGTGGGAGTTAGGAGGAAACTTTTGCTATGGGCAGGTTAATTTTAGAGCAGGTTGTGAATTTTTCTAAATTTTTTTTTTTTTTGAAAATCCCAATTTGCTGAAACAGAAGCTTATGGCAGGAAAGGAGCCATGTTGACAAACCTTAGATCAGGCTGGAATTTCTGCACAAAATGAGTGGGCACGTCTGCAGAAGAACCAAAGCCCAAAGGTCAGGGCACACACCCGAGAAGTGGGAGAGCCAGATTCAAGTCCCTGATTCGAATCAGGCAGAACCGGGACTTGAACCCTTGATGCTGGGCTTAAGGCTAGTTCTGGGTGGGTCTCTACCCTCTGTCATGAAAAACGGATGCAGGTCTCTGTTTTGTCTCAACTGGAAAATTTTTCAAATGGCAAAAAATGTGGCATGGAAAAATCATTTCCCATCCAGCTGCAGCTTGTATAACTGCCTATAAGAGGGTTTCCTGCCCAGTCCTCCAAAAAAGCTGTTACCAGCCTGTGTCAGAGACAGGATACTGGCCCAGCTGGACCACTGATCTTATTTGAGATGGTAATTACTCTATGTTTAACAAACTAATTTAGTTACAGGATGTACTGCTCTAAATCCAAATTTAGCATCTGTTTCCCTTGCATCTGTTGACTCCAGCTATTAAAAATACTGGTCTCCAGTTAGAGGACACACAGCATTCAATACGATTCTATGCTCTTTATCGATCAGATGGCCTCTGTAATCATTTCTCTTTTGCCAGTTGAAGTTCTCCATCTCATCCATGTGGATCCGACCCAAACACCACCATTACGATTAAGGGAGCCTTTCGCCTCTTTGTCATTTCTGACCCCTTCAAAGCCTTACAACAAAATTGTGTGTCAAGAACAATGAACAGGAGTTGAACACCGTGGATGCTGCAAACCAAGGAAAATGCACTGTGACGGAGTTAACTGAAGCATGATTGTACAGGCTATTAGACAAATCTGAATCACTTGAAGAGGGGGTTTTCTTTCATTTATAATTAACCAGTTAGCTGTCACATCACAGTTTCCAGGATCTCAGGCTGTGAATATTTACCCTGCGATCTATGTAGAAGTTAGAGAGCCTGTGCATTAGAGAAGGGGGGGAAAGAAGAAGAGAAAATAAATATATGTATTGGAGAAATTAAGTGAATTTAGGGCTTCAGAAATCAGCCAAAAATGACTGAACTGGGAAGAGACATAATAGTTGAATTAATGTAGTCTATCCTTCCTTAAACACAGCAGCTTCTTTCAGCAAATATCTTCTCAAGCTGGCTTTATGTTCTAGGGTTTCAGATATTCCTGTTAAAGGAAGTAATTTCACGTGGAATTGTTGGAAATTTGGGGCACGGCTGAATTATTTATTTAGCATCTTTAAAAAGAAAAAACCCCTAACCTATCATCCCTGCAATACGTTAGCTTCGTTGTTCAGTGCACCAGATTTTTAGGAATTTAACGAGTGCATTCCTCTAAGAGGATGTCAGTATAAATCTATCTTATGTGAAGTCTGATGCAGCATAAATGGATACTTTTAATGGCTTATTTAGTCCTGTACATCAGATATTTGCTTAAATAGCCCCCTCTTCCCTCCCTCCCCCAAGGCTCATGGACTCTTGAAAGAATACTTCAGAATTATTGTATTTATGGGTCAGAGTGGGGCAAAAAAAAAAAAAAAAAGTTGCACTGAAGCTTCCAGTATACACAGTCCATGCTGTAAGGAAGGCAGTGGTTCTCAGCTTCAGAGGCCTGGAGATGCACTTCACCAGCAAGACTGGGAAAAGCCCCGAGTCACAAAATAATCTGAGAGCAATACCCTGACATTGCACAAGGATGGCGCATTATTGGAGCCCAACGAACGGATACAGACCTCACCACATGATGTCAGGTGGCCATTCCTGGCTCTATAATTCTGCTGCACACGCTCCTCTTTGACAGCTGAAGGATGTTTGTTTCTCTGCTTCCGGCTGCACAGAGGTGTGCATGCAGGAATGCCCTTGACCAAACCCTTGACAATGCTAAGGCACCTGGTATGCTGTGAGAACTATTGATCATGCAGACCAGTATCGTCTCATCCTTTTCTTTTGCTCCCTCCGCTGTCGATTGCATCTTCCCATTGTCTCTTGTTATACTTAGACTGTAAGCTTTTACGGGCAGGGGCTGCCTTTTTTGTTCTCGGTTTGTACAGCGCCTAGCACAGTGGGATTCTGATCCATGCTCAGAGCCCAAAGGCATTACTGCAGTACTAACGAACAAGATAGGGATGCAAGCCACACCAGCCTTTTTGCATCTGGGATTTAACATGCATGGCAACTGCTAAATGACGCAGCCTCTGCGGACCAGCAGGCCCCTATTAACCGGCTAAGTAAGTTATTGTGGAGTAGATCACCACGCAGATTCTTCCCTCGGCCTGTCTGTCTGACAAGGAACCCATCCTCCTTTGTCCGTACGTAACATCTGCTGCGAAGCATTCTTGTTACAGACACACAAACCAATCCGCCAAGATGCCGAGCGCTCGAGGCCCATACACTTCCACTAAGTCAATGGGAGTTGGGCATGTCCAGTCGCTCCCTGGAGATGCTCAGGAACTTGCATGCTTCGCTTTGTGAGTCTCATGGAGACTTCCCCGGAGGATCAAAGGTAAGAAAAACCATGATCTTGTCACCAGATTACACTCCATCCTCCCAAAATCTCTTTTTCTTCCTTAATCTCCTCTCTACAAAAAGATTTCACTCGCAAACAGCCTGAATACAATTCTAGCAACTCTTTAATTAACATTGCACCTACAACTCTCTCTCTGCATTCACCTTTCTGCCTCTTATTTAATATGCCAAATGAAAAGCATGTCAGGTAGTATGAGTGATGGACATTGCATGATAAGAGTCTAATCAATAACATTAAAAACATAATACGGCCAGACACAAGCGCAGTTCAGGACAAGTAAAAAATCCAGGTGGGTTACATCTTGGCTATTGCCCCCGTCCCCCCATCATCATTATTTGTTTAGCACTAACATAAATCATTAATGTTCACATTTAATTCACAGGTCTCCAAGTCTAATTAAAAAGGTGGTGAAAGTCTGAATGATGGCTGCTAAGGCAGCTGTGCTACTCTGGCGGTCCAGCAATAAGTGCTCTCTGACCCTCATGCACTGAATGGGCTTAAGTTTTCTGGCACGAATTCATTACTAAAATTGATGGGTCCAGGTAGACAGAAAATAATGTTTCTAATCAAACACTGGCGATCTCATTATTTGTGTTGCAAAGAAGAAGAGTGCTGCTATAAGATTTGATAACGCTAAAAGGAGAAAGATTTCTCGAGACCCACATCCTACGGGAGAAATCAGTGTGTGAACTGTACAGAAGAGGATTTAATTGTCTGCCTTCTGGTGAAGGAAAACCTGATTACTGTCATGACATACCGTAGGGATGTGTTCATGCACAGGAAAGAGAATAAAAGGTGTGCATAATAATAAAATAATCACGATGTATACTGTCTTCCGTTCCAAAGGGCTCAACAAAGCATTGGCCTTTCCTTTGTCATCAGTGGGAGCTGGATTAGGCGCTATTTACCCTAAATCTGCTCCCATTTAAATCAGTTCTCCCCCCTAAATGAATGACACCCCCAATATCCCAAAATGGACCCTTGATGGTGATCTAGGACTAGATTCTAATGTTTTGCTGCATGGCCCAGGTCAGCCAGTAACTTGTAAAAAAAAAAAAATCTGTTTCACTCTGTATTATGAAAGCACAGTAACGGGTTTTAGAGGCATCTGGCTATGTATGCTGTGCAACGGAGTTTAGTTTCTGGATCCACTCAGGCTCCTGCATTACCCCTGGGACACGAATGGCTTGACTATTTCAATACTTGTCAATCACTAGTTAAAGAGGGCTCTTATGGCTACTAAAGCCAACTATGGGTTTAACATTAGTCTTGATCATATAACAAAGTCCATTTGACACACAGCTAAAACTATGAAAGTTTGTCTTACAGTTTTGTTCTTCCATTTTCACCAGGGAGAAATTTTATTATGCTTTCTATCAGATTCCCCCCCCCCAAGGTGTAAAGCAATCCATTACAAAAAAGTCAACTAGCTAGGAACTCAGTGTACAATGTTTAATTTTACTTAAAATAATGGTCGTATAGGCTTTT
This sequence comes from Mesoclemmys tuberculata, assembly GCA_007922155.1. Classification (NCBI taxonomy): domain Eukaryota; kingdom Metazoa; phylum Chordata; order Testudines; family Chelidae; genus Mesoclemmys; species Mesoclemmys tuberculata. The sequence goes on from ML675622.1 coordinate 6,114,469, forward strand.
GTTTCTGCAGGCGTTTTCTCCGCATTTCTCCTCCTCTTCTCCCTCCCTCCCCCGTTTCCCCCAGTACTATAACAGGAGCTAATTGTCTTGAGATGTTTTATCAGAAATTCTAATTTCATTGCCTCTTCTTTTGCAGACTCAGGAAGTACTCAATATTGTACTCAGCCCTTGTCATATACCAAACGGGTCCCCGGCTTGAAAATAACCCCTTCCATCCAGACACAGTGACTGCATAACTACTCTTGCACCAAGATTTTTATTCGTGTAGTAAGTTCCTTACCTGCCCCAACACCATGAGCAGGGTCAGAGCTTCCAAGACAGATGTAAGACTGTTAAAGGCAAAGGAACACTTGCCATTGACGTGGTCAGTAAGTAGCTGGTAGAGTAGGAACTACCTGTTTCATTGCAGCTGTGAAGTCAGTTTTTGACAGTGACGAAGTGCACTCTAACACTGAGAATGTAGCAGTGATGGATTTTGCTATCCAATGGCCTGGAGCCAGGTGGATTGTGCACGTGACTGCTCTGTCAATGAAGTTTTCTGCAGCTGTCTGGGAGCATTACAGAAAGAAAAATATTTTGCAAAAGGTAAATGGAAAAGCACTTTTGAGATGACAAAATTAATATTTTCATTTAGGACGTATTCAGAAAAATCATGCTGTGACAACTAGCTTCTCAATAACACCACAGCAGCTAATTTAGCAACAGTGTAACTTACAAAGAGAGAAATTAATAGGGATTTTAATAAATTGCAGGCCAACTACATTTCCAGACCCTGGCATTTTTAGAACGAGTGCCTTTTCAACCCAGCGTGCTTGGGTATTCAGCATGGAGATAACACTGCAGGGTACTGGTAAAGTTTTAAACTACATCACAATTCCCTCTCCCATGATCAACACCGGTTACAAGCAAATTCAGTGAACTAAAAGCATTCAGCATTCCATTGCTGTGATAAAATCATTGGATTTCTAACTCTTAAAGGTGTCTGCTAGTTTCTAACTGCTAAGGAGAAAATTTATTGACACATAGCTTAGCCTCACCAAATCATACAGCACACATTTTCTTCTTAAATACAAAAAGTTAGTTAAGGTTTTTCCAAGTGCCCAACTGCAGCTAGATCACTTATCACTGTGCTATGCACCAGGACTAGATCTGCAGCAACCAACAACAGAAACACAAGCCACAGTCCCTCTCTGTACAGGACTTCCACTGGAATCAAAATTGAAGGCAGGGTGACAGCAAGAGATCTTCTTCCACCACTGATAAAACATTAAAATACATTCCCTTTCCCCCACTCCTCAAAGTTACTACGCTGCATTCAAGTCTCTGCTTCAATAGATGTCAATTTCTATTTCTGGTGAATGACAGCCACAAATGAACTCATCTGAAGACTGTTTTTTCCAGTGCAATGCTAAAATCATAAGCAGGCCAATTCAGGAAAACTCAGTATTTGGCTTGTAATAGAATGTCTTCAGCTTTTTGCTTTGCTATCGTAATTCATTGACTTTCCATAGATATCATTTGGCTCCAAAGAGAATGTCGAGACACTGAACATTAACAAAGGAAAACTGCTAAGATTTATACTTGTTAGCAATTCCTCTTTTCGTAATCCCTTCACCCTTGAATTCTTTGCTACCACATGCAGAAAGGCATATATGGCTTTTACTCTTTAAAACGTGCCAGTTGCCTTAGGAGGCTTGAAAATCCTTGGTCTAATTATGTGGATCACATCTTAACTATATCCAGATGAGACAAAGGTGGTCCATGCCTGTGTGAACAGGAGGGGAGGTGATCCAGACAATCTTGGTGTGGCAACTAAATTAATTGCTTACCTAAAAAAGGAATGTTTGGTGCGAATATGATGTAATTTTATATAAGTTGATGGTGAGTTAGCAGCTGGAAACTAGGAGAGACTGCCACAGGAGCAGCTAGCGCTCTGTTGGCCACCACTAAATGCTCTGTAGACTCCAGACCTCACTTTGGGAACTACTGACTCCTGGGACATTATTTCTGAATTTGCCATACTCCCCCCGGGGATCGGGAACGTGGTAAATACCTATTTATCTGAGAAAAATGTGGCAGGTTTTAAAGGCAACCAATGTACTCTTAGGGCTAATGTCTCAGTGTCAACAAATAATACTCGGCTTTGACAGAACTCTTTTCATCCCCATTTCCTTAAAAAATCAACAAAGGAAGCTACCATCATTTTACAGATGAGGAAATGGGGGCACAATGAAGTGAAATGACTTTCACAAGGTCACACAGCAGTTAAGTGACAGAGCTGGCAACAGCTGGGCCAGGAGCTTGACTCCCAGTCCAATGTTCTATGCACTGGACCGTGCTGTATTATATCATAACCATATGCTCCGTTACTAACAGGAAACACCATTTGCATGTGTCTATAACTTGCTTCAAACAGGGACAAATCAAACAGATCTACCTTCTGAACATGAGCAACGAGCACCACGACAGCTGGCCTCAAGACTCAGCTGTAGGAAATGGGCATCACCAATTTATTGTATTTTGTTAACAAAGATTCTTTTCACTCACTAGACCCCTCACACGCTAAGTAAATATTTAGATATTTCCTTCTAATCCACAGGTTTTCAAATATCCAGAGAGGGATCTAACACGGACAGAGAAAAGAATTCTCTCTCTCTCTCTTCTGGCCTCTAATATTTCAAGATACACTTTACTTAATCTCAAGTGGAGCTCTCCCAAACTGTAATAGGCATCAAAATAGTAACTCTTGGATTTGAATGAATTCATTATGAAGTTATAAGAATCCTTTCCTCTATACCTTCTAAATTTAACCCCAAGAAATTCCCACACCAGCTTAACAATAAATTGAGTTCTTTGTCGTATTTAATGAAAGAACAGCAACAGAGTTAATTCCAGTATGTTTGGCATCTAGCCAATACAAAGTAAATGCTGCAGCTCCCAAATGTTGATTTAATTTGGATTTTGTGTCGGAGGTTGGTTGTTTGGGGGTTAGACTAGAGGACCTCCTGAGGTCTCTTCCAACCCTAATATTCTCTGATTCTATGATAGCTACCACTATTATATCCTTATTTAGAACAAGCTCAGGAGGGTATTTTAAAAGGATCACCTTGATGAGAGACAGGCTTTTTAAAAAAAAAATCAGTGAAAAAATAAGGAAACAGTAGTTTGAATCCCAGTATCGCTTTAGAAAAATAAATAAGAGGGAAATCCTTTGGCAATGAAGCGATATTTAACTTACTTATGCACGGTGCAGCAGTACCTGCTGCTAAGCAGAGAGAGTCTCACTGGGGCCAAAGCACGTATGTTCCGATAGTTTTGCATTCTTTTCAGTAGAAAACCCCTTCCTGATCCTATAGGATTCCTGACCTCTTCAGCACCATGGGAAACCTTTGGAAGGTGTTTTCCTTGGACTAAGGCTTTTATTTCAATGCCATCTCCTTCCTCAACCCACCAGGGATGAAACCTAACTAGATTTTGTGGTTTAAAGACAAATACCAGAGAAGCAGTTGCAGATCCTTTCATGAAAGCTCTAAGTTATGATGTGGTATCCAGGGATCTGTCAGGCCTAATGAAGCCTCTGTTGATTTGACTACAGCCCTGGCAACAAGGAAGCAGGTGGTGTAGGAACTGCTATTCCAGCTCTGCATCACTTGGGGACCCTACCCTCCACTGCATTGTTCCTCCCAGTGTCAGTTACAGACTTCAGGGCCCTTTACTCTGCACCGCCAACGTGAAGCGGCTGCTTTGTGACAAAGAACGTGGACCACACAGAACAACTGAAACACATCTCCATGTGGGAGTTTTACCCAACTTACAAACCTGGGTGCTTACATTCTTATTCGATACTGAAATCCCTACAACAAAGTGACATTACTGGGCTCCGGGCCCTTGTCGAGGCCTCGGTAAATAGGCCTTGTAGATCTTTGCAGGGATCAAGAACAATGGAATGCTCCTCCCAAATGGCCCTCCTCCATCAGGGCCAGTGCACCAGCTGCATCCATGGCAACAGCGCTACCCACATCTACCCCACCAACACTCAAGAGTTCTGAATGGTGGATCTGTATTGTGCCTTTAAAAGAAAAGACCCCGAAAAGCTGTACTTTGAGGCTACCGGGTGAATTTATATACTTCTATTATACAAGGAGGCTTTAAAAAAATAAAATAGACCATTTCCGGTAGAAATTAGTGTTTTAAATAAACAAGAAAGGGCGTATTTGAAATACTCTAATCCATTCGCCTGTTTGAATGTTATAGACTAGATGGTTCCTTTGAAAGAAAAAGCTCTGGAGCATAATTTCCTCCAAATGACTCCAAGATAAAAATAGCCAGGTAGGTGATTTACAGGGATATATTGATTAGATGGGATTTAGCTATGGCAACATGAGAAAAACATAAGGCTTTATCTTGCAGAGAAAATGAAAGGGGATCAAGAAAGCCTGCAAGCTATTATCAGTGCAGATACATTCAGCTTTAATAACGAATGAATTAACTACATGGAAAATGCTAGATCAGAGTTAAAATAATGCATGTTTTCTGCTAAAGAAGCAGATTTGTGAAAAAGGAAAATGCAAATAAAATGTTCTCTGTATTCTTGTGATGCGAACAACATTGCAAATTTTAATTTGAACCATACTTCAATAGTGTAAGCAGAAAGATTTGGAACATTTGCTTCATACATCTTCTAAATTCCACGATTTTTTTTTTTAATAGCCTGTAAAATTAAAAGAGTCTCACTCTTCATTTAAATGCAGGTACTACAGGCCTTCACAGACTTTCCTTTCTTCCACACACAGGGTTCAGGTAATTGCTCTAGATGCAAAATTACAGCATTCCTGTTGAGTAGGCAATAAATTTTCCTATCAATATTATTTCAGCTTCATAACTCCTGTCCATAATCTGTGTTTCTCAAAGTTTTCTTTCAGGTACCCAGCCACTATGAATCAGCAGAAATTACTTTTCATCTTCATTCAGGATTCAAGCACCGGAGAGGAGAATGGCTCAGAGGAACCCTGAATGCTTATCCAGGGTCTTCAAGACAGTCATCCTCTGGCAGGCCCTAAAACTAATAAAATCTAAGACTCCACGCCGATGGCCTATCATGCCATCAACTTTTAAGGAGTACTTCTGCTCAAAAAACTGATGGTAGGATATGGTCCTTGGACAAAGAAAATGTAAGACATCCAAATTGTACTTGAGTAGGCTGTTTGTCATATTGTTGCAACCCCTCAAAAAAGGTATAGATCTATAACCCATCATGGGAATTAGATTCTCATAAATAAAGTATAGGTTGTATATGGACAGCCTGGTTTCATGCTGCTCTTCAAAGTTTTTCTAATCAACCTGCCTAGTTTGATTTCAAATGTGATTGAAGATTTTTATTTGACTTAAATCTCTCTCTACATTCCATCAATTAATGCAATTCCCATATGATGCACTGTAATTATCTCAGCATAAAACCCAAAGACTACTCTCCTTACTCACGGGAGTCATATTGAAATCAGTCAGACCACTTCTGTGAGTAAGGCAAGCATGTTCTGGTATTTAAAAAAAAAAAAAAAAAGAAAAGCGCCACACATCTGTCAGTGCTCATGTCATGACCACAAAAGTAAAACATCTATCTGTGTCAAGCTCAAAAATTACTTCTTGTTTTAAGTTGTGTTAGTCTAGGACATTGAATTGTTTGTAAAACACACTTTCAGCCTATTTCAATAAAACTTTGGCACTACACCTGATAATTTTGCACCTTGCATCTTTTTAAAAACCAGCTCCATTTTTATAGCAGCACAGCATGTCGCATATAATTACTTCCAAGAATTCAGGCAGAGCAGTCAGTGTCCTTTACAGCCCAATAACTTTCAATACCAAAATCAAATGAAAAACAATTTGAGCTTACAGAACTTGCATTTTGTTGTTGTTTGAAAACAACTTATGCTTCTTTCTTTGTGGCACCTCAAATCAAAGAGCCATCACACTCTTTCAATGTGTCATTTCTTTGCTATTATATCCTTACATTTAATAACAGAGTTAGGTCCTGTTCGTATACTCATTGAAGCCAATGGTAGAGCTCCCATTGATTGTAATGATGCAAAAAACTGCCTCTCTTTTTTATTCAGGAGACTGAATGGGGTCCGCACTGCAATCTGGGCACAGCCACATGAACAGGAATGGAGTGTGGAAGGAGGTTATCTGCTGAGGTCCCTAACTCTGTCACAAGGATTACCATTTTCAAAGGAGGACACAACAAACACATTGTCAGGCTGCTGGTCTGTTTCCCCTGCCCAGGAAGGATTAAGCTACAGATCTCTTTCAGGCCCTACCCCTCAGTGCACAGTTCATTACTTCAAACCAAAAGCTCACAAAATAAAACTGTTCCTCTTCAGTTACTTACCAGGTTTCCCCCAGATAGATAGAAAATTAAATAACTAACAAAATAAAAATAAGCTTGGGACTAAATTTTTAAACATTAGGAAGTAATAGAGATTCTAGAACGTCCATCTAATATAAACATTTAGATAAGATCAAAAGCAGGAGTCTTTCTACACATCCGAATCAACCGCAAATCAAGTTATGCACTCGCTGCTCCATATAATGTAACCACAATCTCCTCGGTGCTACCCTGGTCCTTCTTTCCCTTTCTCCTCTTTCATACTGTCTGTTTAAACCACCTTATGTCTTGTCTCAAATGTACATGGTAAGCAGGGACACTCTTATTGTGCGTTTGTGCCATGCATTGCACAACAGGGTCCAGATCTCAGTTAGTGCTTTTAGGTGCTACCATAAACAAACAACAAATTCAGCATCTTGGCCCTGGTAAATTGGAAAAATAGAACATGTGCTATGTCGATTATACTAATAAAGTGGTATCATTAGCTGTGTGGAAAAAACAACACTTTATGAAATGACAAACGGCTTCAACCCTAACTCTGCAATCCAAGCCACCTGGACACGTCCTCACACCTACGGGGAGTCCCAGCGAAGCGAAGGAGGCTCTGACAGGCTGGTCGTCTGCCTGAACGGGGCGGGCAGCATGGTCAGAACTTTTAAGTGTTAATTCAAACAACTACTGTTCCAGGGCCTTATCTGGGGACTTCAGTGGCATTATATTGATTTCTACCAGCGAGGGACCTGGCCCATTGTATTTATTTATAAATTGCATAGCTTTGGCTTTATGTAAAACTCATGTTAAGTCTACAGTATTCTGAGCAACCCAGAAGCAGGTTTCTCTAAAGCGAGCAATAAAACCTCACAGACATGCAATTAATTTTCATTTCCAGTACAGCAGGATTGTATACTCAAGCTAAAACAGGAGTAGCATTGCTTATGTCAATGTCTACCTCACTCTGTACATCTGTTGCATGAATTATATTAATAGTTATTTTTTCCCCCCTTATACAATCTGAAAACAATGAAGACTTTAAACCACTATTCTAGATCATGGGCCTAATCTTCTTCCCACTGATGTCCATGGGGATAGATCAATCCCTATATTTCAGTACATTTAATCTTCTGCTCACGGCCATTAAATTACAGTGAGTGTCAGGTTTTGCTGATGCACCACAAAACCTTTCAATTTATTCTGCTAGATGTACGTATCAGAAGACAGGAATCTACTCTGGATGGAAGAGTTCTCCATTTTTATGAAATCATGGTGAGAAAAGTGGTTCTTGATTTCATCACTGCCTTCAGCAGCTGTTTTAATTTGCACATAAATGGCTCGGTTAGGGGTGTTTCCCTCTATTTTGTTAACTTACTTTACAAAACTCCAGTTTACTGCATCACTGGCCATGCCAGAGAACGCATAGAACACAGCAAAAAGACCACATCACTCTAGCAACTGCAATTTCTACTATATGGACTCAGTCTAAAGCTTCTTGATCCCTGACAAAATAAAGGTGCCACAGTGTGGGCACCCAGAAATTGAGGACCTCAATGTTCTTCTGGAAGTTTTTCCATTACTGTAAGTTTCTGATGTAATTTTTCAAGCATGCAGTTTTAGCCCTAGATTTATCCATAATTTAATAAAAGATCCAGTCAATTTAGTATCATAAATCAATGGAAATAATCTTGTCACAGCATGAAAAGCCACAAAGCATCCAGTGTTTTGATAACCATGAGGAATCAATTGTACATCAAGTCGATTGCTGTGGTTTATTTTAAAAGTCTTGCTCTTCTGATTTATTACCATCATTGCTAACAATCTGCACAGATAAGAGAACAAGACTTCCTCTTAAACTCCTAATCAGGAATTAAAAAATAATACACGGTTACATCTATTTCTGCTTATCAGAGAAAGCGAACACATCATCGTTTAATGTCAGCTTTAGTAGAAGGATTGTGCTGGATTGGAAAGAAGCATTTTAAGCTGCCTCAGTGACATCACCACCAATTTGTTACAGTAAATAGCTACACAATCTAAAGCAATCAACAAACCCCTTCAAATTAAAAAGCTAGTTCATAAATGTTACTATTGTTATGAGACCTACAACAATGGCAATCTGAAATATTGATGCCACTGAAAATATTTTTTGCAATATTGCAAGAGAAACAGGTAGCAAACTTGTGGAACTGAGTTAGCGTCCCGTGTCACTGCACATAAAGTTTTACCAAGCACTGTTCTGTGTGCCCGGGGGGGGGGGGGAGGGCTAGTTTTGCATGCATGTGGTTTATTAAAAATTAGAGGGTAGTTTGTTAATCCCTAAGGTAATTTCTTGACAAGTAGTTTTATAATTTCCATGAGCATGATAAATATGCACAACTGCTTATAAACAATGTAAGAGGCAAGAGCCTTATTTCAAAGAACCTAAGACCAATCCATTGTGATACCTCACAGGTAAGAAGAGAAGAGGAGAGGTCCCCAGGGGAGGAAGGAGAGATCTATGAGGAAGAGAACAGCAAAGAAGCACTACACCAAAGCAGTGGGGTTTGCACAGAAAACAGAGGAAGAGCTTCTGAAAAAATGCATTCAAAGCTTGCAGTGACAGTTTGGGGTGCACAAGAAATGCAAGATCAGACCATTTTCATTTTGGATGCTTGTCCGAACTATAACAAATCCACAGAAGGTCTCTCTTATCTTCCCCTCACCTAGTCACAAGACCTACGCAATCCCTTTTCACTTTCCTTCACCCTGCCCGAACGCAACTTCTCCTCCCGGATTCCCATCCCCAGCCAACGTCAGTCTTACCTTCGCTTCTTGTCACCCCACCTGGCACATGCTATTTGCCCCCAGTGCTCCCTTCCCCACAGGGCATCCCAGAACTTTGGCCTCCCTCTCTCACAATGGTTCCGTATACCCTGAAATAAGATTGGAGCCCAGTAGCCCGAATTGCCTCCCAGGGGCACTATTTACTCCACAGGGACTCTTCCCAAGTTGCTTGTGACCCAGAGTATTCTACAACAAGAAAAGGTAGCCTCAGAGATCACAATGCTTGTCACTCTGCGGCTTCCAGTCAGGGAGGCTGAAGAGACTTGGAAATATGGGAGGAAGAAGAGAGCTTGGGAAAGTGAGGAAAGGTTTGCTTGTGAATGAGAGCGAGATACATGTGATAATGTCACTGACTGGATCTTCTGCAGGGACTGGCCCTGAGACCTGCGAAGCTAAAAGCATGAGCCTCTATTGCCTGTGGAAAGACCGAGCTTGAAGGCAAGAACCGATTCATAAGCCATGCTGTGAGAGCTAGGCACTAGAGGGGGATAACGCGACACAGCGCGTAAGCCCGGGTAACCAGGAAAAAATCATTAGGATTTAGGATGGATACGCTGTATCGTCTGAAGGTTCTCTCCTGTGAGGCTACAGCCGAAGCATGAAAAAGGTACTTAAAGCAATTATCTTCTGTAATTCACCATTATAAAAATCTATCACTTTTGCTTTCAAAGTCCTTTGGCCCAATCTCCCAAACCTATTACATTCACACAATTCATCCTTACACAGTTAGCCCTATTGATGTCAATGGAATGCCAGTGTGCTTCACTCACATGAAGAAAGACGTTTAAGACGAGGTCTTTTTGTTGCTAGATAAATGAGACATCATTGGGTTCTCTCTTTAGGTGGGCTTACAGGTGTTCCTCCCTTTAACTCTGTATAGTTAATGACCAGTTATGCAGCATGACTCAAAAAGCATCCAATACAGAAGGAAGATGAGATCCACAGAATTTCTCCACATTAAAAGTAACTACAATATTAATAAATGAGAAGTTCCTACAGAGGACTGTCATTTTTAACAGTTCTTATGCTAGATTTAAAATGATACCTAAAACAGCACAGAATAATGGTTGGAGACTTATTCCAATGAATGCGAGAGAGAGGTGAATGTTTTATAAGATACAGCATCATGTTATTTGGCCAGAAAAAAAATCACTAGCCGCTCCTGACATGCTGCTGCTGACATAAGAAAGCAACCTGTGTTTTCAAAATTAAATGCGCTTCAAGTCAACTCTAGAGACAACTAAGACTGGGGGACAGGGCATTTATCTGTTTGGTAAGAGAGCAATTGTTAAAAGTATAACCCACAAACCCCTTCAGCACTGCAAGATCTATTTTGATTATGTGATTATTATTCCTCTGCATAACAGACAGTTTGGGGGCATGCTACAAAAATGTTAAGAAGTGTTACTGAAATGATCAATAACGGACTTTCAGTGTGGTCTGAATCCATTTATCAAAAGGAATTACAAAGGGATTCCCTTGATGTGATATCAATACAGCGCTTTCTATAGATACCTACTTTGCTACCAGCTTGTTGCAAGGTTCATTTTTCCCTCAGGCATTTAAAAATGAGGAGGGGACGGTATTAATTGATGTAGGGAATGGTTTGAGAAGGGAGGAGAATTTGTGGTGGCTTATTTTAAATTGCTGCACGTGCGTATATTAAGTTATGTCAAAGCTACAGAACTATCAACTATACAGAACTAGAAGGTTACCTGGGATAGGTTGCCTAAGGAGATTGTGGAAACCCAGTCATTGAAGGTTTTAAAGAACAAGTTAGTCAAAACACGTCAGGGATGATCAGGTATGCTTAATCCTGTTTCAGTGCAAGGTCTTAGACTAGATGACCTCTTGATGTCTCTTAGTCCTACATTTCTCTGATTCTATATCGATGGACACTCTGTTTAGCAACTTTATCAATGTTAATTGTTCCTAATCTTCTTGTCCATTCTTCCATTCTTTCCTCAGATACCACCAAACTGGAGGCAGAGAAAGAGCAGGAAGTGGTTGGATTAATCTCTCACCACTGATCTCATTGCAGTCCCAGTTGGGGCTAACAACATACATACATCCTTTCCCGTCATTTCTCTCTGCAGTTACTTTTAGCTGCATCTGCTTTAGAACAGGAGTCTGGTTTCAGTTCTTCACCCCATTCCACTCCTCTGTCTCATCAGAGATCATTTTCTCTGAAATAAATTTTTTTAAAAGCTTTAAAATAAATTTGGTGTGTTGGAATCTAAACAGGACTCAAGTCTACATTCAGAACAGTATAGTGCAGGTGTAGAAGAAAAAAATAATCCATCAGCTTGATGATAAAAGTCCTGTGTTTTTCTGTAGAGAATGACTGCACTGAAGTTGTAAGTGGAGCACTTACTGAAGACAATGTGCCAGCCATAAAATAAAACTTATTAGGCGAATTTTTAAAACATGTTTCCAAGTTTGGATTTTAGGTATTCCCAAATTTATTGTTGAGGCTCTCTGAGTTAAAGTTTCAACATTTTTAGCTTCTTTTATTCCAAATGATCCTACTTTATATGTAATGAACGTGTATTGCATACCTTATTAAATTTTTTCAGAATCATAGAAAAAAAGACCAGATAGCAAGTAAGATCTGAAGATAAAATGGATAAGGGATTTTCAACTGGTATAGACTGGCACAGCTCCATTGAAATGAGAGGAAGTTACACCAGCACCTCGGCAAAGGTAATATTGTGCTTCCCACTGTTTGTCTGATATTTCTAAAATAACTAATCATTGACATCTAATCTCTGGATGTTCTCTCCGTATTATTTGCTGATAAGTAAATACGAAACTTGTGCTGAGATCTGTGTGAGACTATGCTAACAAAGTTGGCGTGGTTTTTTTTAAACTGTCGAAACAAACAAACCCAAATTCTCTTCTTGTAAGTGAAGAACTGGCAAGTGAAGAACTAGCAAGTGTGAAAAATCAGGATGGGGGTGGGAGGATAATAGTCAACTGTAAGACAAAACCCGAAATATCAGGACTGTCCCTATAAAGTTGGGACATCTGGTCACCCTAGCTCCTGGGGATATTTCTGTGGAAACTCTGTTAAAATATGTGTAGCAGTTCACAGTTACCAAAACTAGAACTTGGCTGGTTCCCTAGAGTTAAACTACTCACTCTTAAAAATGCAACAGGGTCATTAAAGATACTTTAAAGCCTTATCCAGCTCCTACTTCTCTGAATACCAGGTCTGGACAATTTCAGCAACAAGAAAAAAAAAGAGCACCACATACTAAATCACTAGCACTGTTTCAAGCTGCATATAAATGCTTTAGGCCTCACACATACTAATAGTCTCTTGACCTGCCTCGACTCTGTTTTGCTACCGAGAGCTGACGGGATCACAGGAAGGGGTGAGACTGCAGGGCAAACAGTTTTGGAAAATGCCTGTGCCTGGAAGACATGAATGAATTTTGCGAGCATAATTATTTTTAATCGGATGGTCAAGGCCTCCATCCATTTCTAAAATCCTGCTGCGGTGACCTTACAAGACGAACACACGGGCCCTCAGCTTCCATTAGGATATCATTAGATAATTTGTGAACGTCAGTCGTAAATTAAATCCACTTCAGTGGGGTTTAGCTTCAATAAGAAAAGAATATGGAAGCCGTCTGTGCTTTCCTCACCCTATTAGGGTAAGTAGGGGCCGCCTTTGAAATGTTGCAGCGGGTTCAGCTGAAGATATTTTAAGCAGCTTGCGTGGAAATTCATTCACTGGGCCGACTGCAGGCGACTCTAGAGGCAGGACACATATGACAAGCAGTGTCAGTGGAGTGTTGGGGGCATACAGAAAGTTCAGTCAGCAGCTGACATGTCCCCTCATGGAGAGGCATGGCCTTGCAAAGCTTCTGTCTGTCTTCCTCAGTCAGTCACAGCCCAGGACACGCAGAGGTCAGGCTGGTTTTGCAGCTCAGCCCTCTGTCTGGCCAGGTTGTTTGAAGCCCCACTCCTTCCAGGGGGACAGGAAATAGGACCATCCAAACGAAAACCTAAAGTCTGACACCTTACGCCAGCTCTTCAATCTGGGTCCAGGCACAACAGTGGATTGGGGGTAACGTTATCACCTTTGAAATGCAAATCCTCCTTCCTCCCCAACAAAGCAAGCCTGCTGCAGCCCACCCCCCTTCAACAGCCATGTATCGTATCTAGAGAGAGAACGCATATAGAGATGATTGAGAGCATCCCACGCCTCCCCACTCTCCTGTGACTCAAACCCTCTCTCACACACCATGCGGGGCACTGGCATGGGCAGACAGTGGTTGCACTTTCAACCGTTTTGACCTGGTATCAATTAAGCTGTGGAAGGAGGAACACTGCAGCATCGCTAGCTAGACACAGAAACTTTCAATGTTAGAGATCCTAGTGTGCTGTGAGGATAATGCAAATCTTTAGACCCACATAAAAAAAACCCAAAAAACCCCATTACATTATTTTTCTGGTAACTGGGCAAATCCATTCAAACAAACAAACAAACAAACTGACCAGGTGGTAACCTTAATTAGGGAATTCAAGCCTACCGTCTCCTCTGGATCCCAGGATCTGTTTCTTGTAACCCCGTGCTGCTTCCTCTCTTTGCTTGTCTGCAGGTGTCTGCCAGGGACCTGCATTCTCCAGTCCTCTGTTCCTACAGCTCTGTCTCCCCATGCAGCTTTCTCCCAGTTTGTTGAAGAGGTGCTTCCTCAGAGCAGCTCCTAGCCTAGCTGCAGCCTTTCATCCCAGCTGTGGTTAATCCCTCAATTAGCCACAGCTGGAGAGGTAACTGATCCAGGCATTAACCCCTTCCTGGCTGCCACTGCATGGGGTCTATACCTCGCATCACAGCCTCTCACTCTGGTCATAGATAGCACAAACTATCCTACCAAACCATCCCCACCCCAAGCACATCCACCAATCATCATCCCTTCAGTTACTTTCCCTCTTTCTTCCCCGTCCCTGCAGGAGAAGCCTGAGCAAACAGTTGGCTCTTGTAGCCTGGGCCAAAGGTCACCAAAAATCTGGACTCTGACAAATCAGGAAGAGAAACAAATTCCAGGACCACAGAGGCCTCATCAGTAACGTCCTGCCCCCCAGCTGCTTTCTTTTCCAACTTATACAGAAAGAGATCAATCTGCCAATTTAGAGTCATGGGAAGTTCTGCTACAGATTGCCAGGGGATGAGGCACAATTAAGCACTTTCAAGCACTTGATTTTCACAAAGGTCCAGTGTGTTTCACAGGGCCTGAGGTTTCATTTCAGTCCCTTCCCATGACAGGTGCAGAGACTGCAATGAGATCAGACAGACAGACATGCATCCTGAAGCCAATGCTCATCTGAACAACATAGAAGAGAGGAAATAAAACCAGCCTAAAAGTATCGTGATACAAAAGTCGGCTTCTTCTGTGTGCACTGGTTAACTGCCCAGAAGGAGCAAGCACATCGAGCTTCCGGCCAGGGCAGAAGAAGTGTTAACACACTCTGCAGGTAGAAACATGCAGCCTGACTTGGGGATAAGAAAAGCCAGTCCTATGTGGGAACTTTCAGTTGAGAATCAGAAGGAGAGAGGAAAAAAAAAAAAAGGAATCCTAGACCGTGAGAGGAGCTCATGGCTCCCCAGTGCTTGGAAGGGACAATGTGAGATTAACGCATAGTAATTAACACACAAGCTTTAGGAGTTTCTGATGAGACCCACAGATCAGCTCTCCCCATCTTGTTGGCATTCCTAAATGGTGAATGCCTGCTACCAGGTTTGAACCTTGGTTATGTACAAAAATGTAGTTCCAATGGGAAGGTTTTCCTTTTTTAAAGGCAAGTGGGAAGGGAGGAGAGATATATGCTTTCAGCTGCAGTTTTGATCCCACTTCTCTGGGAATTTGTCCTGGTGGCTGCTTTCTGCTTCCACCTCCTGAAGGCACCCGAAGTAGTCATAGTGTGTAGAGCCACGATTGGGCCCATTTTGCTGGGAACTCTGAAGACCCAGGAGATGTAAATTCCTACCCAGGGTGTAATGCCCCATTTGAGGAGACATACCCATGCCAGTGCTGATTGAGTGAGTGGGGGGGGGAAGGGGAGCAGGGGCCTAGCTGTGCGAATAGGCATGTACTGTCTCAGATGGAACTGTACTTGGGGTGACAAGCTCCTCATGCCACCCTGGTAATACTCTACTTTTAGGGTGCTAGCACTGGTGTGTCCCCTCGAGTTGGGATTTATACCCGCCAGTTAGAAGTGTAGACATCTCCTTAGAGTTCCTCACCCCAAAGAGTTTACAGTCTAAACAATCATTCAGCAAGCAAAGCTAGTACTTCCATGAGAGGTATTCACTGTGTACTGAAGTTAGACACATTTCAAAATGTGTTTCCATGTGTTTTTCCTGATTATGAAATTACCTTTGATACGCTACACTATCTCTTTAGTTTTTATAGCATCTGAGGTTTGGAAAGGAGCAATTGGCTGACAACCTCCCCAAAGAAACTATTGGATGAAAGGCGGGGTAAATTGTCAACAAGTTGCCTTCCAACCGAGAAAGCAATGCCAGGGAATAGGGAATTGGATCTTGGCCTGATGGTAAGGAAGATGGGGACAGGACAAAAGTGAAGGGATGACTGAATATCATTCACTTTTTTTCCTTCCTGGAATAGGAGAGCTAGACCATGGAAGGGGAGAGAACACTGTATATAGTTTCTCACTTTCTGCCTAGATAACAACTAGAGAATCAACCAGCCTGCTGTCTACTGCCATTTGGTGATACAGTCATACGTTCATGGTGATGTACTGTTGCAGAAAGGTGGAAAACTGAACATAGTTAATTTGTATGTAGCTTTTAAAACAAGCAATTAAATATCTGTTGTATTGGGGTTTGTTTTTTTTTAAAGTTTTCCCTCCCAATCCTTCACAAGAATACAAACATAGTCTCTCATGACATATGGCATCACAGTGTGTTTTACCTAAAGGCATGTATGAAGGAAAATTGCAACACTTACGGAAACACAATCAAACAGGCTTCCACACAACTTGAGCTCCAGCTCTCTCTCCCTTGCTTACCATGGATCACTTCTAATTTAGAAGAACTCTGTACTACACAGTGGGACATCTAGTGGCTCAATAACATAATTGTGAGAAAATACATCACTTCAATCTGGAATTTTCAAAGAAATTAAAGGAATGAAGATGCCCAATATCCACTGAATTTCCATTACACTCTATTGAAAATCCCAATTGAAAATCTGAGAGTTGGAGTACTCTACACCCAACACATAAAAGGTTAAATCAAATAAACCTCTTTGTTATCTTTATTTAAAGATACAGTATGTCAGGACAGCAGCAAAAATCTCTCACTCACTCACTCTCTCACTCACACACTCCTTAGAATTATTTTCAAGTGTAGGTTTCTTCCTGCTGTAGTCCTACAATTTTAACCTTGCTAGTTACAAAATCTCCCATTTCCTTTTACAAAAAACAAAAGAAAATCCGCACAAGAACCAGCCGACTCTTGTTTTAAGATTAATGTCTTGGTGACTAGCTTCAGGCAAAGTTATATTAAGACTCAACTCAGGACAGGGGGGAAAAATGAAAAGCTAGCTCTGTCCGGCTATCATTGCGGGAGACTCACTTGCCCATTAGTTCCTTCCAGCATTGCCAGAAACAAGAAATTAAACTGGATGCCTTCTCAAAGTATGGACAAGCCTTAGACTCAGAATTCTTGAAGGAAGATTACTGAGGGTCAACAATTAGCAGCCATGTCTCTCAGGTTTTGTAAATAGACAGCACCGTCATCCAGCAAAAGCAGCTAGAATGCTTGAAAGAACTATTCAAAAGAGCAGACAAATTAATTTGTGCAATCTGCAAAGAAACCATTGACAAATAGCAGCAATTTCCAAAATCACAGGCAGCAGATGCCATGTTTATAAAATTTTCCATGCAAATGAGCATCGAAAACACTGAAAGGAAAAACAACAGAGGTGTTTGTGAAGGGAGGCTCTTATGATACTTTTTTATAATCCATGGCTTTTGTGATACAGTCTTGGATTAAATTTAGACTCTAATCTAGACATCTGGGACTGGATTTAGTCTATCAATAGACAAGCTAGAAACAACGGATCCCCATCCCAATAACAGAGGAGGATAGGCTCATTTATTTATATTGCATAACAACATGCTGGAGGCAGGCTTAAAGTGGTATTACCACACAAAGTGCTTTTGTTCTAGAAGAACATGGATGGTCTGAAGACTCTGTTCTAGTCACTCGTAGTTTTTAATCAAGTTAAGAAGCCAAGACTCCACACACATGCTGTGGTTCTGTTGGATGAGAAGGAAGGTAATGGAACTAAAAATGGACCTGACCCAAAGCATCTCTTGGAAAACAAATAAAAGAAATTAGGAAAAGAACTGTTCAGCTGTAGAAAGATAAGTTGCCCCACAGCATGAGAAAGACTGGCTTTATGGTTAAGACACTGCAATGTGACTCTGGAGACCCCAGTTCAATTCCCAGCTCTACTACAGACCTCCTGTATAACTTGCCACAAGTAATAATACCACCTTATTTTACCCTCTCTAAGAAGAGAGTAATACACTTCACTATCTTATAGAAATCTCAAGAGAATAAATTTTTTGATGCAGCGACGGGGATCATATAATGTACCTAGAAATGGTATCTTAAAAATAAATACAAATACTGCAAGCCTTTGGATGGCATAGACGCAGTTAAGACTGTCTTGCCCTTTCCAATTTAGAGCTCCAAAGTATGGTCCTATGACCCATATGAAGGGGCCAGGATAGCCTGAGCTATGTTTGATCATTTCAAGAGATTACACGTTTCTATCATCATTAATTGCAGGTATCACAGCTTTATACATCTGAGCTGGTTTATTTTTAAACTTGGCTCTTTGTGAGCCAGCAGGATATTGACATAGCAGATCAAATTCTCTTTGTATGTATAAAGACAAAAGCTTGGGCCTGGCAGAGAGGTAGCTTGGTACAACAACTAAATGTCCAAAGGTATCGAGTGGTATAAGAGAAGCCGGGATTGTGTGTCACAGGCTCTCTTTTGAAAAGACAGTAGATTTTTCTGGAGTGGAAGACATATTCAAAAATTTGACTTTCACAATCACCCACAAAATTCTCTCTCTCACACACACACAACATTTTATATAATGTATTTCTATCAAATTGAAGTGAGCTCTCTAAATAATGCTTTGCCAAAACATTTATTCGCCGATTGCAAGATTTTTCTCCTTTTCATCTCTCACTGGGATTTATACTGAATAATAAAGAACTCAGGGCCATATCCAAAGCCCACTGAGGTCAGTGGGTATTAATTCAGGGCTCTTAATGGATATCCCCAGCAAAAGGACTATTAATATGATTTTTTGTCTTTCAAATAAAGTGACATTAACGTCATTACCTGCAGGTACTCATAATATAGTTCTCACTGCTCGTTTGGGATGTCATTTATTTTATTAAAAGACATTGATTTAAAGCAATCTCATTGCACTATCCTCACTGTTTTCATTTTATATTTATACTTAACTCAAAGAAGTTTTGGGAAACTAAAGAAGGAGGAAGTATTATCTATGCTTTAGAGGAAGGGACAGCAGTCAGGAAACTTGGGATGTTATTTTTTCCCAACCATCATTGACTTTAGGCAGTTTTAACCTCTCTCTACCACCATTGCCCCACCTATAAAATTAGGATGAAAAAAATTACTGTTTTTAATAGGTGTTATGTAAGCGCTAAATTAATGGACCAAATCCTGAAATTCCTACCTAATTTATTGCAATTAGGCATGACTCCAAAGAGAAATTCCCCTTTGTAAAGACTTCAAGATTTTATCCACTATTGTCATTTTAGCAATTACCGGTACTAATTATTTGAAGCACCTCTGAATAGTCATAAATGTTCTACGTGGAAGTCAATATACTGATCAAAACATCCCTTTTCTATTTCATTCCGTGCCTCTTCTGGCCCACTGGGCTAGAAAGAGGGAATGGGTAGTATAGCACTGGTGGGTTCTGTGAGGTTGTCTGCTGCAAGATCCAGATACCAAAATGGAAAATAATAGCTTCAGCATCAGGCTTCTCAGCCAGCTCAACTGATAGTAGCTGAGATGACAGTTTAAAAGTTGCCCCTGCGTCTAGCACATGTTCATCCAGCTGTCGAGCTATCTAGACTCCTACCCTGGTGATATAACTTCTATTCAGTTTGCCTGCAGCTCAGAGGAACTGGTGCATTCTCTTCCACTTATGGCATAAGGTACTGCACGAACCCTTCAGTAAAATCTCCCAATGGGTCTTTTTATGAAAGGCTAACATAAAACGTTTCCACATGGTTACATTTGGTTTCTGCTTGGTGTTGATCCTTGACCTGACCTTGGAAGGCTTATGCTTATGTTTAAACAACAACCTTTCTGTTAGAGAAAGCCAAGATGCTTAAAGACCATGGTATTAAAGCTGCAATGCAAGTAGCAAAGAACAAAAATGTACAAATGTAGAAATAGGCTTAGCAACAAGTTTGAGGCCTAATAAAGCCTCGCAGTTAGCATAAGACCCAATCAGTTAGCATAAGGGCTAAATCCTTAATGTGTGTGCTTGACCTGGGGTTATAAAATGTAACAGTATCTTGTGGTAGACAAGTAAACCACGAAGGAACAGACTGAGCTTAAAATAGACTTGTAGGGACTTTTTGGTATCTGTAACCAAGGAGCAAAACCGTATTGATGTATCAATACACCATCGTAAAATGCACACATGCGAAGAGCCTATCACAACAGTTGGATCCCTAATTATGGTCCCACGGAATAACAAACATGGGTAAGAGGCCAAGGCCAAGCCAAAAGCGATCTCAGATACGAGAGGAGAGATGTATGGAGAATAGGGTTATAAAAGCTTGGCAGTTCAACCCCTGGTTGGGAGCATCAGGATGACAGGATGGTGGAAACTTAAATGTCACATCCACTAATGGTGCCGCTCCACTTACTATTCCTCCCATTGTCCTTTCTACTCCTGACGGGCTCCTTATGCATATGTACAAGGTAATGGGAACATTCTTGCTATATGTATCTTTCTTCTCTGAAGTTGCTCTTATACGTGTGTTTATTTGAATATTAAATAAGGGCTGCGTGTCCCTATGTATGCAAGTCACCAATCTCATTATATATTACACATTTTACATAGCTACCTGAGTAAAGAACCTGTTTATTAGTGACGTGTTTTGAACCCCAAATAATTCGAAAAGCTACATTAGAGCTAAGCATTTTTCTTTAGCTAACCTCATTCAAGAATATTATATATGACCTTCAAACACACCTTCCAAATCCTAGAGGCTAAATTTTAGCTTAAAGAAGATTTTGGTAAATCAGCAAGAAATTCGGCCTACATAGTCCTCCAAACCATGAAACCCCTTTTTTAAAATGTATACACTTTAGGTCCACGTGTTCAGACGTCAGGCTTTAGGAACTTGGATTGATATAGAGAGCTATTCTGCTGACTCATCTTCACAATCCGACCAGGTTGGTCTCATTAGCACCAACGCAGACATCCTAAAGGCCGAGAATCCATCTCTGAGGGAAGAAAGAGTTAAAAAGGAGGCACAGGAGAACGCCTAGGGAAAAGCCAGTGCAGGCTATGGCTCAGGCCAAGTTTTATATTTGCAAGTCCAGTCCAGTTCAGTCTCAGGGCGCTGTTACTGAAGAACACAGGCAAAACCCAGGAAAGGGTGAAATACTGACAGAATCCAAAATCTTCATTTTAATTGAAAAAAATATTAGAGACTCTAATCTCACCCTGAAGTGTGAGAATCAGACTTTTTCCACAAAACATTTTCCTGTGAAAATTTTCACTTTTGTGGCAACTGCATTTTTCATTATAAAATCATTTCAGACTGAAAATTCCTGACCAACTTTGCTGCAGACAGTGATGTCTCTTCAGATAGACAGATAGCCTCTAATACACTATGGTATTAACAGGGATTTAATGACAGACTAATTAATTATAATGCCAGAAGCTTGTTTCAGTCAGGCTAAATAGTGACAAGCCAAGCAAATCATTCTGCCATTAACGTAAAAGGGCAGGGCTATTTACAATGACTTGTTAAAGTCTTCGCCCTAGGCAAAAAGAACAACGCTTCACAGACACCATGAGGAAAGTGAGAGCGTGTGTTTGGAGGGCAGAAAAGAGAAGAGATGCAAAGGGGGCCAAGGACCGGCAGAAGTAAACATCTAACTATTTATGTTTCAAGACTCACAAAAAGGCGTCTCTGTGTAGATTGCAGGGGGAGGAGGGACACAGCATTTTAGGTGATTTTGCTTCAAGTGCCCATAATTGAACATGCCTAAACTATAGGAGGTGGTTCTTACAGAACTTGTGGCATGATTGGAGAGCAGATTCTGTTCACTTACTGACCCAAATAGGCCTGCTGATCTCACTGGAACCGTTTGAGTGAGGTGAGCAGGATTTGTTCCTAGATGCAGAAGTACCAGACATCTTTCACAAACCAAATCCAATTTCATAAACTCAAGAGGGCTAGATAATTTGGAGAGGGTTCTGATAAGCATGCAGATTTTTTATTGCTGTTTAAGCCAACTCCTCCTCTAAGCCTTGCAATAAATGAATAAATCCTTAGCATTTACATAGCATTTTACACATTCCAAGTGCTGTATGTACATTAATTCTAACTACACCCAAGAATCTGAGTCAATGATATTATCCTCAAATAAAGATGGAGAATCTGAAACAAGGAAGGTTAAATGACTCGATCAGGGAAAGTGGCCAGATCAAAATTAGGCCCACGAGCTGCCGGCTCGTAATGCAGTGTTTAGTCCACATTACCTCTTTTGAAGTTTTCCCAAACCTAAATCCTCTTCTATGTGTAATAAACATGAATAATATTTACTGTGGAGATTTTTGCATTATTGTGTAGGGATGGAGCAAGCTATAGATCTCAGTCTGTGCAGCGAATATACAGCCATCTCTATCTTCAATATTTGAAACCTAAGAACTACAGAGCCTTAACAAAAAAAGGTCTGTGAGAAAAGAGAGAAAATACTCCCACAATCACACTGACAGGAAAGCATCAGTGAAAAATTCTCCCATAGCCTTTTGGCTACTTTAAAAAATTTCTGATCCAAAGAACTGATCTCCCTTGTTCATATACACACATGCAATGTTTGTTACATACACTAATATTACTTGACTCATCCACATGGATATTGAGTTTTATTTTAAAAATAAAATGCATATGTTTAAAAGTAAAAGTAGGCTAGTACGTCTGTTTCATACCCTGCTCTCTGTAAAATGCCCACTTTTTTAACTTCTTCTTAAATCATGTTGCTTTTTAATTTAAATCTATACCCCCTAGCTTCAAGAATGTCCTGTGACCTCAACAGATCATGTTTAAATTTCTAATTGTTAGTTCAAATACTTCTATGATGTTACACTTCAGTCTCTCTCTCACAAAATTAAACAATCCCCAGCTTGTCAATCATTCCTCATAAATTATTCCATTCCATCTATAATGCTCAGGTCTTCATTCCTGGCACACTCAATTTCCACTAATTTTAATATTTTTCTAAAAAGATATGCTTTGGTTCAACCAGAAATAACAGGCTTGACACAGGAATCAATTGTGAATTTCTGCAGCCCGTGCAATGCAGTAAATCAGACTAGGTGATCACTTATGGTCTTAAAAATCTATGAGTCTTTAGAAGTAATTGGTGTTCAATGACTGCAATGTTAGATCCTTGAACTTAAACTATAAAAACTTCCTTCAAATACAGGTACCAAAGCTGGATTACAAATAAATTATGCCTTCTGACGCCTATGAGATATTGACATTAATTTTAGAAGCTGCAAGTCTGGACTCTTAGATCTTTTACACAAGAGCTGGTTCAGGATTTTGACATTTCAGTGAAAAATAGGGACATATATTTTGAATAGATTTCATCAAAAACATTGCTTCTCATCTAGTTCCTCTATTTTCTGTATGACTGACGTGCAAAATGCTTTTTGAAATGTTGCTTGAGAAGTAAGCAAATAATTTTTCCCACTCCAAGACTAGTCATATTGTTGGTTGATATATTTCAATCTTACGAATTACTCTAGTCTCGTGCTCCCGTTGCAGCACTTGGTTTAAAACAAAATGTATCACAGGAACCTTCCATAAAAAAAGGAGAGACAAATCAATTAAAAAAACCAAACAAAAATAATTAAACCTATTGCAGGCTGAACATCTACCCTAGCTTGCTTTCCTTCCTTCCATCCTCCAGTGCCCTCATTCAGGAAAAACTTAGCACAGATGATTCATGCAATTTGTCCTGAAGGTCATCAAATCAGAGTTCCAAAGGCAAGAATGTAATATTGGCAAATGTGCTGTCACCAGCCCCTCCAGCTTATAATAGGAGCAGGCTGTTGGCTTCAGTGTCTTGGATGATCACAGCTTCTGCAATATTACAGGGTGATTCCTCTGGTAGTTAGGACCAAATTATTTACAGCTGCACTGAGCAAAGCCAACACATTAAACTTCGCTCCGAAATCAACAGGCAGCCCCCGAGACTCACAGAACTCTAACATGATGGGCTCTTGGTGAGTAATGTGGCTTAATAAACAGACTGCTGCATTCTCCATTCACTGCAATCTCTGAGGTGCAGAGCCAAATCTGGCATGCATAGCCATGGCAAGCTCTGCATCTGGAAGAACAGGACATTCAAATACTGACGCTGGCATTGAGCTCCGTGAGTTCACTATACCCACAGCAACACTAAAACCAAAATGTATTTGTTCTCCTGTCTCTTTTTCAGCTTTCGTCTTAGGGGCCAGATTGCCCCAGCCTCTATGTGGGTATATAAAGGAGAGAAAGCTTGCCAGGAGCCTCTCCCCCAGCTTTCGAGCCCAGTGTGCCAAGGAGGGGCAGGATGAGAGAACTTCCATTCATGGTGGGCAAAGATTCCACATGGACATGGAAAGAGGGGGAAGCCATGGCCAGGCCTTCCCTCTGTACTGGCCAAAGAAGCTGGCTGGGTGAGAGGTTGCGGATGCTGCTGTTAGAGTTGAGCAGAATTGTTTTGAGAAATAATTTATTCCCGGAGAAGTGCGGCTTCAGTCAACACAAAACCACTTATGAATTTGATGCATTTGCCCCATAGTTTTGGCCCAGCAATAATGAAATAAATCAAAACTTAGTCTAGACTCATACGGGGACTTAGGCGCCA
This sequence comes from Mesoclemmys tuberculata, assembly GCA_007922155.1. NCBI lineage: Eukaryota > Metazoa > Chordata > Testudines > Chelidae > Mesoclemmys > Mesoclemmys tuberculata. The sequence continues at coordinate 6,138,870 of ML675622.1, forward strand.
TTCCCAAAAGCAGCCAGAGGTGGTTGCAGCATATACCATTTACCCAGGTTGAGAGAGATCTGGCTCAGTTCTCCCTGATGTGAAGCAGGGATTTGAAGTTGGGTCTCCCCCTTCGCAACCACCGGGCTATACCAAAGTGTTTTGGTTCAACCCAAAATGAACTTGGTCGATTTGCTGAAAATTTTGGAATTTTTCAATGTCGGTTTTGACCCAAAACAATACTGTTTCCCCCCTGAACTGTCAGGGAACCGAAAAACAAGTTACTTGCCCAGCTCTTGCTGCGATCTCTCCAAGAGTAACTCCCTCTAGAGCTCCCACTGGTCTGCAGAAGCTCTGCACTGTCCCCAATCGATGCAGGCTCCTGCCAATTAGGCATATTAGAGCGTTAAAAAGATCCATTTTAAAGCAATCTGTTGCATTGGATTCATTTCTTGCCTTGGTTTAATAAGGCAACCTGGGCTGTCAATTTGAGGGTAGATCTGAAATGCAAGCCTGCTGTAAATCTCTCCCCCCCTTTTTCTGGTCATCAAATCAGATTATCAAATCTGGCCATTGCCCTGCCAAGCACTATTACAAATTTAGCACAAAAATTACACAGACCATAGTTACCGTCCTCCCACTATTGTTCTTGGGTAGAAGAGCAATTTGATTATATCCGGCAAATATTTATCTTTGTGTAATAGCTTCCTCCAGCCATATAAAAATGTGCTGTCTCCTAGAATTTAATTGAAGAGGGTGCTTTTCTACAAGCATGTCACTGTTTCGCCCGAATTCAAGTGCAATATAAGGCACTTTATTACACTAAACTGTGAGCAACATTATTATAAGCAGCAATAGCTATAGAACCAATTATGCAGTTGCAATTTTGCTGTTGAATCCAGAATCTTTACGCAAGTTCAAAGCAATAGCAATTGCAGCACCTATCTTCGATAAACCTTCACAGATTACTAAACCTTTGCACAGATCATTAAATTTCTGTGGCCTTGAGATTTCTAGAAATTCTAGACCAAAGTAATCTATGTCTAAATACTGGCTCATTCTTCCTGATGATATAATTCTAAAGCATCTATCAATGCAGAGCTGCCTGGACTATTCTAATTACACACAGTGCAAAATATATGCAAACTGCAGGTTTTCTGTGATAAAACTCGCTAGTAAAATCACCGTACTGTTTCCAGCTCTGGACTGGCACTGCACTAATGCTTAGTACTTAGTAAATGCAGATTTATTTTTTTTAAAAACATACTGAATAAAAAGCTAGAGGTTTCCGATACACGTTCTTCCATGTCCATTTAAATAAGGTAATGATGACTCAACAAGCCAGATGTCCTCAGGAAAATGATGACTTCATGACAGCCTGCTCTTTTCTAAAACACAGCAGCATGCAGATAAAGAGCCCTTTGAAGGAAGTGATTTATTGCTATGCTATTCCACAATAATTGATCAGTCTCCATTTATAGCACTTACGTTCTTCCCGCCACTCAGGTGAGAAAGGAAAGCCTTGTTATACCCCATTTGCAAATTTGGAAACTGAGACACCAGATGTGAAACTGATTAATTTCACGTCATTCCTTGGCAGAGCCGGAATTGTAACAGGAGTTCCTCCCTCTCAATCTTAAGGTTGTTCCCAATAATGCAGCACATTGCAGTCCCGTGTAAAGCTGGGCAAATACATCAAAGTGTGTTCCATGAATATTTGTTCCAATAAAATCATTTTATTTGCTTTGGCTGTATTTTTCCTTCCTGTGTGTTCACTTTCTGTAAGTTTTTTAGACAACGAGTTTGGTGGCGTAAGTGTTTGTGACAAGAGAGGACTTTAATCAAATATTTGCCAACCGTGAGTTCTGCACTCCAATGTGGAGTAGCCACGCCAGGAAACTGGATTATAAAGAGAGCTCTATTTTGCCAATCAGAAAACAAACACAAACATGTTAACTTCATGTTGAATCAGAACTAACCAATACAGCGCATGTACCGAATATTTTCCAAGACCTATTAAAAAAAAGTCTATAGAAAGGACATTTTTTTATTTATAGTCATTTCAAAAAGGGCAGGCTGTGGCACACAAACAAATTGCTACTTGGAGCTAAATTCTGCTCCTAGATCTTCCCAGCACAATTCTAAGATGGTTTGTAACTTTCCCCACTCATGTGGGCTTCCCACCGATGTCACAGGGAGTTCCAGTTCACACACACGGGGAGAGTGGAAGGCTGAAGCAGCGTACTGCCATGAGATTGAGAGAATGTTGCCCTTATTATTCTGTGCCTCATGCAGAGCAGGCTATGGATTAAGCCTGATGTTTCACTCAGTTGAGCCACCCAGGCCAAAACCCTACCAACCTTCCTCAGCAAAACTCCCACCGTCCTCCTGTAAAGCTCTGCTGAGGACGTCGCATGGGAGCTACCTAGCCACAAAGGCTTTAGGGGCAAGGTTGAAGGAGAATATATTAAGAGGCACACAGAGTAAGAACATATTACTGCATTCCCAAAAGTGATTTTCAAAATAGAGCACACACATGCCTACTATTTTCCTGGCAGTAGGAATCTCGGCCCCATACCGGATGCAAAAGGGAGAGGTGTCCTATCTAAAAGGAGATTTCATTCCTTTGGCCACACTGTAGGCCAGCATGCCAAATGCGAGGACGAGGTCTTTCCAACATCAACAATCAGCTCATTGGCAGGCTCCACGGTGTCACAGGTAGCTGGAGTGACCTCTGGCTTGGTCACATGAATCGTTGTGATCTTGATTTCCTTTGACTCTACAAAATGCATCTTAAGGGTACTTGGAAGTGTCACATGGGATTGAAGCAGCTCTTTCAATGTGCAAGGCTACATGTTGTTTAGTATCAGAAGGGTCCAACCCCCAGAATAACTCTATGGCCTTCTTGGGCTTCACCTTACTCCAATGGCCTCTATATTGCTTTTAATCCAGGAAGTTACAAAGTTACTTGGAAAACTGCCTTCCCGCTACCGTTCTCACATAACGTTAGGAACATGCATCACGTACGCAGCGTTACAGGTATGTTAGTAATGTCCTTACATTACAGATGGGGAAGCTAAGGGACTCGGTCAGGATCTCACATCAGCCTATCCACGTGGAATGGATGGCCTGATGTGGAAGGCCAAAAAGAAAAAAGGCAGCTTCACGGCAGAGAGTTTTGTAGCTGGTGCTGGCAGTAAAGAGGAATGCCTCATCCCCCAACGGGGTTGTTTCCCACTCAAATCCAGAACAGAATCTGTAGCCTATGAAGATTGTGAAGTTGAGCAGTTACGGTTATTCTAGGGAAAAACTCCCAGAAACCAGGAAGCTGAGCTACAACTCACGCTGAACTCCCTCTCCTTCCTTTTATGGAGGTACTTCTGGCTAGAGCTTTGACACTTCCCTCCTCATGAGGCAGCTTTGATAAAGTCAGAGAAGTGCAGGAAATTGCCACAGAATTTGGACACATGTTCCAAATAAAGCAGAGCATTACATTGCATTGTATCAAGTTCTATCATTCTGTGTAGCTGAAGACAATTGGCGGACCAGAGAGCACTCGTCTGCAGAACTGAATGTGCTGTAAAATGTTCTGTTTCTGAATAATGCACATGACTTCCCCTTTATCAAAGCATGATGGAAAAACATTTGACTCTGTTAAGGTTACATCATGATAATTCATAACACGAGCCATTTAAATAGGACAGACAGTCAGACAGGACAGGGTGTACATGATCTTCTTATTCTAGATCAACCCAGCAGCTACTACTATGTTATATGTGACCTTGAAAGGCACGAGAAGCACAAAAGTTCAGGTTATGAAATTAAGCTTAATGTGAATGGCTTTCCCAATATCCTTTACAATAATCTATTTACACAGTCCTTGTAGGGGTGATCTAGGGCCAGAATACAGTTTTGTTTATATAGTCTTTTGTACTTCAAATTCCAGCACTCTACCCAGGTAGTTTAAGATTCTCTGAAATAGACAAGATTAAGAAGAGATCAGTGCTGTTCAAATGGGCAATTGCCTATGAAAAACAATGTAGCTACAGTTTAAAATAACCCTCCTCAACCAGATCAGGTATTAGCCCAAAGAATTAGAGTTGGTATGCTGTGTTGCTACTTATCTCAGAGTGACAGATCATGTTAGAATAGATCAACCAGCAACGTGGATCACCAGCTACAGAACCGGAACTAGTCACCAGAAAAATTTAGCATCTCATTTCCAATCATTTTCATCATCTCCCAAATACATCTACATAGCATAAAAGTTGGAAGTGGCTGAAGATATTTTTACATGGCAATTCATTTCTATTAATTATTCTCTGAGTAATTCCCGACGGGTAGCTGCGTTAGTCTGTGTACAGCAAAACCAAGAGTCCTGAAGCCCTTTAAAGACTAACCAGTTTAATTTCTGCAGGCATAAGCTTTCATGGGCTGTAATCCTTCGCATCTGACAAAGCTTATGCCTGCAGAAATTAAATTGGTTAGTCTTTAAAGGGCTACAGGACTCTCTTTTTTTCTCTAAGTAATATTTTCCCTTGATTTCTTTTTCATAGTGAATATGGTATGATCTTTGTGTTGTCTAGGAAGAACTTCCAGATTCATAAGTGATAAGAAAACCAGAGACAGAGAGTCTTAAGAAATGACAGTGAGACAAAAAGTCAAACAGAAGCTGTAATAATCAACCCATTGCTTGTGAATGGGTTTTATCCAAGTAAGGGTGGCCTACAGCTTCCCGTGCTTTAAAATTACACTTGCACATCCATTTAACAGGAATTAAAAACCTCAAGATCACCACTTTAACCTCAAGATGTTGCTTGATCCCTTAGCCTGGGATTACGTAGCTAATTACAACAGAACTGATATGATGGAGAGACCGGTCTGCCAAGATAACAACCATAACAGTAGCCAGCAGGATCACGGGATCCTGACCTTTGTCATGTGACAGAGATATAAATCTTCTTGAACCACGACTTGTGTCATGTTACTGGAGCCAGGAAATAATGACCAGTCTCCAATTAACATTTCTTGTCTCACACCTTTATTACAGCAACCATCCCAAAGCAATAAACTGCTGCAAGCATACGAACGGAGCCTGTAAAAGGTGCTGTGCACCCTCAAAGCTTATTCGTTCACAGGGAGCAACTAGCACTTTGCAGGATCAAGCCCAGAGCAACAGAATATTTATTCGCAATAAGCAAAGAGGTGATCATCAGACCAGAGTAGATTTTAATACAACACCCAGTACTAACACCAAAACATTTCTTCCCCTCCTTTTTTTTCCCGTCATTCACAATGCTTTTCTGGTTCATTTGCACTGGATTGAAAACAACAGTCTTGCCTTCAAGTAGAGGATACACTAGTGTACTTGCAAAAACCATAGAGTCATGTCATGGCAATGAGAGATAGGAAGGAATGATCAGATCAAGTCCGTCACCCTGCAAATAAAGAACACAGAAGACATATCAGGTGTTACTCTTTGGCCAGAATTACCAAGGTTTCCCCCTGTTCCAGTACAGGGCTTCCCAGGCACAAAGCAGGCTAGCTGAACTGTGGGGAGCAGAAAGATGGCTGCAGCCTCCCATCCACTGAGAGGTTCGGAGAAACCTCGGAGAAACCAGCACAGTGCCTTGAGAGACACAGCATTAGCCAGGAAGGCAACGTAGTCAGGGAGGACAAGAGCCACTTTCCATCAGGCCCCACTGTAGGAGATCTTACCTATGCAAGAGAATACCCTAGCAAGTATTTAACTTTACACACGCGCTTACATCCCATTAAAGTCTCCCAATGAGACTAAAGTAGATGCTTAAGGAATGTCCTAAAGAGTGATGGCCAGGAGCATGTGTTTACGTGCTTTCCTGGATTAGAGCCCCAGGGCATCCTCACAGCAGCCTCTTCAGCATCCCATGGATGACACCATCACCACCACCTTCCTCCTTTCAGTAGATTCACCCTACAGTGCAGAGCTAGGTAACCACAGGGAATTAGCAAGTACGCCCTTCCTATATCAGCTTCCCAGTTGACGAGGATAGTGGATCTTAGCCCACTTTTCTCCTACCCGGACAGCAGCAAACAGGCCTGATGTGTTTCCACTAGGTGACCTAACTTCATCCCACACATTTCAGTAGCTAACAAACTGGCTATCTGGAGGCCCCTCTTTCCCTGTTTTACCTGTTAAAGTGCTGTAGCAACAAAACCACAGTCTATCCCACACTAGGCTTGCAAATTAAGTGTGCTTGTACGGATATTTGCAATGCAGTTTAAATGAATTATTAAACCACTGAAATACAATTAAGTTATATAGTAATATTTCTTGCTGGCCCTGCAGACTGCACTCTGTCTTACATTATACAAGCCTATAAAATATTTAAAGTGACCATGTCTACACAATTACACATAATTCAGTCGAGAGGACTATAACGGTAAATGAAATAAATCATGGTGGCTCTTGTGTCTGTGCAGAACCCATATTAAAAATATATTTAAAATCAAATATTACATTTACTTTTCAGCAAGAAAAATGACTTGGTTCTCTCCCCAGCAGGATATGAACAGCTCCCATTCAAGTCAATGGAAACTACTTGTGTCTTGCAAAGGACTGGGGTTGCCTGTGAATAGAGACAACGGTATTTACGCATGGTTATTTTGTAGTTTAATTGGGACAATAGTATTTGTCCTCATTTCCTGTCCTAGGAATGCCGCTTTTCATGACTGAAGCGATGGTCAACTTCCACTATAAAAGTGGTTGCATTTCAGTGGTGCGTCATATGGTTCATGAATATGATTTGCAGGGCACTGTGGGAAAGAGGCATTTTCTCTCCCTTCTTCCCACTTCCACTAGCATAGCTGCATTGGTGGACTTGGCTCTGCCCGCTTCCTGCCTACAATCAGGAAAGGAAGTAGTGGTCACACAGCACCTGCTTACCCTTGCTTGCTTGCGCCCATGGTTCTGGTTAGCCGCAAAGAAGTGTAAAGGGGCAGGGGGAAGAGTCCAAGGAACAATAAAGCCCTAATAAGTATATGTTATGTGACTATATAGTGCTGGAGATGCCTCTCCATTGCTTTCTGGACTTATAACCCGACTGAGTTTCACAGTCTTTCTAATCTTGATCAGCACTTGGAGCTCACTTCTGCAAGGTGAATGAATGGGGAGGAGGTGAGCAGCCCTCGGTGCTGAAAGAACAGGTTCAGGACTATTTGGAAAGGCTGGACATGCACAAGGCCAGGGGGCCGGATGCAATGCATCCGAGGGTGCTGAGGGAGTTGGCTGATGTGATTGCATAGCCATTGGCCATTATTTCGAAAACGCATGGCAGCTGGAGGAGGGCCCAGATGACTGGAAAAAGGCAAATATAGTGCACATCTTCAAAAACAGGAAGGAGGAGGATCTAGGGAACTACAGACCGGTCAGCCTCACCTCAGTCCCTGGAAAAATCATGGGGCAGGTCCTCAAGGAGTTCATTTAAGAAGAGAGGAAGGTGATCAGGAACAGTCAGCATGGATTCATCCAGGGCAAGTCATGTCTGACCAACCTGATTGCCTCTGATGATGAGATGACTGACTCTGCGGATGCGAGGAAAATGGTGAATGTGATATATCTTGACTTTAGCAATACTTCTGAAACAGTCTCCCACAGTATTCTTAGCAGCAAGTTACAGAAATATGGGTTGCATGAATGGACTGTAAGGCGGATAGAAATCTGGCTAGATCAATGGACTCAACGGATAGTGATCGACAGCTCGATGTTTAGTTGGCAGCTGGTAACAAGCAGAATGCCCCAGGGGTCGGTGCTGGGGCTGGTTTTGTTCAACATCTTTGTTGTTTGCAGATGATGCTAAGCTGGGGGGAGTGGTTGATACAGTGGAGGGCAGTGATAAAGGACAGAGTGACTTGGACAAATTAGAGCAGAGGTCAGCAACCTTTGGGAAGGGGCGTCCCAGCTCTTCCCCTCGCCCCTCTCCCACTGAGTGTCCAGCACCCAGGGCCCACTATTTGCATTTGCACCCTCCGTCAGCAGCAGCAGTGGTGGTGGGGAGTGGGGTGTCTGTGGACCCGTTTCCTGCTATCCTCCTTCCATTCCCCCACCACGGGGGTGGCAGGTGCCATGGCAATAGCATACCAAGGGGGCCATGCCCCCGGGCACCAGCCTGGCTGGGGCACTGGCCCAGCCCTTCTTAAAGGAAACGCCCCCCACTGACATCCCCAGTGGCCCTCCATCGGGGAGCAGGAGTGAGAGGGGGCAGATTCTCCTGGACCACTCAGCGGCGGGGGGAAGGCTGTCTGGACCCTGAAAGCCTGAGGTGCCCATGGCTCCCTAGATGCACCTAGTACATGGGTGGAGCAGGGACTGAAAGGTTGGGAGATGGAAGGACCAGGTCAGCGCGCCACTGGCCCTGGCCAAGAGCTGCTCCCTGCCCCAAGTAGTGCCACATGGCGGCCACTCCATCCTGCCACCCCAACTGCTTTGCACCAGGAGCAACACAGCTCCGGCCAGGACACCACTGGGCCCATGTGGGAGAGGAGCTGGGCTAGAAGGGGGAGTGGCCACCACGCAGTGCTGCTTGGGGCTGGGAGCAGCGCGGCTCTGGCTCAAAATCATTGTGCGTGCCACCTTTGGCATGCGTCCCATAGCTTGCTGACCCCTGAATTAGAAGATTGGGCCAAAAGAAATCTGATGAGGTTCAACAATGACAAATGTAGAGTCCTGCACCTACGACAGAAGAATCTCATGCACAGCTACAACTTGGGAACCAACTAGCTAGGCAGCAGTTCTGCAGAAAAGGACCTGGGGGTTATAATGGACAAGAAGCTGGATATGAGTCAACAGTGTGCCCTCATGCCAAGAAGGCTAACGGCATATTGAGCTACATTAGTAGGAACATTGCCAGCAGATCGAGGGAACAGATTATTCCCCTCTATTTGGCATTGGTGAGGCCACATTTGGAGTATTATGTCCAGTTTTGGGTCCCCCCACTATAGAAAAGATGTGGACAAATTGGAGAGAGTCCAGCAGAGGGCAAAAAAACTGATTAGGGGGCTGGAACACATGACTTATGAGGAGACACTGAGGGAACTAGGCTTGTTTAGTCTGCAGAAGAGAAGAATGAGGGGGGATTTGATACCAGCCTTTAACCACCTAAAAGGGGGTTCCAGGGAGGATGAAGCTAGGTTGTTCTCAGTAGTAGTAGATGACAGAACAAGGAGCAGTGGTCTCAAGTTGCAGTGGAGGAGGTCTAAGATGGATATTAGGAAAAGCTTTTTCACTAGGAGGGTGGTGAAGCATTGGAATGGGTTACTTAGGGAGGTGGTGGCATCTCCATCTTTAGAGGTTTTCAAAGTGTGGTCAAGCCCTGGCTGGGATGATTTAGTTGGGTTGGTCATGTTTTGAGCAGAGCATTGGACTAGATACCTCCTGAGGTCCCTTTCAACCCTCATCTTCTAGGATTCTAAGGTACTGAGTGCTGTAAACATTGTCTGACATCAGGGAGAATCAAGATTACTCAGCACCTTGCAGGATTCAAGTCCTTAAGCTATATTTTGTGTATCATGGAGTGTGAAATGCAAGCAATGAACTGTAGGGCACTTGATAAGCAGAATATTATGCAAACTGAAAAGCAACGCCATTTATTTCAATCCCCGATATCAGCATATAGCCATACACAAAACACAGTTGCCAATTATGTCATTTGGGTCTTGGAATTCAATACCTGTTGAAACGCTTTTCAGAGATTTTAGAAGTCTTTTCAGGCCTTCCTTCAGATGGGGAACTTTCTATTCATTCAAGATACTACTAAAATATGCCCTTTTTAATTCACACAGTTATTCTAATCTTATTAAAAAGGCTGCTAACTCCTGAGTGGCTTCTAAAGTCTCAGATTGTACTATAAATACAAGGCACAGCTTCCATTTGGCATTCTGCTTTGTTATGTAGAGTAGAAAGCATCATCTGTTTCATTAACGTCTTACATTTATGTATTTCTATTTGTGCTTATCACTGTATACATTAAACACGCACCAAGCTATGAAAATGCAGCCAACAAACCATAAAACAGACCTCCTTAATACAGCCACTATATATTCCTAACCGTCAGTATGGACTGCCCATCACATTCTCTGACCACATCTCACCTTGTTCCCTAACCCTCTCCAATTACAACTGGGGAGAACAAATGAGCCTTCCATTGTCCCCCTGTAGGACACAAAATCTGGGCTCTGGCAGGCCAAGGCAGGAACTGAATTCCAGAGCTAAGGAGTCTTTGTGGAGGAGCTCCAGCTGTCCACCCTCTTCTGATTAAGCCAGGAGGTCGGAAGCCCAGGTCACTCAGACAGTGACAACTGCCGTGCCACGACATGGAAAGAGAAAGGGTGCCTCAGATAGACACAAACCAGGGAGGCATTTCTAGGTGAATAGGAACACCTCAACTGTCCTCTGTGAAGCAGCAGATATCTTGCACAGAGCACTGCACACAAGAGGCTACTTGCTTTTGGCGGGAAACCCCGCATAACAAAAGAGATGACACATCCCCAGCGAGGTGAAATTTCCAATGGGTTTGATAGCTCTGCACCTGGCAGAGCACCATTTAATCAGCAGGTTACAGAGCTCCATTTTGGAGAGAACGCCTTCTTTTTGCTTAGCGCAGATGGCAAGAAACGTGCTTGGGCAAATGAAGCTAAGTATCCAAAAGCAGCTGGGATCCAAAATAACTCCACACTGCAAATCTTAAAACCACACACTCACCAAACACCACCTACTAAGCAGTGATGTGGATGAAGTTTCCTCCATTTCTTTTGGTCATTTTCCTGTCTATAAGCAGTAGCTTACCTGTTAGCTGTTTGTATTACTGTAGTGCCTAGAGGCCGGTCAGGGCCCCATTGTGCTAGGTCTTGTACAGACATATAATAAATGAAAATATTGGCCCCCAAAAGCTTAGAGTCTCTGGGTTGTGTCTCAGCCAGTTAACTACCTTCATCTATGCCCCATTCCCCATTAGACACCTGGTAAGTCATTCCAGCCCATCAGCCAGATATGGAGCAATGGAAATGTACAGCTCGGTGACATCTGCATACTGAGAATAGCAGAATCCATATGCTTACTACTTTCTGTTGTGACTCTGTATATAGATTAGATAAAAGAGTAACAAAGCAGAACCCTTGTTTACTCTAGATCAGTTGCGGGTGGAATGTGTTTGTGTTTCCTTTGCTTTTGCTTTAAGAGGGATTTTATTTTTTAGTTACCTAGGTGTTTTGTCCTCTCCAAAATCACTCTGTACTTTTCCATCCTGGTTTGTGAAAGCAAAGGTATTTTCTTTCCAGAATATGCCCCCCCAGTTTCTGTTGTATGTAACATAATATTGTCAACCACATGGAATTTTATTAGTGCTCTTGGGTATCCTGGTAGTGAAATAAGCTGGGGTTTGTTCAACACTTTCTCTGCCGTATAAAAAATATGACTCTGATCTTTTCAAATTGCCTCTTTTCTCTGGCTCAGAATGTGACCTGCTAGTGCCTCTGACATTCTTGTTTCTGATATACCAGTCCATCTGATAGGCATTTCTTTGTTTCTCCAAGAAGTGGCAATTGCTGCACATCATGTCAAATTCAATTTTGGGTGTCTACAGTGTCCCAGGCTATTGGGGACCTGCAGGACATAACGGTGCTCTCTGGCAAAAGTTCGGCTTTAGATCTTCCTTTGCAGAGAGCTTTTAAGAAGTTTGGCTGCACTGTGATTGGCATAATGTAGTTATTCCTACCTTAAACAATTTTTTTTAGCCTCTTGTGGTTGGGTTGTTTGTTTATGTTAAACGTTTATCATTATGTTCGGATATCAACAGTTATTAAAGACATTCATCATCGTAGTAACTCAAGGGGACGAAGGGGATTCCTCCTGTATTTTGAGAAATACATTTTTGGTTTTAATCGACACCTTGTGAAGTGTGACCAGATGCTACAGTGATGAGCATCAAGGCTTAGACTAAGAATGAAATTATGGCCCAAAATACACTCTGATGCCCCCTGCCTTACCCCCTCCATAACAACTTTTACAAAGAGAAATGGAGAAAACCTAGACTGTAGGTTAAATATAAAAGATTCCACAATGATAGGTAGGTGGACAAAAAGATGTGATGCCCAGAAACTTTCTGCACTTAGACATATTTCCACTGGATGATTTCCAGGGGAATGGGCCCATTACCAAGAATTCCCTGAGTCAGACAAGCTGCACTGGTGAGATAGACAGTGAATTATTGCAGACTAGGACAGCTAGCATGGAGGGTCAGAAGGGAAGAGGGAAGTAATCTCTGAGGTTGTCTCTGACCCACAGCACTTTAGGGATTTGTAGACAGCAATCATGTCAAGAACAATACAAACATGCAGCAACAGCTTCATGAAGGCAGAAAAGCAGTGGAAGGGTGAGCTGGAGGAAGGCTAAGTTGAGAGAAAGCATGAGGGAGGAGAAGAGGGTCTTGGATTCAAGAAGGAAGTAGGAATTTGGCTGCAAGGAATGGAAGAGGAAGTAGATGGAATATTAGGAAACAAACAAATGGACAGTCCTTGGACAGAACAGGGGGCAATAGGATACGAGCAGAGAGCAGAGCATGAACAGTCTGATTCTTCACTGATCTTCCACAGATGCAAAATGAGCACAAAATGAGAAATTGGAACAGCAACATTTCCTCACCACCACCCCTCCACACAGTACGAGGACATAGAGAACATGGAGCAAAAACCCTACAAGAGGGTTCCCAAAGATAAGGCCAATTCACACAGATGAATTCATTCTGTTTTTCATTCCTTTCCTCCCAAGAATGGTGCTCTTGTGTTTCCCTTGAGTGTCCACATCTTACATAAATAGGGATGTTTTGTGTTTCATGGAGAATGTGTATTGAAAAGTCAAGCAACAAAACAAGGGCTCAATTTTGCAGCCCCTTCCTTTTGGGAGCAATGCTTCTTCCCAAGAGAAGCCTCCTTGACATCAATAAAATTGCTTGCATGAGTGTGGGGTTTTAGGATCAGGTCCTAATTGGTTCACATTAAAAAACAGCTACATAATACAAAATTGAAATGGGATTTTTAACAATGTAGCTGTCGGAACAATTTTGTTCCCTCTCCAGAAGCTTCCGTTATGTATATTTTGCTGAAGTAGGATGTTTCAGCATGGTGACTTTTTCAGTATAATTGTCTGCAGAGAATTTGCCCTTCACTTTATTAAACCAGGGAAGATATTTATAGAATAAAATTTTACTTCAAGCCCTGTCACATACTATATAGCTCTTGATGCGTCAAAAGTACAGTAGTCAATTTGAAATGAACGGAAATAATCTTTCAGAGCCATTTGACCCCTAACAGAACAGAAAGAGGATGGGAGAGGCAATGATACCATTTGGAACTGAAACAAGAAGAATGGAATTTTAATCCAACTCTTTCCATTTTATCTTCTATTTAAAGCATACTGGGAAGAAGTTAAGACAGCCCTGAAGATGACATAGGACAGATACATCTCAGGCCATCAAGGAATTTGCATATTACGTAGGCTGCAAGGGCCCCCCTGGGTCACCAGGTCTAGTCCCCTGCTATCGCAGGTTACCCAGTCAAATGATCCCATTCATAAAATTTATCAAGCTCCATCTTAAAACTAGTTGGGTGGTTTGCCCCCATCACATTCTATGCTCCAGAATCTCATTCCTCTGATGGTTAGTAACCTTCTAACGTGCAGGCCAAATTTATTCATGACCAGTTAATACCCATTTGTTCTTGTGCCTACATTGTCGATCAGTTTAAATAGCTATTGTAAGGCTAGAGAGGTATTTTAGTTACCACTGAGTTAGGCTAACAAAGAAGGTAGCTCTTTGTCTTTAAATAGGCTGCAAATTCGGGGGGTTTTGCGAGCAGCTTTTACATTTTACCTAAATGTTCAATTCATAAATCTAACCTTTGGGAAAAGGGGTTTTACCATTGGCTTAAATACAGAAGTATGGACGAGTAAGATGAGTATTGGTGACTCTAGACAGAATGTCCTGTTTCATGTGTTATGGATTTTATTTCTGTACATGCATTATCAATGTATTGGCAGAGACGGAACAGGTCATTTTGACTATCTTTTGGCATAGCTAGTAGCAACACGTACATACTATACATGGGGATAGGTCACCTAGAGGTACCTAAAATAGAGAGCTGTATACATAAATTAAGGATTTGGCCACAATCCTCAAATCCAGTTGACCTATACTTGAGCAGGACCCAAGGGGCAAAGGGGGCTTTATGTAACTTTTGAGTGTTCAGTCCTGGGATGACTAAGGGGTCAGTCTGAACCCAGACACAATTCAGCACGCTCTGAACTACATCAGTTGGTAGCAGCCCCCAAAGGAACCATTGGATCAGCATAGAAGCATTGACCAGAAACTCCCCTATCCCAGAGGATTAGCTACCTGGGGATACCCTCATGGTGGGGTAATTTTCAAACTCCCAAGTTAGATCTACTTTATCTTTGTACCTCTTTGCACCAGAGTAGATCTAGGATCCGGCCCTTTGTGTGTCCTGTATTTGTATCTCTCTGGCTTTCCTCCCCCTGCCCTGTCTTTCCCATTGTAAACACAAAATAAAACATGTTTAAAGAAATATCTAATACCACATTCTGGGGCACAACATCTTGTAAGCAATGGTCTGATTGTTTCCAAGAGATTTGTTTAGTTTGTGGCTATTTTAATATCCTCATCACACTTTCTTTACTTTTTGCCTCCAGAATGTCTGTCATTTAATTGTCTACCCTCCCGAAGTGTGAAAATGCATAATGGGAAACGTGGTCATAAAAATGCTGCCTCAACCCAAGTTCTGGAAAGGTCAGAGATCAGCTATAGAATCTTCATTGAGCAGAGCATATGGAGTTTCTTTTGAGGAGAGTTAGTCTTTTTTTTATTTTTAAGGCAGTGTTAATAATGTCCTTGGTGCTTTAAAAAATACAAAAGAAGAGTCTCTTCTGCAAGGATTTTGACACAGTGGAGAGAGACACATTGGGAAGCCCAAAAGTTGGAGGTTATTACAATTATTTTTTAAAAAGAGACCGTTGGGAATTTTTCATCAAAATGATTTTCCAACAGAAACTGCAGTTTCCACAATAACATTTTCCACAGGAAAATTTTTTTTTGCTGAAAAACTGACTTTCATTCAGCACTGGGAAAATCAAAATTCAATATTTTGTTCCAGGTAAGTTTAACCTGAATTGGAATATATTGTTTTTTTGAACTTCCCTGAAACTGTTTGTTTTGTTGAGCTGATTCTAAACATTAAACCGTATTTCCCTTCCCTATTAGCTCATTGCCTTATGGGAGTTGTAGCTCAGGCTCCCAAGTGTCTCCTATGAGCCTGGATCCATGGACGATTACATCTTCCATAAAGCAATGCAGATTTCCCTCTGAACAAGTTGGGTGGTACATCATGGGAGTTACGTAACTCTGGGTAGATATATGGGAAGTGTAGTCCAGCCAGAGAGTCTGGGCCATAGGGGAGAATGGGAAAAAATAGGCTTTTGAAATATAGGGCCCAGGAGGCAATGGGAAAATCCAGTTTAATATTCCACTGATTCAAAATAAAGCATTTCAAGTCAGTTGAATGAACGGAAAGAAACATTTCAAATGTTGGGAATGCGGAAATGTTGCATTTTGATTTTAAAAGTCTAAATGAAACATTTTGACATTTCTGAACTGAAATTGTTTGGAATTTCCATTCCGCAAAAAATATTCACAATTTCAACTTTTCAGCCCAAATTGGGAAACATAAGGACAACTGCCCTTCGCTTCACAGCTTGAGAGGCCAGTAATTTCACAAATCGCTAGGCCTTCATCTCTGTGAATGTGTGATTATGTAGTATATCTACAGCTTGTTCAACTCAAGGGGGAACCCAAGTATATTCTACACAACCGGAATTGTTGATTGAGTAAGGATCACTCACACACAAACTGATGTATTGGGCACCAAACCAGCACAAGCTTGAGCCTTGAAATAGCTGACGTGGGAAAACAGATTCCAAACCTACAAATGTGGAGCCTGATTCACATGCTTGTGAACCTATTGAAATCTATGGGACAATTTATATGAATAGGGATTTGAAGACTAGGCAATAAATATTCTCTGCTCATTGCAAATGTTGTCTCTGTGTTGTATGTTTTCCTCAGAGATTTTCAAAGATTTTAATTTCCTATGGAGTCACCAAACAGAAAAGTTCTGTCTATACATCTTTCAACCCAAACAGGTTGTTTTGGAAGTACGGCAGTTCATAAATTTGGTCTTTTCTAAAATCTTCTTTTATCTGTTATGCTGAGTTAAAATTAGTAAATTAAAAATTTACTCTTTAGAATAGTCTTCATCTTTCTTTCACACAGATCCAAAGAGAGAAAAAATAAAAGGCTTCCTGCCACATAAATAATGAAAATGATGCTCAAAGGCTGAAGTTTTCTAAAACGGCTTTTGAAGGTTGTGTTGTGTTTTTTTGTTTTTTTTTTTTTTTTGCATGCTGTATGAGAGCATCTTTCTTCAATGACTTTCCAATCTATAAAAAAAATAAGTTATAAAAAATAAAAAAGGATAAGAAGAACATGTGTGAAAATGCTGCAGCTGATCTTGGCCAAATAAGAGAGAGATGTTCCTTTAGTCTAATATGCAAACTGTAGTCCTTAGAAGAGTAAGCCCTTGAGACCCCAAGTCTGTTCATAGCAGACAACTTGCACAATGCATATGCCATCTACAATAAGAAGTCTGTGTTACAAAAAAACAAAACAAAACAAAAAAGCAACAACAACAAAAACGCTCTATGCCTTTGATTTAAGTTCCTCATATAGAAATTATTTTGCTATTATTTGGCATGAATAACTACTCATTTTTGGCCATACTGTTCTACGTATAAAGACAATGAACAATTCCACTTCTACAAGTAGGATCATTCACCTGTGTAAACTAGTGGGCAGTTTCCTCGTCGGGGAAGAGAAGCATCGGCTGTTTTAAGGGCCTTTCCATAGGGCTTGCTTTATGAGCCACAAGAGAGTCACAAAACAAAAGCAAGTCCACCCCAAAAAAAAAAAAATACTGGGCAATAAACCCCAGAGGCTTTCCCCAGGTCAGCCAGCCAAGGGGGGAGAGGACACGTCTTTCCCTTTAGTCTGGCTTTTACCCAGCTTCCCCTTTCACAGATTCTAGGGTCAGAAGGGACCATTGTGATCATCCAGTCTGACCACCTGTAGCACAGAGGTGATAGAACGTCCCCCCAGTAGTTCCTACAGCATGTCTTTAGAAAAACATCAAATCTTCATTTAAAAATTGCCAGTGATGGAGAACCCACCACAACTCTTGGCAAATATTCCAGCCATTAATTACTCTCACCGTTAAATGTTCATGCCTTTTTTCCAGTCTGAATTTCTGTAGCTTCAACTTCCAGCCATTTTCTACTGTGCCTCCAAGCGGGCTCCTGACAAGCTTTTGCAAGCTGCAGCCTCTTTACCTTCTCATAGCATTCCTAGAAACGTGCCTTTGTAGCATTTTAAATAGATGGCCTAAGATCAAGATGGAAGGATATTTAACATGATCTTTCCAGCGCAATCTTTTAGGTTTGGGGAACTTAATGCCCTTCTTTGCTTTAGACTGGCACCAAACGGGCTTCAACAGGGTTGAATGGACTTTGGACCCTACCACTGTCTCTTTCAAATTTTACAGTTCCTGCAAGACATAGGCTTGCAAAATATTGAAAATATAGTAAATGCAGGAATTAAGCAGCATGACATGCAGAACATAGCTTATTGAGAATAGCATATGATTTATATATTGCTGTTGGCCAGCAGAAACTGGAAACAATCAAACAGCTGTTGCTACTAATGTTCTAGTCTGTATCTGTAACTAGTTTTAGTCTCGCTTTGTCCACAGAAGCTATTTAAACTTATAAATCCTTTGGTGTTTTCTCTTTTAGTTTAAAAAAAAAGGAATCATGGCAAAATAGCAAAGTGGGTGCTTAGCAAATCTTCAATATATGAGACAGTGCGTAAGGAGTGCTGCACTCTCTAGGGAACACAGCAGCATGCGCCATCTCTCCAGCGGCAAATCAGAAAACAGAACGTGCAATCTAATGATCCCATACTGGTGCAGTTGCTGCAATGGACCATTGTAAATAAAGAACTTTTCCCCATTGCTCTTTCTTTACCCAAAACAAATACAGATATGAATGTGGGCTCCATCTTACTTTATGAGCATTCTGCTTGTGTGGTGTCATGATATACTGAACACTGTAATTAAAGCTATGAAAAAACATATTTCATAAGCAAAACGGTTTCCTTTCATTTCACTAGCAGCTTTGCAAAAAATCCCCCTGTGAAGGACAAGAGGCGGATATGTGATAATTTAAGAATAGCGCTCTGTATTAATTATGACTAATGCATGTCTGACTAATGTAGGTTATGGCAATATTTACGAAGTTATTCCATGGGGTTATTGGAATGCTTACTGTTTGTATATGTTGACTTGATTTAATAGCAGGGCTGGTAGGAAACTAGCAGGAAGGCAACACAACAACACTAAAAAAGTAACCTCACTACATCAAGATGATTAAGAAGTGATGCCAGGACTATTAACTGTGGACATCCCACTTCCTTGGCTCCAGTCTGAATTTACACAGCTGTCTTGCCACGACTGGGAACAGACAGAACTACAGATTAAAAAGCCATGCACTGAAGGGGTGGGGCAGCTGTTGGAGGCTTTTCATGAAGATCAGGCTGACTCAGACACAGGATCTGCAAGAAGGTCTGAAGCAGTTGGGCCTTCCTACGTTTCCAGGGGTTGGTAAGCCTTTGGCAAGACAGACGTGCATACGGAGAGGTTTATGGTTTAAAGTCTTTTCCCCCCTCTTCTGCTTTACTGTTCCTACTGTTAATATTAAACAGTACTTAGACTTGCAGGGCCAAACCCAGCCAGACCTGCTGAGAAATCACAGCGGCGCTCAGGGACTATAACCCAGGGACCTGTTGAAAAGTAAGAGTGTTACAGGATCCCAGCCTGAAAGAGCTGACAGCAGAAAGAATTTTCATAAAACATTTGAAAATAATTGAGCCCAAAACAGGGATGTCACGGTTACAAGGCTAGCTGTGCCTTTAACCCCTCAAACACACTGGAGAAAGGTTACAGATACAACTAGCCCTGTAATTGCCTGCTGTTCACTTCTGCACAGGGAAAAGATATTCCCCCCACCACCATTAAAAATCATATAGTCCAATTCAATAACATGACTTAATGCAACAGCACAGGTAAACATTTAAATGCACGAAAGTCAGGCAATTCAAGTTACCACTAAGGAATCTTGTGCCTTCAGGACTTATTTTGTAAGCTCTTGGGGGCAAGAATCAGATTTTTGTTCTGCATTTGTACAACTCCTAGCATAATGGGGTCCCCGTCCATAACTAGGACCCCATGCTCTTACCATTGTACATGCATTATTTTGTATGACTTTTTATAGTAATTCTTGGCCCTACTATAAATGTGCAGTGTGGCCAAGCTATGGTTGGTGAGGGAAACATTACTTCCAAATCCCTGACTTTGATGCATTTGGCTTCTCGGCCATACTATTGTACTAGGTTAGATTTATGAACATTTCAAAGAGGAAAATATGAGTCAAGTATGGAAATTAGCAAACCCCTGTACATCAATTATGTGCTCTCTGTACTTGGCAAATCTTAAGTTTTCGTGAGTGTAAGTGCTGCAAAAAGTGCCCAGAACTATTTATCTGCTACCCCCGAATATTAGTCCAACAGTGGTACCAAAGCATTAAAAATAATGATACACCTTTTACATAATCTTTGATTCAGAAAGAGCTCAAAGTATATTACAGATCATGGACTCAATCCTAGAAGCACTTGGGCTGTGATCCAGTGCCTTGAAATCATTGGAAAAACACTCACTACTTCTACAGGCTTTGGATTAGGCCCTCTGTACCTGAAACTCCCATTAACTTCTGTGGAAGTTCTCCTCATGGACAGCTTGGGTCCTGTTTACTATACAGTACATAGTACACCCATATATACAGTACATAATGCAACACCATTTGCTTCTGAAGAGAAAAGAGTAGCAACTAGATAACAGCATGCCTTATTCTTGTTAGCGACTGATGTCCAAGCAAAACAACCCATCCTCAAGTCTCTTACAGCAGCAACCCAACAACGCATAAGGCAAATAGTATTGTGAATTGTATTTCTACCATTTTTAGATTGCCCACTCCTGCAGATAGGGACTGTGTCTAACACATGGTGGTTACTACCATATTTAAATAAACACATTTACATTCTTAAATCACAAACACCAGTGTTAGCAACTGAAACACTGGTAAAGAACCGTGAGTTCCCAACCATAGCTTGGTACGCATCAGTAAAATTTTGGCTGGCAGATATAATGCTGCTTTCATAGCTAGCGCTTCCATCAATGTATAAGAGAGCATTTGAAGCTTAGTTTTTCAGTCGCCACATACGTGCTAAGTAACACTGCTCAATAGCAGCCACTACAGGTGTGATTATAACAAGTTTTCCAGTTCTTGGTTCACAATACCGTCTGCACTTTCAGTGTGCAGGAGGAAGCAATTAAACACCATTCACCTAGTCACTTTGTCAATGACTATAGAAGGATAAAGAGCAGACGACGCATACTACAAAACACATTTAGATTTCTTTTCAACCTAACAAACCCAAGAGGAGAGGAAGACATAATATTCCAAGAATATGCTTCAAATATAAATAGTATTTCACAGGGTAAGTCTGTAGTGATCTGGAATTTTCAGACATTTCAGTCAATGCCATTTGATCACTAGAGAGATACAGATCTATGCATCATCTGTAGAAAGAGAGCACTAGTTATATAGTATTTTTAAAAAGGCACATACAACAGACAATTATAAAATGGAAACCCAAACAATGGCTTCTGGCATCACCATTGTTTATTGTGTTTCCTTCATATGGCCATCATCAACAATGATGAGAAAACTGTAGATCACTTATCTGTACTGGGGTGCTGAGCCCACAGAAAATGCAGCTGAGCAGGAAGAGATTTAATTTGCAACTGCAGACCTACGTGCTCCGCTTTTCTTTCTTTCTATAAGATTAGTGATGGTTCGGAAGAACATTTTAGTTTGAATTTATTCTCATAGTAGCAACTCAGTCTGCTATGGCAAATGCACCATCAGAAAGCACAAGATAACAGCCATCGTAAGAGCTTGATCCTTTTTACACGACTATACATGATAAGAACTCTTAGAACTTAAAAGAATGTCAGCGCTTGCTGAATCTTTCAGACATACGTATTACAAGAACGGCAGAGCGCTTTATCGTGTCATTTTCAGCCTCTCCTGTTTGTTCTGCACCATAATAAATGGAGTCTAGAAGACTGCGAAGCACTAGGACCTCCACAGTCATCCGCCTTCAGAGGAATGTGCCGTGGATGCAGTTGGCCAGACTTCACTCCAGAGTGCACTCAAGTGGGGCTCCCTTCATGAACGTGGAGGAGTCCACGTATCAGGGCCCAGAATGGGGTGAGTGTAATGGGGAGTGGCAGGAAGGGGACCAGCAGAAGCATTGGCAAACCTGTTGCTGCTGGGTGGAAGAGTTGCAGGACTTCTAGACCCCGAAAGATAACCTGGGTATACGTGTAGGAGCTGGTTTATCTTGTCTGCCTTTCAAAGGCTCCAGATGGGAGAAGTGAGAAGACGTTACCCTGGAAAATCTGGGTGGAGGCAAGGTTTCTGTGTACTGAAAACATTAGGAGGAAGAAGTCTGAAAGGTCCCACGCCCCACAGAAGGGCAACACTGATTTTGGGGTGGACAAAGCAGGATAAAAGCCAGCTGAGTCTTCAAACTCCCTGCAGTCCCGCATTCATTACTCTCCCCCAAAAGCTCACAATCTTCAGGAAAAGATCCTTTTGAACCTTGTGTTCTGACGTCAAAACCAAGCCATCCATGAGGATTCAAGCTTTTCGCAGGTTTCATTATGAAAGGCTAGTCCGGCTCCGAGAGCAGGTTGGAACCAGTGAACTTCACAGGCTATTCCTGTCTAGCAGAGATGGGGATGGCTGCAAACCCTTCTGTATGAAGGCAGACTACATGCAGAGCTCAGACTCCTGCCAAGTTGCCAATGTAGCCTTCAAAATTCTGGCTGTCCCCAAGGCCAATGATGCATGGAGGAATCAGCTCCTGGCATCCTTTCCCAAGGTGAATGGAAGAAACACATTCCTCAGTCTCTCTTTCTAAACAGAAGGGCATGGGGAATTCTGTAATATTTTTAGCAACCTTGATCATAAAAATATCCAGTTGCTTTAGGGTTAAACCTAACCCAGACAGGCTGAATTTCCTCAACAGAGTCTTAGTGGTTAATTGACTTTAACCTTTAATGCAGATGCTGGTTCCAGCTCCACTTTCCGTTCCATAGGTTGGACATTAGTATCAGTCCACCAACTCCAACAGCATTTTTCTTCCCACACTGCAACAATTGAGGACTTTTGAGTCTGTTTTGAGCAATGGCGGCGAAGGCTTTTAAAACACGATTGCTGTTGAAAGCAGTGAGAGTTGCTGAGAACTTTCAAATAAGTGTGTAAGTCATCAGGTCCTTTGGTTTTCGTTGAAATTTCATGCTAAATTCACTACCCGTGTTATAATGTGAGGACTAATAAGCATAACAATTTCAGGCCGTGCCTTACTGCAACACTTACAGTTATAGCCGTATTACTGATCACAGTAGGTGCTGGTCAGTAAAACAACTATTACATTGCCAAAAGGGAGGTCCACCTGCAGAAGTCAGTTCTGGTTGCCTAAAAGGTGAAGTTCCTCAGCTCAGCCCTTCCTAATGAGTCCTGTCCTGCGTTTGCCAGTCACCTGTACCAAAATATCCTTGGCTCGCAGCCTTCTGAAACTAGCATGCTTATGGCCATGCAGCAATAAACTAGCTAGTTCTTTGAGCACAGCGAGCAAGCTGCAGGCCGCCTTCTCAGCAGGAGGGTCTGGGCATGCCAGCAAATCTACTGCGGTGGGAGACAGAGATAATTAACTTCAGAATGGCCATGACAGCGGAGCAGAAGCCAGGACTTGAACCCAGGTGAGCCACTGTCAAAGGACTATTCGAAATACTTGCCAATACCTACAGTCTTGGAGATCAAAAGAACACAAGGAAGAAAAAGCAGACGTTAAAGTAATAAACCGGCTCAGATGGGAGCTGCTCACCCATGCTTCCGCACGCATGAAGTGGTCACAATAGAAATAAAGGGTTTTATTGGCTAACACACTTTAAAAATGGCTGCTTTTATTATTCAAGATTTTACAACTTTCATTCTGCAAGACCAATTGGAGTGAGCTATTTATCATTTGGCAGTCCTTCCATTAAATACTTTGCTTCTGTAGGAGGAAAATGAAGCAGGCCAGTAAGTTCAGACAGTTTGCTATTTTATACCTTTTATTGGCTCATTAATGATTTCAACACTCTGCCCTGCTTCTTAATTCACAATAGCTTGTAATGTAGACAAAGGATTCCCCCCTATTCTCCCTCCATGGTTCCTGAACATAAATTGGAAAAAGAAAAACAAAAAAACTCCCACACCTTAGTAGACCATTTAAAGCATGGCCACTTTAGGGGAAAACATCCAGACTGGGAAAACAACATCATTTATAGCTCCTGAAGATTAAGTGATAGAAAAGACGAAGTAATCAAAGGTCGCAGTACAAAGCAAAGTACAAAGCACAGACCGCTGCAAATTTTAATGAACTATTAAATAATTAGTGAAGCTGCCACAGCTTTTGTAATCAGTCAGCTACTTAATTAAGTTAATGCTGCATTGTTGGTGTACTTGAGTGCTCAAAGATCATTTGCTCAGTTCCCACAGTCTGCCTGTTTGAAAGAATATGGATCTCTTACGGTTTCAAAGGCTTAGATAAAATAAATGGGAAATGGTGCAGTGCTTTGCCATCAGAAGTCAAAGCAGAATCTCAAATGAATACAAACTATGTCATCTTCTTCCTAACATGTCTTTTGGATGAGACATAAAATGAGAACAGCCCCTTTTGACTTGTATTGATGAGTCCATGGCACTTGTCATAACAATACAGTTGTTTGACCCACTATCCTGGGCAGTTTTCAATCATGCAGAATTACATTCTATGGAAAGTTCTTCTGTAATCTCAGATGGAATCAATCGTTTTCTTTGCCGTCTGTCTGAACTGTAGTGTAATGCCAAAGCACCGTCTGGTAGGTAGGGGCAGTAGGCTTAGGCTCTTTTTCCAGCTCTGCCACTGACCTGCTGTCTATCTGTGGGCAAGTCACTTCACCACTGTGCTCTTCCATTTCCATGTCTATAAAATGGGGGCAACAATACCCCACCACCTTTATAAGGTGCTTTGAGATTTCTGGATAAAAAGTGCTGAGGGATTTTATTAGTCTGTTAAATAGCTGCTGCCTTTTGGCCCAGAGGTGACTGCATTTGAGTGATATTTGGATGACAAGCAAGACAAAATGTCAGACATTCATTATTATTATTAAATTAATCTAAATAGGCCTACAGCAATCAAGAAAATTAATTGTATAAACTAACAGCAATGTAAAATTATATAATTATCACATCATATGTAAGAAAGTGCTTCACATGGAAGAATGCAAATGATTGAGCATGCCTGCGGCATAGCGAGTGTTAGAGTAACACCAGCTGGATATAGATAGACCCTGGTTGGAAGGTCTATGGTCATTGGGCTTTGGAACAAGTGCTGTACATTAGGGAACATGGGATTAATAATCAGAGCGAATGGGAGTTACACACACAAATCCCGTTTAGAAATCATGGGGTTTGGACCTGTAACATCCCTACACTCATTTACTCTGCAATTGGCAGTGATGAGAGTGCTTCCAAAGTCAGTTTAAAGGAGGGGAAGGATTAAAAGAATCTACGGTTAAAATTATCAGTGAACAAAATGAAAAAGTACATCTATTACTAGGGTGACCAGATAGCACGTGTGGAAAAAATCAGAACAGGGGGTGGGGCAATGGGGGGGGGGCAATAGGTGCCCATATAAGAAAAAGCCCTGAATATCAGGACTGTCCCTGTAAAATCAGGCCATCTGGTCACCCTATCTATTGCAATAGACTGGACAATCAGCTTGCAGATCGCCTGTTCCAATCCAGCCCACGTCTATAATACTGTCACCTTCTGTCATTAGATATTCCATGGCCAACGTGAACTGAGATATGGCTCAGGTTAGTGTCTTGCAGAGAGGTATCTCTCTCTCAGAAATCACCATCATGCTTGTCATCCCTGTTGGTAGACTCAGTACAGAGGTCAAGGACTCTACCGGAAGAGACTGAATTATCCTTCCTCAGATACATTATTATTAAGGACTTTGAAAATGCTGTACATATTGTCTTTGCCAATGCAGTACTTGTTGAGTAGAGACTTTAGTCACCACGCCTGCCAATCCAGCCTCTTTTGTGAGTACTAAACCGACTAATAGTTTATATATCAGAAGTCTCAATAAAATTAAAATATCATTACCCTACTGCATAACGTCTGTACAAAAGTACTTGTGCTGTTTTATTAAAATGCACTTGGTAATTACACTGAGCTATTTTGTGATTAACTCCATTTAAAAAACATTTAGATCCACATTTGTTGAAAATGTTTCATTAAACAATATGCCATTTTCATCAAATCATTATCTTCTTTACTGTAATAACCCAATTTTAATACGTAAAAATGTTCAGAGGAAATATAAATGAAAAAAGTTATCTTTGCAATAGGTTCTTTTTATGTACACATGGCCTGATTCTCAACTGTTTTGGACCTTGTGAAGTCATTGCACCTGTGTCAAGTGGGGACAAAGCACTATCAAATCAGAATGGTACCATTTTACACTCATGGTGCACGGGTATGAAAACCTACATGAAGTAGAAAGCACTGCAGAATTGAGTAATACATATTGACTCAGTGCATGTAAACGCATGCATTAGCTTTAACGTGGATATTTACATAATAGAAAGACACCAACTCCATTCATCTGAATGGATTTGCTATGCTACAGAACCATAAATAAAGGTGTAGACCTTGGCTCCGTGCAACTGACCCATTGTATTTGTTCATCTGGGCCACGAAAGCATTTACTTTTTGGATACATGAATAGAAGAATATTTTTGCTCTACTGGGTGCCAGGCCTTGGCTCTACAGTTAATTCAGCAGGCTAAAAACGTGTGTTCTACAGCCAAGGAGGTTTCTCTTTGAACTTCAGAGTTAATCCAGATCTCAACTGGATTTTAGCACCTGAGGAGGGATCTGGTCACCAGTCAGATGTCAGAATGTCAGTAATTAGAAGTATTAAGTGCCCAACTTTGCTAAATATAAATATCAAAATTGTTGACATGCTGAGTAGTCTACAGCTAGGGTATTTCTGGAGGTCAGATACAACCACTAGCAGTAAGACAACCTGTTTGGGGAGAACAAGAGGGACAAGCACCCCTAAAGTTTTGGCTTCCTCTTGTACTGCACACAAAACAATTGGTTTTTTTTTGGAAACTCCTGAGAAATGTGGTTACCCCTAACTATTTTTTTTCCTTCTCCATATTCCTCTGTAGTTCTAGATGGGATCAAACCAGCAAGGCTGGAAATTTTGGTCCCTATTCTTGGGTTTGACCAAGCTGTCCTGATTCAGAACCCAAAAGATGAGGACGACCCTTTGTGGCCGCTGGATTATGTGTTGGCTAGGCGCTAGCTTGATTCTCTGCATAAATTAGAGCAGCTTCAGGGATTTTCAAGATGGTTATTTGTAACAGAATGTATTATTTTTTCATGGTTATGTTTTCCATGGAAGGAGATTTTTCTTGGAAGGATATTTAGGGCCTTTGAAAAGCACATGGCTTTTTCTTCTCCTGAGTGTTGCAGATCTCAGAGTCTTAGGAGCTAATAAAGATGCAAAGCATTTTTAAAATTCAATAGTTATGTCAACTATATCTGGGGCACTGTTAAAATGTATATTTATTTACACATAGATGGATAACTATAGCTATCTATCCGTCAGGGCTCTTTTTCTAACATCAAAAGGATTTTCATGAATATCAAAGAGTTATTTTATTTACCAAGGGATCTATAGTTTATGGAAGATTTTTTCTTCAGGTCAATCCACTAGGCCTTTCTACCTGCGTAGATTATAAACTGCCTTGGAGTCCTAATATGGTTTATAAACTCTACGGAGCCCTCAGAGAGTTATTTAATCAACAGCTCACCCTGTGAAGCTCACTGCTAGGTATACCAGCCATGGAGGATCCTCTGCAGGGCTTAGGACATCTAGAAACAGCCTTGGGGATTTATAATCATGTAGTATAGGCCTCAGATCCCTCACAAACCACAAACTGTGCCTATGGACATTGTAAATCTGCATCAGCATCCTTTCTCCTCTTCCCCACAGCTCCCCAGCAATCTTTCAGCATCAGCATCCATGGGGAATGGCCCCTTTTTGTTCTGGATACACACATCAGACACCCAGTTCAACAAGGTACTCAAGCATGCACTTTATGTTAAGGAGGCAAATAATATGATGGACTTCAGCAAGGCTACGCAGGCGCTTAGAGTTAGGCATGTGCTTCAATACCTTGCTGAACTAGGGCCAGAGATTTTACCACCTACACCAGGTAGCCTGTCCATTACAAAATCCTTCCTTCCCCTACCTGCCCTCCCCACACCCAGCCCTTTCTTCTGCTATTCTGGACGTCTCTCTAGTGTTAAAGCTCTAAAAACATGGATATTTTATCCACAGATTATGCCTGGAAACATTGTACAATCACCTCAGATGACACACAGTACAATTTGTACACAAAACTCCTGATTACACCCCTGCACATCACTGGTGCAACCCTCCAGATTTACACTGGAACCACCAAGATCAAAATCTGACCGTGTGCGTGTCGAAACAGATCACTTTTCCATGCGAGCTTTTACCTTGCAGTTATAAAAAAATCTCAGCTTTACTCTGGCACATCGGAATCTGCTAAGGTCATTAACTTTCACATGGCTCAGCACCCTAAACATTATCCCGTAATTAACTGGAGTATGTTAATATTGATATACACAAAATACACAGACCAAACTCTGTGGTCACACTAGTGACATTCAGGAGTAACTCCACTGAAACCAAGAACTAGATCCAATGATGTACTGGCAACATCCTAATTGTGGTACTGTAACTATATCCATCACACAGAAAGATGAAAAAGATTCCAGCAGGTGAGCTGGGAAGTTGATATGGGAGCGCTGAAGTACACAAGAGGAATGTGCCTCTGTTTTGATTTGTTTGGACTCATTGCCCACTATGTTGTTATAAATGCAGAAGAGCTCAGAAGTCACCCGAGAGAAACAACTTACAATCATCCGGCATCTACAAGTCACCTCTTCGGTGCAATTTGCACAGGCTTCGAGTTTCCAGATGAAGATGTCTGATGAGACAGTGCTGGAATTGATTTTAGTTTCTCTCTGAAGATGACTCACCGATATTAGAGTAAGGCAATAATATTTGACAGAGCAGACTTTTCCCCCAACAGCATTATATGTCTTGAGTCTTCTCAGGGCTGAAGTATATTTTACAAGCTTTCGTGGTGTCTAAAAATGTAACAACTCCAAGCAAATGAGCACTGGGAGTTTAGGGAGAACAATAAGAATAAAAAGACTAGCTCTTCCCAGTTCACGAATCAAGATATGCTGCGTTCACTTGCGTAGCAGCATGTACTCTAAAAATCTGGAAGTCATATTGTCTCCTTTAAATGAGATGTTCAGCTAAAGCCTGTCAAAAGACAAGGCAAACAGATTTCTTAATACATTGATAGAACAAATGTCTCTGTTTTTTACCTCTCAGTACTTGCAGGAAAGAGAATAACTGCATGCAGCTAAGCAAGCTCCTGGCACAGAGAACTTTTCACAACATCACTGCCTACTGTCTTCAGTACCTTGAATGCCAAGACCATCAAATCAATTACACAGAAGGCAAGATCCTAAAAGCACACCATTTCCTATTGTCGCATGAAGGGAGCAAGGTTGGTGCCCCCGGTGGACGTGGCCACAGAGGGCGCCCTAGCCACACCTCCTGCCCTGGGCTGTGGGAGTTTCAGCTTCAATTTCCCACACTCCCTGATTTGAACTTGGGTCTCTCATTGCTGCCTGCATAGCCTAAGCCAACCTAGAGCTCCATGTGGATCCCACTCATTATCTGGCCACTAAGTAGCAAGGCATGGTCCTTAAATGGTTAAAGGTAACTAGTCAGTTGTCAATTTCTGTCCACTGCAAAACACAGGCTGCTAAACTTCCTGGTCCCGGTCCATACTCCAGGCCCAGGAAAGTATCGTCCAGCCATTTGCTCTCTTGTATTATGGTGCAAACACCAATGCATAAGAAACATATTACTTATATTCTTGGAGGTTAAAAAAACAAACAAACCCTGTTTGCAGCCACATGCTTTGTTAGATACACATAAATATGCATGTGCAAGAAAGGGAAAGAAGATGTTAAATTGATGTAGGAGCAAATAGTGAAAACCATGAAGTTCTACTTTCCTTTAGAACATGCCACAATCCAGTTTCTCTTTAGCCCACGGCACTGGGAACTCTCATGAGCACTGAGACCCTTTATTTTGCCCAGAGGCCCTGACCCATCAGAATCCCATTGATGTCAATTAACAGCAGCACATGACCACTTATAAAGTAGATATATACTACTGTACATGCAGCTGCTTAACGTGTTAGTGATGAACTTCAAAAGAACTTTATTTAATTCCCAAAGTAGTTCAGGAATTAAAATTAAACCCAGACAACAGAAGGATTGATTGTCTTTAGAAAACTAAGAAAATGCATTACTTTGTGCACTAAAAGATGTGTTATATTTATGGATTAAAAGAAATAAAACCGCATCTGAACAAGTATAATCTTCTATTTGAATATAAAGCCCTTCTGAAATGGTACATATGGGGAAAAGGCTGTAATCCTTTCCTTTTGTAACTACAGTCAACAAACATTAAATGCAAATTTGAAATGAAGTTTTAGTACTGGGAACAGAGGGCCACGTGTTACATCAAAGCAATTATACATTATGTTAAAGCATCCAAAAATATTAACTAGAAATCTGCCTCTGGACTATCTATACGACATTCAACACAGAAGAGTTTTGGTGGGGGGGGGGCAGAGGGGAGAAATGGTTTTCCTGGAGTATTTTGAGAATTAAAGTAATTCACTTATTAATCTCGTAAAAAATAAATAATACCAGCATATTCTTTTATTAGTAAAACAACGTATCCACCAGGAAAGGCCAATTACCTTCTCTTTGGTTTTACTTCCTTTGTAAACTGATTATGCCTTACCTTCATTAAAGGACATGCTATGGCTGGCAGAAACATGGAAAATATAGCTAAGATGTATCAACTATATTCAACTCTCCCACAGATGAAACAAACCTGTAAGCTATTATTTGTCAAAACCATCAATTAAATCATCAGAATTGCATGAACTTTTAAATACTTGAGATTGAAACAGACTTCAATTAACTCACACTAGTTTTCTATCAATTTCCTTCTATTATTCCTTTTCCTTTCATAGTATTTCATGTCTCCTGAAGTTTGTCCCGCATGGAAGAACTGAAATTAAGAGAAACTGGCAGGCTTGTAAATGATCGTAACTTGTTTTACATTCAACATCAAAGGCTAGAGGACAATTATTTAATTTCTGCTCAATTTATTACGGTGAAATCTCTTGGAACAGAATATAGTAAAGCATGTACAAATTAAATCTGACTGGATTAGTTGTGATTTAAATACTTAAGGTAATTGGGATCTTGTCATAGATTGATCATTTCCGGAAATCTCCTGAATGAACTTTACTGAATTAAAACTAATTCAATAAGGTTTAATTTAACACCTTTGGAGTTTTTAAAAATTGGCACAACGTTAGCTTTGTTGCAGACTTCTGGAAAGTCCCCGCTACTCAAGACTTCATGAAAATCAACATAAAAAGGTCCAGCAAGCTTCTCGGCCAAATCTTTAACAGCTCTTGGGTGCAAGTTATTTGGACCTGCTGATTTAAAAATGTCTATCTTTAGTAGTTTTTCTATCATCCTCTAGAGATACCAGGTCTCTTCCTAATTAAGTTACTCCCAGATGAGTGAAGATAGTAAATACATAAATATTCTAACTGGTACTGTGATTAAATTAAGCCTAACAACTATCAACTGCAGTCAGGAATCTTGTGATTAAAACATGTGATTACAGATATACGACCCCGAAAACTGACTATAATATAATCCCAAATAGTCCGGTTTGGGATTAAATTATAATCAATAAAGTGCAAATTTGAGGTACATTTCTGACAGTGAAAGCAATTAACCACTGGAACAATTTACCAAGAGTCACGGTGGAATGTGCATCACTAACAAAATTTAAATGAAGACTGATGTTTTTCCAAAAGATATGATTGAAGAATTGTTTTGGGGAAGATCTATTGCCTCTGTTACACAGGAGATCAGATTAGATGATCATAATGGTTCCTTCTAGCCTTGGAATCTATGGCTTCTGACCCATTTATTTAACACATTTGCTGAACCCTTGACAAAGGATCATTTTATTAGTCAAGTACTCAAGATGTAAGAATTCTTGACACGGACTCACTCAAATTTACTCTCCAAATTCCAGCTCTGCACCTCAAAAAAAGAACTCCTAACCTAAATATCCTTCTTTTAGTTACCCATCTTTTAATCCATTTAACGTGTGCCGTGTTAATTTTATAGCCTCAGTCCACACTTCCAAACACTCCTTTTAGCTGTAAATCCACAGTCCACAGTATTGGAGCAGGAAGGAGGCAAAATGGAGACGTCTCAGGTGCCTTTCATATCCTCTGCTGTGTACATGGAAAGATACTAGCCCAAAATGGAGTCCAAGGTCACATGAGCATTGAAAGTTACTGGCAAAAGATGAGGTCATATGTCCTTACGTGATTTGCTGAGTCACAGAGGCGGCCATTGCTCCTCACCATCTGAGGCATCCACAGGAAAAGTCTACTGGGCGGGATGAGTTTCTTTAGTGGCCCGTTGTGAGCGGAGTGTCCTTAATGGGCCATCAACACATGGCTGGCTAGCCCTGATGTAAATCTATCTATCTATGGGGTGTCACCCAGGAACACAACACATGTTTGAGATAGATCTGTAGCCCATGCTAATAACTTCAGATACAAAGATGATACACGCACATAAACAGGTACTTAGCAATTCATAGCTTCTCCGTTGATACCTTACATGACACACATTGTACAAGACTGTCATAGTGGTAACAAGAGTGATATAAACGGTCACCTCTCTCGTTACAGGAGCAACGGGAGGCATACAGACACTCTCCACATGGAAAAACAACTGCATTTGGCAGGCTCAGAAAGGCTATGGGGAGGTTAAAGGGACCCTGGCAAAAAAAAGCAGGAAGTCACAGTCATTTTCATTTGTAAAAAAACAATGATAGTTGTCACTTTAAGTTTAAACACCCCCAAAACTTGGATGCACAAATTCCCAAACAGACCTCTTACCCGAGGCTGGGCTGGGACGCCGACCCAGAGCTCTCCTTGGGGCAGCTCTACATTTTTTTTTCTTAGAGGAGCCCTTGTGCAGTATCTAGACTTCTTAAAGAAAACTAGTGTATATTTTAATTCAGTGCTGAATGACAGCTACCTAACAGAGTCCAAGTGCCATCTGCAAAGCAATCCATTGCAGCAATATTTTCACTGGCTCTCTCTTTTTAAAAACGTGTTACTTTGCAGTTGTTTGGGGCTGCAGTAGATCTACATAATACTGCAAAATTGTGTAACCAAATAACCCTTGTTTACAAGTAGAGAAAAGATCTTTGTGACCTACCAGACAGCTGCCAAGTTAGGCTTCTCCTGATAAACATCTCAATGAGCAAAAGCATCAATGTAACATAACCCTCGCAGACAGCAAGTAGGACTAAAGACAAACTGCTGATGGAAAATGATGGTCCCAAATATTTCTATCTCAGCAGTGAAAAGAAGTATCAGGTTCTGAAAACAGGCATGATAGTGAGGAATCTCAGGCCATGAAGAGACAGAACAGTTATCTGCTAAATGCTTTGCAAAGGGGATGTGTAATTCAAGAGCGATCATTGACTTAGTGCCAGGTTATCGGAGAGAGAGGCCCCGACACCCACACGTAAAAAACATGCATGCATTTTACACTTACATTTGTGTGCGCAGTTCCTAAAGCTGTAGTCGCAGACAGGGGATTGGCCTGGATAAATGGATAGCGAGACAGGGGGTCCAATTTTGCAAAGAAAAGAGCGGTGCTCTTCTAAGATGCATCCCACAAGGAACGTTTCTCCCAGTTAAAGACCAGAATGAGACACCACACACAGTTGATTTTGCAGATGCTCAAAATATGACCACGTACGCCTGGTGGCTATCTTTCAGTGTGGCTTAAATACACTTCTGGGTTCTGCTGGATTCCTTGATTTTAGCTTCCTCACTAAAGGACTTAGATGCTCCTATGGGATTTTATTGGGGTCCCCTGAGGTCTTCAGT
The DNA here is from genome assembly GCA_007922155.1 of Mesoclemmys tuberculata. NCBI lineage: Eukaryota > Metazoa > Chordata > Testudines > Chelidae > Mesoclemmys > Mesoclemmys tuberculata. The sequence continues at coordinate 6,172,428 of ML675622.1, forward strand.
TTTGCCTCCCTCTTGGTGAGGCTTTGGTATATCACTGAGCTCATGAACTTGGTTTTCCCTTGGTGGAACTTGGATGATCTGCTTGCTGGACAGCGTGTATGTGCCTCCATATCTTGTTGGGCCCTGCAGTCTTGGCTCCCCTTTGGCAGGCCACGTATGCCACGCACTGTGGATTGCTCATAAAACCCTCCGCCTTTCCTGTATGCTTTGACCAGCAATACGACGGGGTGAAATGTTGACATGTGAATCATCAAAATTAGGCTTCTGTGTTGTGAAGGGGGACATTCACCATAGGTTTGCTTCCTGGTGGCTGGTCTGAAAACTATCCCTCTCCCCATCCAGTGTCCCCTTTTGTCTGTTGCTCAGACTGTGGCACCCCTCTTTCTCCATGAGATGGGGGGCTACTTCTTTGCGACTCAGCCCTCCAGCCATGTCACCAGATAGTTCCCACTCTTCTGAGGTAACAAAGTTCCACCTGACAAACTGTCCAGACGCCACCTCAGATGGGTTTTTGTTCCTTGTCTCCAGGTTCTGTGCCCCCTTCCCAGTGACAAGCAGGGGCACCCAGGCCTCCCCTTTACACTGAGTTTCAGCCCACGGACCTTATAACTGTCAGCCAAGATCTGCACAATCCTAGTCCTTGCTGCTGTTTCCCTGGACTTCTTCCTACCAGCTTCTCTCAGGATTTCTTTCCCACTGCTCCTCAATTCTTAAAAAACCTCCAGTGATGGATATTCTACAACCTCCCAAGGTAATCTGTTCAAGTTCTTAGCTGCCCTTACAGTTCGGAAGCTTTTCCTAATGTCTAAGCTAACTCTCTCTTGCCGCAATTTAAATTTATATTTCTTTCTTAATGGCGCCTCATTTTCCTGGATGTTCTTACAAGGTATTTTAATGTAAACGCTGTCACTTATAGGTGTCTGAGTTTCTCATACAAAATCCCCATCAGTATTACACACTTTATATTCCCAGAATGTGATCCACCATTTTTGTGACCCTGCATGACTCACATGACCCATCTTTGTGTTTGTTAATTAAGGCCATGTTATTATTTAAGCCACAATGTTCAGTAAGGATTTGGAGAAGAGCTAACTCTCTCTCTCAAGTTCACGTGACATGCCAGCATTTTTTATTCCAGGGCAGACTTCATGAAATCATTTTCCCCTTGTTTCTTTTGTCCATACTTCCTGCCACTCCTCTCTCAGTTCATTTTTATTTAGATTTTAAAATTTCTGTCATTTGTATAGCCTTTTATGTTCCTTTCTCAGCCACCTCCTTTCCTGCTATCCAACATGCATTGGATCCATCCTGTTTAAATATTTATTCCAATTTGTGCCAATTCTGTTGTCAGTCATAATATTTAATTAATTTTGTGAATCTGACAAGATGACAACCCAGGTAGGTCACACATCCAGTAGCCACTATAACGCCAACCTTATTCCTGCAGGTTCAGCTGTCATAACAGCTACAAAATTGAATAGTCTCATGGATTTATGTATTCCAAGCATTGGGACACAAACTGCCATCCCTCCTCTCCTGGTTTTTTCATCATTAGACACATCTGTAAATATCTGCCAATGTTTCCCCCTTTATCACATGTATGTTGATTTGTTGAACTTAATACATTCAGCTCTCCTTTTAATTTCATTATATAATTCCACATTTATATCAGGAGGCTTAAATTTCCACCCATAATGCATTTTCCCAAGTCTATATATGTAAATTTATTTTCTCTTGGTTCCTTTGTCCACACTTTAATCTTATTAACACAGAGGCATTTTGGGGGTATTTTTTCTCCCCATATTGTCCACTGAATTCCCAGCATTCGTCATATATTTGTTTAGTGTTTCCATCTTCTACCTCCTATAACTTTTGCCCGAAAGGTTAAAGTTCAATAACTTCATTCTTAACATGCCAGGCGTTGCATCAGCAGCTCTCTCTGCATTACACACAAAGGTTTTGTGATGAAGATACCACATGCAATGCGTAATGCCTCATCTTAGAATGAGCAACTCCCTTAGGTTTGTTTTTGATGCTGAACTAAATGGCGTGCATCTGAATGCAATGTTTGGTCTTGTAATGCTGTATAAAGCATCACCATTGCTTTCTTATCAGCTCTGAGGTGGTTCCAGAAATACTTTAAAGTAGATTGAGTTTATCTTTACTTCAGCCCCTTTGCTCTCAACTTCCTGGCTTTATATTAGCCTGTCTGCTCCCATCCAGCTGGGCTTTCTTGCTCAATTAAGCATGGCACCTCCAGGCGCAGCCAGGTAACATACCTGGCCTCTCAGACCTATGTTAACCCTTCAGGGCCTGTGTGGGGTACACTCCCCCTCACAAATATTTATGCCTCACTGAGATCAACAGAGGAAATTCAGCCCCCTCTGAGCCATTGTTTCAGCCTGGTTGCAGACCCAGGAAGGCACCGTTACATTGGTTTGCACATGTTTTGAGTATTTTCTTTGCAACCAAAAGAGCTAGAATTTTTTTGGAAAACTCAAAGCTTAGATCTGGAGCAGAAGAGAAGAGCCTCTGAAAAAGTAAGTAGAGATTCCCAGAGCCAGTTGGCCCAATCCTTCCTACTGTTCTAGATATCTGAATATCCACTTGAGTGTGCCACTGCCTGATTTGTGCATGCCACTGCATGCATGCATGTAGCTCAAAAGGCACACCCAAATGCACGTGCTGACTTTGAACCTCACTGTCTGAAAAATCAGACTGTGATTGTGTATTTTTCTTCCAGAAGGCTGTTGTGAGCAGGATAGGTATAATGGGAAATTCTTATAGCACCTGCAAATATTTGTGGGTGTTCATCATTTCGCCTAATGACCATTTGGGCCTCTCTACATATGGAATTCCTCACTGCAGTGACAGCAAGCGTTTTACCATTACTTCCATGTAGTGCGAGGGCACGGTACTCGCTGTGTAATTACTGTTTCCAGTGGCCTAAAACCGGACTCCCTGGAACAACAGGCTTAGATCCCAGCAGGGTCTCCCTTAACCCCGTCGTCCTTCCAAGGCAGATACATTGAAATCCATGCAGTTCACCATGCAAAGGTCTATCAGAGTACACCTCCACATACTGACTTCTTCTCTGTGCTGCACGGACACTGAAGACGCTAGGGAAGTTTTTCCTAAGGGCACAGAGTTGACTGCCGTGCAATGTGCTGACTGCTGCCTCCATGGCGGCGCCTCCCTAGAGCCATGTATTTATGAATCTGAGACACACTTTGTGATCCTTCAGGATAAAGAGTCCTATGGTAAAAGGAAGTGTTTCATTCCCATGAACGATGATGTATTAGTGCTCAAGCATTGCACCAAATACGCTCTCTTTGGATGACAGGGCAATCAGAAAGGAGTCTTCCGTGACTTTCACTGACAGGTGCCTTGGTGAAGATGTACAGAAGTGAATAGCAAGTATTTTATTATTTGCACATTTCTGCTCCCATAGTAAAAGTGGGGGGAGAGAGGGAAGGGCAGAGCAGGTCAGAATACACTTGCTCGGCCTCTCATCTTGCTTTATAGAAGAAGAAGATGTAAGTCTTCTATACATGGCTGGCAATTCCAAAAGAGGCAGAATAACTGGGAGAAGAATCTTGTGACCATTCTCTTTAATATACACTGCGATGTACGTTTTTGGTTGTTAAGGAGCCTTTTTATCTCCTTGGTGGGCCTCACTACACGTGTACCATTTCACCATGATGCACAGCACATGTAATCAATAATCGGAGCACAGTGGCATTGGGACCCTTCAGGAAAAAAACCAACTATGCATGGGGAAAAAAGCGTACAAGACGCTGAGCAGCATGACTCTGAACTGAGTAAGGAAGATGTGTTGCTTGGGTAGGATAAGAGTCTTCTGAGGCAAGTTTGGAACTAAGGGAAGCTGTGGGAAATGGTCTCTAAATTAAGCTGGGGAAAAAAGGAAATCCACTGACACTTAATGTACTTGTGCATAAATTCAACCAGCAACTTTGCAGACACCAGGGCAAATGTGGTGTCAAGTGATACTGCAATGCCTAATTGAAAGTAGGGACAATATACATGAAAGATGTTATTCCATCCAGAGATTCCGGTGACACCGGAAACCAGAAGGCAGGAATTCAAGTGGTTTGTTTATGTCATAGGAACTAGGAGTCTGCAACAACTAACATATTTTGATATTTCTCTCTTGAAACATCAACTGCAGTGCTGCTGTACCAAATAGAATAATACATCATTCTACCCTGAACAATAGTTTTCTTCAACTTGCACTTTAAATTCTCTAATCCATCTAGGAAATTATTTCGCTATGACTGTAATTCCTCAAGCAGGCAGATTCGCTCTGATATTATTCTCTGCGGGAGTGAAAGAGAGAGACAGAGCACTGAAAGGGTGGCACTTTCAGACAAACACCTGGCAGGTTGATCCATGGATCTCAAAAAGAGGACAGCAAAGAGATGCAGCAAATGTAAATGGTGATGCTGGAATATGGATTTGAAATAAAATGACAGACAAAAATTACAAGCCACTTGGCCTTCCAAATAGTCAAAAGCCATGCAGCTTGATATGAGGTAATCTTCCTAGGGAGGGTTTATATGGTATTTTGTAACCCAACTTTTTAAAAAAAATAATGTGACCTTTAAGTGCTCTTTACAGAACACAATGCCTGACCCAAAATCCGTCAAAGCCAATGAGCCGGTTTCCACTAACTTCAATGGGCTTTCAACGAGTCCTCCAGTGACAACACTTTGGCAAAGGTGTTTTCAATCCCATGGAGACAAGCGAAGAACACGGCGAAGGATCAGTGTGGTCTACGCGGGTTTAGAAAGGAAATCGTGCATTGCTATCCATTGACTGGGGCAGGTCTCGCAGACTGCTGAAGCACAAGCCCGCTCAGGTGTGCCCTGTTTGTGAGTCAGCAATTTCCGCTGTAAGGGTGAAATTCACCCTGTCCCCGATAGCAAGTCAAAAACAGGTGGGCTTTGCACAGGAAGTTACTGAAAGAGTTTGGGTGGGAATCAAATCTGCCATCCACCCTTGACAGGGTGAGACTCAGGACCAACTAAAGGTTTAAGAATTAATGACTAAGATTCTTAGCCCAGAAGGGGGCCCCTCATGGAGCTTTTTAAGCCTCCCCGATTCTCTGGATGGATCTCCGCCCGCTCTGACTGCAGCTGGCTTTGCTCCCCTAGAGACTCTCCACCCCTGCTGACAGCTGGAGCACCGCACTCTTCAGCCACGTCCCCTCCTTGCCTCTTACACTGTACTTGGGTGAGGGCGTGGCACAGGAGGCAAGCCAGCTATGGCTCCCCCACACCAGATGGGCTCACAGCTGCTCAGATCCAGCTGGCGTCTGGCACACCAACACCGATGCCTCGGAAACAGATTTAAGTGTGACAGGCAAGTTAAAAACACTCTCAGTCAAACAAGCATAAGTGCAAAAGTTACTGTAATTCTTTTCAGTGTTTTCCACCCGCCTCCCTTTAAAGAATGCTAGCTAAATACATTACTATGACACCCCTTTCTTTGGAGTGAACTGTTTTCACACCGATCAGATCACTCTTCTTTCACTGCTCATATAAATACACAACTTTATAGGGTTCCCACTGCAAACTGGCAGGAGCCTCTGCTTAGTCTGAATCAATCAATCAATTCCGAATCCTCCTCTCTGTAGTCCTTGGATCAGATTTTACAATTTTTATTCACGGTTGAGTCATACGTCCTACTGAAATCAATGCGACTATTCAGGAAGTACGTTAGCACTTTTCCCGAAGGAGGGTGACCGAATTGGTCACATTATGAATGATAAAAGTACAATAGTAACACATATTTAGAGAATCTTGCTGGGAAATGTGATGTTTGGCTTTCATCAGTAGTAATGTTGGGCTGTAAAAAGCCAGTGGTTTGTTTCTTAGAAATGCACATTCATGCAGGTATATTTCAGAGCAGTCTCTTAAAAAACACAACAACAAAAAACAAGATTTTTTTCAGAGGTCCCAATAGCTGTTTGAAATCTCTCTTTCTTTGCTGAATAAGTCTCTTGATTTCTATATTCAGAGCACAACTGATGCATAAGTCTCAACACCCACTGAACTTGAATAATTTATACCCTTACAGTCTTGTATGGCAAGATACAAAGTGAGTTAATCATGAGGTATTCATAGCTTTCTCCTCCACAGCAGTCGAAGAGTCAGTGAAAAATACCATTCCAATAAAAGTCCTCCAGCAGTATGTTCCAAGTGTGAGACTGAACTTGAGTGTTCATTTAAAATTCTCAACTGTAGACAAATCAAATACTTTTGTTTGTGGAAGACTGTTTGCCTTTGGAGTTCTGCAATTTTTTATGAACTACGTTTTATTTCCAAATTCAGTTGGGAAAATAAGACAGGATGTTTAATGTTGCCATTAAATACATATATTTGCATGGTAGCTGTTATATTTTGTGAAACAATTTTTTTTTAATTGGCATTCTGCCTTAAAACCCAAACCTCAAACTTTCTTTTCCTAGTACTTCAACTCTTAGCTAGGGACATGTACTGGAATGTCAGTGCTGATCTTCATAAAAATATTATACCAGCTTCCAAAGGAGAATATGGCTCTGAAACAGTTCGTGGTAGCAGAACAGATTAAACTTCTAGCACATTTCACTCTTAACTTCCTTGTAGCCTATGTCATCCGTTGAAACGGATGTTTTTAAGGCACGATTTGGAGACACACACACACAATTCTACCGTTGCACTGCTTGTCTGGGTTTGTTCTTATAGGGGAGATTTTTCAAAAACCACAAATGGGTGCTGAACCCAAATCCCACTGACTTTCAGTGGCAGTTATTTGCCCTTTGTGGCTTTGAAAATGTCCCCGAGAGAGACTGTTTTTGGGCCTTCAAACTTTACTAGCTCCTGAAAGTGAAATAAGATATAAGGCGTGTTACTGGTTACAGTGACAGTTACAGAACAGTCTTTTGAAAACTTCCTGAGTTGAATGACAGCTCAGCGAAGCCAACAATGCCAAGAGCCACACTAAATCACAGTTCCCAGGAAAGTTACAATATTTTCTACTGTGCTACTTGTTTTTTTCCCCTTTTACAGGTGCGCGTGGTTTCACGTGCCTGCAAAAACATGCGAATTTAACTAGATCATTTTAAAAGAGACACTGAGGCCAAGGTGCCAAGTGCAACTCAGACAACTGGGAAGAGGGGCGGCGTGGGTTAATGCATCGTGCTTTGGACAGGGAGCCTATGCTGCCTTCAACTGTTGCGTGTTCTTGGCCAAATTACCGCCCCTCCATTTCTTTCCCCACCCACCACTTCTCGGTCTTGGCCATTGAGACAAATCTCTTCAAGACAGGGACGATCTCTAACGAGGTGCTTGTACAGTGCCTAGCACTGATCTCAGCTGAGGAATGTAAGCGCCATTGTAAAACAAATACCGAATGGGTTTGCTGTTTAGAGACAAGGGTCTGTATTCATAGAGCATTAGAATGCTTTTCTGATGAGACCAGATTATGCAGTCTCTATGAATTGGGGGTACTGATTTCCTGTCTTCCAAACTGGCAGGACTTTTTGGCTGGATTTTAAGGCATTAGAAAAATGCACTCCAGGCAACCTTCACTCAATACTTCATATATGTAGAACTTTCCATTTTAACAATAAAAAAAGCATGTTTTGCACCAGAAGACAAATAAGTATCAATGTACTTAGTGCATATACAAGGCATGAGCAAGATAAACTATGTACAGTTGAAAAATACTAAATTATAGAGCACAATCAAACCCTGATTTTACAAATGTCAAACTTCTGAATGACTAGTGATTGGTGGCACAAAAATCATTCCTATCTTATTTTCCTGCTGCCCAACGCAACTCCAGTCCTTCAGCCAGCACTGTAAAGGACTGAAAAGAGATTTGGTGGCAGTTCTCTGAAACAAAGAAAAAATCAGGCATGCTATCATTACATACATTAATTTAATAATTGTTCAACAGCGGTGTATGCGCTGTAACTGCTGTCATTTTGAGACATTTACTTTTATGAACTCTTTTCATTCTGTGAACTTCTCCATCCTGAGTTAGTTAATGAAACAGGGCCTCTACGATATAACCTAAGTGACATAATTCCAACAAGTAAATTTCAGTTCTCACTGATAGAACACCACCACTGAGGGGTACAATCACCACAGGAGACTGGTGGCCCAAGATGCCCCCACTAAAGTCAATGGTAAATTTCAGTGGGAGCTGAATTTGCTCCTCAGTAAAAAACAAGAGACGGCTGAGTGGCACCATATGTCAGAAGTATTTGCAAAATCACCGAGGCTAGGTAATTGATAAGAAAGCAGAGAGGAAACGTAAGTCAGAAGGGAAAGGACACTGGGCATCTGCCACAGACCTCCTGCACTTGAGGCGCAAAGCCAAGAGTTTCTGAAGCAAGATCAAAAAAGAGTTCAGCACCCCGGGATGCTACGCACACAGGGGTCTTTAACTACTCAACCATCTGTGGGGTGACAGATACAGCTCATCAAGGATCCAGTTACTTTCCACTACCGACAGATCAGGTTTCAGAACGTGGACGTTGCAACGAGAGAAAAGCTGTGCTGGTTCTAGCTTTCACTAGTAGAGTGGTTTTGACTGAGAATATTAGAAGAGTAGAGATAGGTCGCTGGTATCATGTGACAGCTAATGGTGTCACACAGGATATTACATGATTGAGGCTTGCCACTGAGCCATGTTGGGCCAGCCACATGACATAGATTTGTCAAAACAAGAAGGCTGAGGTCAGCACAAGAAACATCTGTTTTGCATTTGCTTTATATAGGGTGGATATATTTTAGTTCTCTGTTAATAAAGGTGTGGCCAAAACTTCCAAAACTACGTTTTAGTCTTTTTTTCTGGCCATGACACTGGACCAAACATCCTGATTGTACTTACTGCATAGGTACACTCGGAGGTATTCAATTCAACATCCACACCACAATCATGTTGATTAGTACATTACTCTGAGCAGTTCTATAGATTTCATTGAGATGACTCAGAGAGAAAGAGGTAAGGGTGGCAGAATCTGTCTTAAAATATCCTGTTAAGTGCCAGCTAAGAATTTCAGGGACTGAGACCTAAAAAGAACAAACCCTTTGATTTACCAATACCTTGCTCTTTTAAAAACATACTATCTGGCCGTTCACAAATTATAAAGCTTTTTTAAAATTCACTAATAGCTGCCTTGTCATTTGTTATGCTAACTGCTCTTCCAGAGAAAAGGAAATCTCAAAGTGATATTTTTATTTCCTGTTGCATTTCACAGTGGAGTTCCCCCAAAGCAATGATTCTGTTTCCCCCTCCTCTGTCCAAGGATCTTCCAGAAACAAACAACTAAGGGGAACCTTTACTCACATTGAGTAGGGACTTACTCCATAAGCAGTGCCACTGGCACAACATGACCCTTGCAGAATCTGCTCCTAGGAAAGTTAAGAACATAGGAGTGCAGTTTGACATCCCTGGATTGGGAACTCAAGCTCCAGGAGGGAACTCAACTCTAACTTGGCTTTTGCAGAAGCTTAAATGAGTACAGCAGTAATGCTAGAAAAATCCCGGAGATGATTTACCCAGCCACCTGTCCATAAAGCAATAGAAATCCTAGTTGGTTCAGCTGTAGACATGACACAAATGGATTTACTAATTAAGATTCAGTAAATATGGAAAGAAATAAAGATAACACTAAGATTTTCTCTCCTGTTATTGTACGTGATTTTCAAACAAAAGAATATCTAGTGCAATAGAATTTCAAGATCAAATTTTCGTAGCTGTTTGCACACACAATTTTCCACACACAGTTGCCAGTTCCATGTGAAATCATAGAAATTGTGCAAGCAAATTATGCATGCATGTAACCAAGATCTTCAAAGCACTGGGGAAAATGGAAACTCTTCCAGCCATTTATTTTTATTTGAATAGTTTTTAACTGGGAAAAAAAAAACAACAAAACATTGACATCATTGTGGTATATGAAATGCTCAACTATAGATCCTAACTAGCTTATAAATGAGCTGTTAAGTGGCATCGACTGTCAAAAGAGATTACAAGTTTTAGGTTAGGGCTTCTACTTGCAACCATCATCACATTCCTTTTATAAATTGAGATGCCTTTCCAAATCCTAAAACAATGTGGCTATCATTCTTGTAAACTCCGTTTATGTGCACATTACTGCAACAATGAAGGAGATTATATTTCATTCTTCTAAAAATATCTAAGTCTGATCTGACAAACAAGGAACTGACTCCACTACCAATCAAATAACCTCTGAGTCAATTGAGAAAGACACTGATCACTGGAAAATTTATTCTGTTAAACATAAAGCAGCAATATTCTTAGGGACCAAAAAAAAAAAAGTAATGAGCTGAGTGATCAGAGAAGCAAGCACAAAAAGTGACAATCTGATTTCTTCTGCCAAGTAAAACCACAGTCTAAGGAGTTTGAAAAGATTAGTCGGGTATGCATCATATGCATAGTCCAACACACATGAATAGAATGTGCCTATCAACTTAACTCCTAATCAATTATTTACAAAATTAATAGCTGTGCTTAAAAAAAAACTACAGAAATCTGAGCAATAAATAAAAGAGACAGTTTACAAAAATCATCTATTTCAGAGATGGCTACATTTTCCTATAGCAATGCATAGCATTACAGCATACCAATCGCTTAAAAAAAGCTTTACAATATAGTCTTCAAAATATATTCAACATTCAGCCTCTCCATTGATTTTGTTAGCACCTTTCCAAGTGCTGTAATTGTATGCCAGGTATATATGCCTGTGAAAAACAAATCATTCATCTAGCCTAACTAGTTATTTTGTGGCAACTGCTGCAAAACGAGCAATACAATGCTGTATTTCAGCTTTTGATTTTATTTTTTTTACTGAAAAAAATTGCTAAATGAGAATTTGACCAGAGAGCTCATTAGCATCCATCTGCCTTCGTAGCTAGACCAACACAACTGTATGTAGAACAACTGACTTTTAATCTGAACAATTTCAAGTTTCAATAGAGTAGTTCTCCTTACCACAGAACACACCACACTTTTTCCATGGCTAGTAGGCAGTTTCACTCAGGTTTAAGTAGCCCTGAAATGGGATGACCAGCAATACAAGAAACTGAGACTGAAACTTATTAAGTTACTTGCATGGCAGCTAATAGGCAAACACCAACACTTCATTTTCATTCTCTCTGGTTTCAGCCAGTGCCCTTGGGAATTCAAAGGCCAAAGTCTCACAAATAAGCACATAGCCAAAGTAACCAGACTGTGAAAGGGAGTGATCTATGGGAACTGGCGAAAAAGGAATCATCCTTGCTTGGACCTAGTGTTATAGGGCACAGAGGTTTCTCCTCCCAGACAAAACAATGAATGGTGAGCTGTGGAGAAGCAAATCCGCTGGCTCTCACTTGCATAGCTTCTCCAAACCCTGCCCTCCATGCAAGAATCTCTGTGTTCACGCATCTTCCTTCGGATACACCTGAGACCACCTTTAAAGACTGGGAGAAGTCATGAACTCCAGTGTTCAGCACAAGGCTAATACTCAACTATGACTGTCCCTCCCCAACTGAAGCAGCCTCCGCCATATCTATTTTGTCTCAAGTGTGGGAAGAAATAAAAAGGCAGATGAAGGGCAGCCGGCTCAAACTTAGTCCAGTGAAGACTAAGTGATGATAATAGACAGTGATGATAACAGACATACTGGATTTTTCCCAGGAATTCACTAAGATACGAGTAATACCAGCGACAGAAGGCACAAAGCCACAAGTGGCAAGGCTGTGTTCAGCGCAAGAGTCTTGCTGGGTTTTTCACTCTGCCTGGACCTACAGATTACCACAGTAAGGAGGACTGTCTTTTACCGCCAGGAGCTAGCCAGGGGACTGCCTTTTTTCCTTGCCTTGCCGCTGAGATTCATGACTTCCTCACCTCCTCAACACACGATTCCAACTCACTCTTGCGGATGTGAATACAGATCAGAGGCAGAACTCACGCAGCATGTTGCAACACCAGCCCTCTTAAGCAACATAGGTGCACGACTATCCCACGCTGGTACTCCGAGCTCCTCGCTCTCTTTAGGACCAAATTCACAGTCCTGGCACTAATCTACAAGGCTTTATACAGGACCTTGCTCTCTCGAAAAAATGCCTCCCCATTCGCAAACCTCCAAGATACTGTGTTCCACAGGATGCAGCTGAAGAAATCCAGCCTCCAAATGTCAGGTGATGCAAGTACTGTGTTCTCAATGATGGCATCCTATCTTTGGAACTCCTTGCCAAATGAGATAGCTCTGAGCTCAAACCCAACCATTTACAGAAAAAGAACTGGGCTACATCCAAAACTTAGCTTGATCTTGCTACATCGCTTAGGGTTGGGAAAAGTTTCATGTCCTGTGTGATGCAGTTAGGTTGACCTAACCCCCACTGTAGACACAGCTAGGTTGATGGAAGAATTCTTCCATAGACCTAGCTACCACCTTTCAAGGGGGTGGATTCACTACAGTAATTGAAAAATCCTTCCATCGCTGTGTAAGTGCCTATAGTACAACGCTATAACAAAGTAGCCGCATGTGTGCTGCTCTATCATTTGTAATGTAGACATACCCCAAGATTCAAGACTCATCTCGCTATGAAAGCCTTCCTGCAGTGGGGCCAGGTTTGGATGAGGGCAGTGAGAGAAAGAGGAGGAAAAATGAGAGATTCCTTGAAAATCAATGAGAGTCTTTAGATTGAAGTCTATGGCTTCAATCCAGCCTATAGAAAGAGCAAATCAAATAAGAATACACTGAATGGTAAATAAATTGATTTGTAAGATGCTCAAATGACATGGTGAATGATGTCCTAAGCATAAAGTAGATATATTTGATAACATATTAGCAATTTGTCACTCATTATGGATATATACATGATTTTATTACCTCCCCCTGCCTCCCCTCCTCTTCCCGCCCCCCCTGCTCTCCTATTGTACTTAAAAAAGAGAAAATACAATGAAGATATCCAATACTCTCTCAATACCCACAGCATGGAGATATGCTGTGCTAAAAAGACATCTTATGCCTTACACACACGCAAAGGCTAGGAGTAAATTTTCTTTAATGTGAAATTTTCTGCTCTTTTGTTTTACTCAATTTCACCTCAAACATGTTATGGTCTCATAGTTTTTGTTGTTTGGTTGCTTGTTTTTTTTTTAAAGGTGGTAGTTTATTGGCAAAAACCATGTATAAATTGTGAAATTTCATGCCTTTACACTGAAACTTTCACTTGAAAACGGGCACATTTTTCTTTCAAATTTTCACTAACAATAAAATGTCAGGAAATGGGAACTAAGTTGGAATTCACAGAAGAACGTGAAAAGCTCAAATTGTGTGCAGGAAATTCTGCTGCTGATCTCTCTCACATCTCTAACACATTCATTCTCATTGGGGGATTGAAAGATATTTCGGACACTGAACAAATGAGAGGAAAAGACAGGTGCCACATTTCTGATAAGGATATTTTAGAGCATAGCATTAAGACTGTGAGAAAATAAAACAAGTATTGCATGACTTTTGCAGTGTTGTAACTGTGTTGATCCCAGGGTATTAGAGAGGCAAGGTGGGTGAGGTAATATCTTTTATTGGACCAGCTTCTGTTGGTGAAAGAGACAGACTTTCAAGCTTACACAGAGCTTGTCTCTTTCACCAACAGATGCTAGTCCAATAAAAGATATTACCTCATCCACCTTGTCTCTCTATTACATGTCTTGTCAGGAGATCCAGGTAACTCTAGTTCCATCAGCTTTTCATTACTGCTCCTCGTAGTTCCATCCTTTTTGCTTCTTGTTTTCTTATTGGCTTAAGTTGTATTTACTCATAATTGTCTTTTTTAATCCTTCCTCTTCAAGATGAAAAGCTAATGTAGGATTTTTAAAGGTGTCAGTCTTTTGCTTCAGTCAAATAGACTACTATGGCTTCTATTTTTCACAACAACCCTGTGATTTTGATATAGTCTCATCCTCTTTCTTCCTTTTCGGGAGTGGGCTATAGCGCCTAGGGCCAGGAACCTTAATGTTACCAGTTAAGCTACTAAACTATTCCATCACATGGTAGCCCTTTGCAGTTAAAATGCTCCTTAATAAGACAGATGGCCCCTATATAGCTCTCACTATTGATCCCTCAAGTGCGAATTCTACTGCCTTTCCCGACATCCAGATGGGATCCTATACTACGAATTGTGTCACTAAGGCTCACGCTAACTGAGAGCCCCTCTATTATATTCTTCCTATTCTAAAGGCTACTACTACTTTACCAGGAAATCTCTCCCGCATCACTTATTAGCCCCATTCATCGATTCTGACATTTTTACAACACCCACAACAGTCATATGCCGAGTGACTAATTCACTAGCTTTCATTTGCTTGTGAATCACCCATCGCGTCTTTGTGTGCAAAAACAGGAGCAATTTCCTAACGCAAGTTTTCACTCTGCGCTTATTACAGGCAGTTATGGGGTCAGTAAACTACTTGTATTCTGTAGGAGAATTGTCCTTCCATTGATAGGGCTATTCCGCCACAGTTCATTACCAGCTGATGTGTTCTGTACATCTACTCAGTAGCTCTACAGCTCATCACCACCAGCTGCCTGCTTTGTTTTCTGCAGTTATCATAAATAACTCCAGCAGCAGCAGCAAGTCAATGCACTTTCCCCTTGTCTTTTCCACTACAGATGTGTATGCATATGGATTGCTATTAAGTTATAAACGTACATTGATGCAATGTTCGAGTTGCAGAGTTACATTCAGAAGTCAGGAAACTGAAAAAAAAAGTAAGGGTCCAAGAGTTCATTAACACAGCCTCATGGCACATCCTCCACATCATCGTACAGATTTTACACCCTACATTAAAGAGTAACATATTAAGCTGCAGGTTCAACCAATAAAACAAGAATGGTAAATACAATACATATATGCATTGCAGTAGAGTTGCGGTGATGGAACCTCAGTGTTTGCATTTATGGCTACATAGCTGAAACCTAAAATCTCAGGAAAGTCAAACAACTATTACTGCTACATCTTTAATTTCTTTGATCTGTTTATTTTTGAAATCATCTTCTGGCAGCTCCCACGCACAGAAGAATTCTAGGCAAAAAGTTACATGTTTCTGAAAGCCTACAAACGAATTCTATTTTGAAATTTGAAGGCACCCCAAACAGCTGTCCCATAGATGTTCCAGAAAGTAGAATATGACTGCTTATCTTTAAATCAGACCACCACCAGACACAGAGGTGTGCTCTTTCTGGCACAGTGTTCTGCATTTGCTTGACTGCACTCAACTCACAGCTACACCCACCTCTTCTGAAAGCCAACGTGCGCCTCGCGTTTAGCTTGTCACCACCAGCTACTACACAATCTTGCCCTTTGTAGTAGAGCAGCACTTCTGACAACAGAACCCCTTCCTGTGTAGCAAATCAATTAAGCAATAAATCTCACATTCAGATTAGAGGGCCTATTATCCTATATAATGTCTCCAGATTCTCTTTTGGCAACCGGACTCCTCTCGGAATCAAAATTAAACAAATCAATTCAGGAAATAAACTAATAAACCTTGTTTCTTGCTCTGCGGACACATAATCTCCTTGAACCCAATCTTAACTTGATTGGGAGCAGAGAATGCTCAGCATCCAGTGGGATTGAGCCCATTATGTGCAACAGCATGACGCTCTGCTGAGCCTACATCTGTAGAACCTCTGGAAAGATCAGGTCCATACATACAACCTCTGCCAGTCCAAAGCCTTAGCTTATAGCCTAATGTTTCCATTAGGCCTGTTCAATTTATTTACCAGCAACTAATATCCAAGGTTGGGGTCCCAATATTTTGAAAAGGAATGGACAGCAATTGCCCCCTTACCCTGTCACAAGCTTCATGTACTAGGCATCCGTACACGGAGAGAAAGACTGAGGAATCAATCCATTTAAACAAAGACGCCGCTCATAACCACGACCAAGGAAAGATACTTTGTTCCTGAATGACGTACAGTTCTAGCACAGTGTTCAGCTGGTGTGATCTAAAGGGAACAGTGGTATAAACTGAAAGGGTGGAGGACTGGAGTTAAGACATTGTGGGGAGAGGACAGGGGATGGCCTCTCCCAGATTGGCTTTTTTAAGGTCTCTTATCTAGTGTAATCAAGTCTGCTCCAAAAGCAAGACATTTGTTCTTCAGAAGTAGTTTCTAAATCATCTCTGGCAGGGATGACTTAACAGTAACCAGAAATGAGGCTAACTCCATCAGAGAACCATCTCGACCCTCGCTTCGGGAAGGCAGTGTAATTTTCACATGAGACTTCTAGCACATCAGTATGAACATTTATGAATTACTGGCCCTCTAACCCTAGCTTTTGGAAGCCAGAGAATGATCCAGTACATTCCTCCAGCAATCACTGAAGCCAAATAAAAATACAGGTTTCCTTTCAAAAAGAAAAAAAATCCCCACTCAATATATTTAGCTCGGAGACTTTCATATTTGTATACAAATCCAAATAATGCACCCCCTCTTCTCTCCCACACAAAAAATATGGAAGGAATGATAAATATAAGCCTCAATGTCCAACCTCAACAAATCCTAAGAGGAGGATGAGCTGAGGGAGGGACCAGGGATCTATACTTAAATGGATCCAGTTGTCCAGAATTGCCATGTTGGGAGCATGGCAAGAACCCCTATTCCAGTCCACAGGGTGGAATAGCAGTGGTGGAAGGTCTACATTGCAGACTTGTGGTCTGTCTTCAGGTCGGGAAGAGGGAATGAATGCAATTCAGGCCACACCCAGGGAGTTCCCCCACATAAAGTCAACTCTGTGACGGTCTTTAAAATCAAAAAGAAGAAAGAAACCTTCCTGAAGAAGAAGAGCTGATCAATGTGCTTGGCTGAAACAAGCTCAAGAGGAGAGAGAGGCTAATCTGCTGAGAAGCCTTTACCAGGCTATTTCCAGTTTCTTAATGACCTTTCAGAAAAAAGAATAAATTGAGCTCAACATTGCAGGGTGTTTTTATTTACCCAGAGATAGTATACAAGGCCTTTCAAAACCTTGAATGCCACTAGCCTAGATTCAGATATAAATCCAGTGCAAACCCAGAAGATTCTGGATTTACATTGGTGCAAATAAGAGCAAAACTTGGTTGCATATATTCAATTTTGTCTGAAATAAAGGGAAAATAGAAATGGGGGGGAGGTCTGTGGGGGAGAAGGGAATAAGATAAACAGGATTTCTTGTAATAGCTCTCTTATTTTGGTTAAGGATCAGTTTTTCAAGATCACCACCAGCTGCAGAGCCCTATTATACACCAGTGTCTGTACACCTGCTTTTCAACCCAAGACATACTCTTGACGCTAGAGTAGCCAATACAGATTTTTAAACTAGTTATGGACCAAAAGTCTCATTAAAGTCAAACTGGAGCATTGTCATAGACTTAGGTGGGATCAGGCTTTTTACTTAGATTCCATTTTTGTTTAATGTTACAGATATAAATAAGTCAACATTGCAATAAATAAAAGGGCCTGAGTTTAACAGACGTAAGCCACAAAACTCAGAAGGTACAGTTTGATGTTTCTCCAAGAACGTTACTGGACAGCAATGTAAGAGCTAACTATGGGGCCACCACTTTAACAGGAATATCCTTAAGTTACTTAAAATACAGATTTATTTAAAAGCACTAAATTACGTAATTCCTTAGATATCATACATCTTAGAAATAATCATATACAGCCATGAAAGAGCACTGACTAGGGTGACTAGATGTCCCGATTTTATAGGACAGTCCCGATATTCGGGGTTTTCTTATTCAGGCCACCAATTATTCCCCCCCAACCCAATTTTTCACATTTGCTATATGGTCACCCTAGCATCGTCACCCGTAACCATATTTTGGACCGTAAGTGTAAAATTAACCTCTTTCCTAATTAAAGCCATCGCTCAGACAAACACTTTAACAGCAGATTTGGCTCTATTCACTTCTAAAACTTGCTAGACCAAGGATGCTTACCAACTCTCCTCTTTTATGCACTTTTTCCTGATTTAAAGACACTGTATTGTCAAACTGAATTTGGTACTAAATCCTGACTTTGAGCCCTTTACGGTGAAGTACTGATAGTACTAAAAATATTTGCATTTCTGATGCATCTGTTACACAAATTCATCCTGAAGTCTTCAATCTAGAGTTCTGTCAAAACATCTTTCAAAAGCAGAACCTGCCTAGCTTCAAAATACTCTTTGCAATATGGATGTAATCATTCACAAGCACATATATGCAAACGTATCAGTCTAAGCTATCACCCTTATACGTTTTGATTTTGACATAAATGACCAGGTGTAGACAACTGATTATATTGTCTATTATTTTCAGGAAGAACTGATGACAGCAAGCAATGATGCACTGTAAAGTACAAACTTACTTTTTTTAGGGGCATGAGTTGATAACCCAATGGATCTTTTCTCTCTCTACATTACTATGATTTTTAAACTGGTATTTAACATACTTTGTGGCCAACTCACTTTATTTCCACACATATTCCCACTGATGTCAATGAAATGGATTGTCTGAATAGGGGGAGCAGGGTTTTATGCTTTAAAGCATAAAATTTGCAGATGCAGGGCTGCTCAATTCCTTCCCATGCACATAAGAATTATTATTTATGTGTATTGTAGTAGTACCTAGATTAGCCAGCCTCATTATGACTGACAGTCCCTATTGCAAGGAGTTTATTATCCAAATACAAGGTGAGAAACAAACAGATGGGGGTACACAAGGAAAAAATGAGATAATTCAAATAATAGAATTCTAATTATAGTTCAGATTTATAGATAAAAATCTTATTTATAAGAGTTCTCTTTTTTTTTACATGAACTGCTCTGACTACATTTAAGTGCTTGGCACTCAACACATCTTAACTGGTTTTCATTTTCCTTTTGCCTAATGGATTTCTACTTTCCTGTAAGTATTTTTAGAGTGCCCAAATCCCTCACTGAGCATTGGCCTATAAAAATGTGTTACAGATGCAAAATTAACTCATTACATAAAAAAAAGCCCATCTCTGATTACTTCTCACTTCGAAGCTGCATTCAGACATAATCCCTCTCAAACATGTGAGGCATACAGCAGGTTTATGCAATGCGTGAGTGTCAATGTTTAGATCTATGGGCCACTTCGATTTGAAACCTTGCTCAGTTCTTTTTTCCCCCAACCTTTTATTTTAAGGTTTATTATGATAGGATACCAACTATGGTATGGCAAATGGTGCTCAAAATCTGCCAGAGCATTATTTATTTATTTATTTAAAAGTTAATGGATCATTTTTAATAATAAATAATTTTTAAAAACTACAGCTTATGGGGGGGGAAAAAAAGCTTGAGCCTGCAGAAATTTGTTAGTCTTTAAACTGCTACAGGTTTCTTGTTGTTTTTGCTGTATACAGACTAACACGGCTACCCCTCTGGAACTTTTCACCATGGAAGGCACTGAATTTAGCCGTATTAAATAGAAATCTACCAACTTCATGAAAAATCTTGCACAGATACAGACAGATGTCATCTTCCTCTCCAAATGCAAACAAATGGAGGCATCTGACGAAGTGGGTTGCAGCCCACGAAAGCTTATGCTTGCAGAAATTTGTTAATCTTTGAAGTGCTACTGGACTCTTGCTCCATGAAGAGAGTCCCCACAAAGCCTATGCACCACATAAGCCCTGTAGGTCTTAAGTGGAACATGAGCAGTCATAAGTTTTGTGTTGGCCCTCAGTGCGGGAATAAATGTGAATTTCAGCAACAATACAAATGTAAGAAAACCGAAGGATAGTTTTTGCAAAAGATATTCTGCAATACCTTAACCACACTGAGTGGATATTTGAAGTTATAATTATTTCAGATCATAACATTGCAAACAGAACAAATCATCGCAAACATTTGTTTGAGAATGTGCATGCATTCGTGTGTGATTATCTGCTTATTCTGCACCCTAAATGAACAGTTAGAAAGTGGATAATATCCTTCACATCTGTATCCAGCTACTAATCCACCCAATCTTTAAAACACGATACATGCAAACTGAAAAGCAAGACTCATTACCTTTGCAGTCAAGACCACCAGTTGATTTCCACTGGGATCTGGCCTTATTAACTTGAGTTTTAAATTACAAAGTCACAGATGTACTTATCAGGTTCTTGATGAAGATTCGTTTGCCAACCCCATCTCACAAAAGTAGTAATTAACCTGCCGACACTATTATGCTGTTTGAAGTTGAATATGGTACTGAGGACAAATAGCAAAGCTCCTTTTCACATTTGTAACAACATCTAAGACATTTTTAAAGTTCTAATTAACTGGGTTAAATGTAAAAAAGATGAAGTCATTGAATTGTACCAGACCTGAAAAACATCAGTCCAAATCCTGCCAACATGTATGTAAACCACTTCATGTGCATGCACAAGTTTGGTAAGGCTGCTTACATGCCAAAGTTACTTGGGTGCATAAATCAATGGAGAAATTTCAGTTGGTACAGAATGCAGTAGGCTGCCTGTTGGTTTCTGGATTGAATTTAAGGGGATGGTCTTGATCTCTGAAGCCCTAAATGAGTTGAGATGTTCCTACTTGAGATACACTACCTTTCTCCTTGTACCACACTGCCACAGTTGAAGTCAGAGCAGGTGACACACCCTCGATCCTTCTCACTTTGCATAGGCACCCTTTTTTATTTTTGTACAAATATAAGGAAATAAATACTTACTTGCAGGGACAAAGTGGGTGAGACAATATCTTTCATTGGACCAACTTCTGTTGGTGAGGGAGACAAGCTTTTGAGCTACACAGTTATTCATCTCTGAGAAAGGTACTCCAAGAGTCACAACTAAGTACAAAATGGAACAGATTGTTGGTTAGCACATACCCTAAAGGACCATTCAAGGGGGAGTGGCCTGTTAACACCTCTGCAGTCATAGGACAAAAAATGGGGGGGCAGGTTAGTGGGTTACAGATTGCTGTAATAAGCCATAAATCCAGTATCCCTATTCAGTAAAGTGTCTAGCAGAGTTATGGATTTAAGTTCCCCACGCTCGTCTTTTGAAAGTGTTGTGCAGGTTTCCTTTGAGGACGAGAGCTGAGAAATCAGATAAAGGGGATATATATAGATGATAGGGAAATGATTAAAGATGAAAATACCCTGTGTGAGTTCATTCAAGAGTGTAGTGATGGTCAGGTTGCACTGGGTGAGGTATACCATATGCTGTGCTAGGCATGTGTGGGATCTGTGGGTCTTGACAGGTGTGTCCTGTGAGGAACTTGCATCTGACGAGCTAGGAGAGGTTGGGAGGTGGTTTAAGATCAGAAGTGGGTGTTCAGGAAAGATTTCTTTCAGGACGGGGTCCCTGTTGAGTATGGATTGTAGTTTGAAGATAACCTGTATGGGCTCCAATGGGGGGGAGGGAGTGACAACTAGGGGCATGCAGTCAGAGAGGGCTTGTTTCTATATTAAGCCAGGTTCTCTCAGGGTACTTGGATGACCTGTTCCATGATGTGGTCTACTTCTCTGTGGGAGTGTCCTTGTTTTGAGTATGTTAAGGTATATATCCTGGACTTCCTCTTCGGAGCATATTCTGTGGTATCTGAGTGCCTAGCTGTAGACAACAGATTCCGTGGGGTGGTTACTGGATCTGCGAAAGTGGGTGTGGTGATCTGAGGATTTCTTCTAAATGGTGGCTATCGGGTTTCATTGTTGAAGATGGTTGTGGTGTCCAGGAAGTTGATGTTAGCATGGGAGTGTTCCAGAGAGAGTTTAATGGACGGGTGGTGTATGTTGAAGTTATGGTGGAAATCTATAGGGAGCTTAAGTCATTTGTCCAGAGGATGAAAATATCATCAATGTATCTCAGATATATCACTGGTGCAGGGTGCATTTGCCCAAAAATTGTTCTTTAAGGTGGCCAATGAAGAGAATATTGGGGAGCTGGTCCAATAAAAGACATTACCTCACCCACTTTGTTTCTTTAATATTAGGAGACCCACATGGCTACAACACTGTATACATATCAGCAGGATTAGACATATATTATGTCACAAGTGTTATGTATATGTATTGCTCTTGCAAAGCAAAAGAAATAACTCTCTGCCTTTATGGAGTGATGATATACTACTTAAAACAATCTTATGTGGCCTAATATACTATCCAGGCTTGAAATTTTCAATGTTTCTTTTTTGGCAGAACTTTACCTCTCAAACGGGTGTGTGTCCGGGGGGCGGGAGGGAGCGGTATTTGCTGAGAACATACATGACACAGCACGTCGTGCAATGTACCGTCATGACAATTTATGCACTGTGCCAATCCTGCCCACAAAAACAACATTCACAAAGGTCTTCAGAAAGTGCAAAAATCAAATTTTGATCATGACTGAAAGGCTCAGTAAATCAGGGATTACTGGAAGAGTTAACGAAACCCATCCACTCTATCCAGTTCTTCATCTTTATAAAAATGAGGGAGAAAAACTCACTATGGCAATCTGATCAAAAGTGTTTAATATACAGTCATAGCTGTTGTTCCCTAGCTGGGGACACAGCATGTGCTTGAAGATTAGTCTTTGAGATGAGGACTAACATATGAAAAATGTCTAGTTTTTGACTGATTACATAGTAATCACCATTTAATTGGAGAGGAAACATGTCCTTTTTGCCTAAAAGGACTGTGTAGGTTAAGCATCTTAATGGAAAATATTTATAAAGAATTTTAGTCACATGAAATTAGAAAATAAATTCCCTGAGAATTACAGTTATTAAAGCAGTTGTATATTTACTGTTATATTTGCTAACTTCTAAATGCTTTATTAGCAGGGTCTGAAACTTCAAACCCACAGAGATTACAAGTTTACTAAGCCTACTATAGCTATGCGTGTTAAGGCTATTAGGCATACTTAAAACAAGACAAAATATGTTAAACCCACAGATTAGAAATTTAAAGACAAAAAAGGAGTTTAACTATAATATTTGCTTCTGACAAATCAGCTAATTAATTCTTCATGCACGGAAAAGATTCAGATAGTATAGTCCAAAGATAGAAGGGAGAAAAAAGATTATATATATTTTGTCCTAGGATAACCCTTACCTGTTAAGGGGCCTGGTCTTGGAAACACATATTTCTATAATGAGGTTTTTATGTTTCTCTACAGGTAGATCAAAGAGGAGGCAGAAAATTTAGGATGTGTATGTTTTTACATAGTTGGGTCTAAGATGTTATGTAATTTATTTACTGAACTAATACATTCTTCAAATGCACGTTCTTTCTGTTAGGTACAAGCTCTCTTGAACAATGGTGCTTCTGCGCCAACTGACATACCCATAGGCTTTAAGTTGTGATCCTGTCAGATCACAAACTCATCAGGTTTGAGGCTGATCCATACTTGGAGATCTCCAAAGAAAACTCAAGTGGTGTTAATGACTCAGCACGTGGCATTCTTCCCTCATCCCTAGAACTGAATTAATGGCTAGGGACAGAGTTTCTGGAGATAAACAGAAAAACTAAGGCCATTAAAGATCTCGTGACATTGTCTGTAAAGTTAATAGCCAGGATCTCCTGGCCAATTTAGCGTAACTATTAGAATAATTTGGAAGAGTTTCTGCAGTAAAAGGGTATAAACCAGAACTCCTGCTCTGGGCTTTTGGACCTCGACCCATTTTATAGATTGAGACACTGTTACCACTTACCTAGCTCTGAGGGCAGTCACAAGAACAGAATATATGTTTGTAAGATATTGAGTTCCTAAGGTGCTAAAGGAGGGTAACATAAATAATAATATTTAGCACTGACACTATCATTCAACTGCCCTCTCATTTTAAAGCACGTTTTTTCTTCCTTCCCTTCCTAAAACCCTTGATATGTAATGCCATTGCACTTGATATGCAATATCAATGCAATATGCAATGATATGCAATGCACTTGATATGCAATGCCATTGCACTCCATCTTAGAGGCAGCTGCGTTTTGGAGTCAGATGAAACAATTCCTATTTATATATACTCACACAGGCGTTATAAAGCACCTTGGAACGTCTTCCCCCTGGATAAGAGATGCCATATAAAATATGAGAAGAATTATATTCCTTTTGAAAGGCGAGCACCCTCTGGGGAACACCAACACATGCTTGTTTAAGATCTTGCAAGCTAAATGGATGTACACAATAAAAACTTGATCACATTTCAACACTAATGGATTCAAGAAGAATTTGAGAAGATCAGAGGGTAAAAAAAAGCATCATTCAGGTCAACTCATTTACCATTTTCCACTATGTAGACTAAAGTGCCAAAAAAAAAATCAGGCTGGGTTTCGAACTTTATGGGGCACAACAATAGCTTCTGCAAGACCAGAAAATACGACACTTTGGAAACCTGATTATGTAGAGGATGACAGACTAGTTCAAATACAACTGCCTCGTATAGAATTATACATTCTCCTCTACTCCGCGTCACAACGGGGAGGGAGGCAGAAGTTTAAAAAGGTGGAGAGATGCCTTAGAACTCTGAAACTCTTCTGCATATTCCTTCCTGGACCCTGAGGAAGCCCCTCTGTACTATCCTCCACTCCCTCTGTATGATTAAGGGCCTGCTTGCCTCCCAGATATGAGCAGAAACAAAGTCTGTGGCTTTTATATTGGGAAGAGCAATATTAATTTCTGTTAAGGGTCTTGAACAAAGGAAGCTGGCCACAGGCAAAGCCGGAATAACCAATGGCAGGGCAACTAACTCCTGAGGGGCTAACCTGTAGGGCATGTAAACAGTACAGCACAAGGCCAGATCCCTCATGTGGCTGGCCCTGCAGCCTCATTGTGGAGCTTCTCCTCCTCATAGACCCACAGTCCCCATAAGAGATGACAGGTTGGCTGAGCCTGACGTAACCTGAGGACACAAACCCCATCAGCCTGAGGAGAGCAGGGATTTCACACAGCCCAGTCCAGAATCCGGTCCAGGAGGGTAGGCTATAGGCCTTATACTGCTACATCTTCAAAAGAGTTAGCAATATTTGATGCAAAACCAGGAGGATGTGGGGAGGATAAATACTGACCTAAACAAACAGGGGGGGGGAGACGCAATATCGAAGGAAGCTAAAGTGTTAGAAACAATTAAAACTGAGCTAAGTGACTCACTAATAGATAATCTTCCTTTAGAGAAGATTCCATGTCAAGAACATGCAGTTCCAAATAACCAAGAGAAATGGTTCAGAAATCCAATTAGCACTCCATGTGATAGTACCAACATGCCTAATGGAAATAAATGGGAAAACCCTTCCGCCAGCCTATGGCTGAAATTCTCTCATTTACAGTGTAATGAAAGAGTCCAGTTTTGTGTTTACATGAAATATACCAATTAAAGTTCTGTTAAAACATAACTAAGAATTTAGACTATAATCCCACAAACATTTACGTCCCCTTTCCAAAGGTGAGTAGTCCCGCTGACTTCAGCGTCTGCAGGCCAAATCCTTAAAAATTAAAAAATTGGACTAGTCCCCTTCCTCACGAAAATGGGTGTGGACAGGGGGAGGGGGAAATCCATGACGTTGATCTTTGCAACTCTAGACATTACTTTTGTAAATGATGGGGAATCATGCAAACTAGTACTACTGATTGCGGGGGAGGAGAGGAATCATTACAATTACTGCTTTCAATGCCACAAAATAAGCCCACAAATATAGGGTGGGGCATGGGAAGGCAGGAATGTCAAAAATATGTAAGCCCCAAGTATGATACATGATTCTTCCTGGAGCAGGCAATAGGCACTATGTCCCCTAAAATTTGAAATTTTCTAGATGATAAAACAGGACTAATGTTCCCCTTCTCCCCACCCCCCAAAAAACGTTTAATGCCACTTAGAGACACATCCACATATTAGAAAGTCAGACTAAGCATCTTGATCTAACAATGTTTACTTCCATTTTTTTGTCTGTGGCAGAAAATCTTTGAATTAAATTTAAGAAAAAACCCTGGGTTGACAAAAAAAATTGACTGGAGGCCCCAACAGCAGTTCTTTCAACATAGGGCCAGAGGGAAAAAAAAAAATCAAGCTGAACTAGATTTACATCTTAGTCAATTTCATTCAGGCAAAATATTGCTGGACTATGGTTCTGGTCAGTTTGAACATGCTGAAAGCAGGGGAGTGTTAGGGAGTAGAAAAAACAGAGATGAAAGACCTAGTCCACACTGCTAACTCACACATGTAAGTACGTTTGTCTGCGTGCGAAGAAGAAACCAGATAGAGAATAAAAATTTAAAAAGGGGAGAATTGAAAAGGGGGGGGAATGGAGATAGGGGACAAAGAAAGATTATAAGAAATGTTTTCATCCAAGTATTTTCAGTAAAAGCCATTTCAATGATTTTATGGGGAAAAAATTCCCTAGATGAGCTGCTAGAAAGAGGTCTGAGGACTCTGCTGGGAGAAGCTATCCAACCAGAGCAGGTAAACCAAGCATAACTCTACATCAAGCCAACATAAAAGTTTGATATCCTGACATGTTGTGGCAACTGCTAGAAATGCTACAAATGACCGTGTTGGGAAAAGAATATACAAAGCATACATATTTACCAACCATACCCACTTGTCATTGCAGAATGGTGTAAGCTGGCCTCTTCCATGTCAATAAACAGTAGTCAATGAGACAAGAGAAATATCTGCAAGAGGTGGGTGGACAAAAATGAAACCACAACATCAATATTAAGAAGTTAACTTTGCCCAAGGCAAGGCACTTATCTTTAAAAGATACGCTTCGAGACCAACAATGTGCCAGTCACACTGTCAGGACACATCAGTGGCAATGCACCCACACGAGCAGTCAGAAACACCAGCTAGTTTCAACATATATAGCATTATGCGGTCCTAAGCATCCGAGATACAAACAACACCACGCTGTCCAGAGCAATGTGCACAGTAAAAGTTCCACAGTGAACTAGCCAAACCAACCACGGTAGTTTAAAATATCCCCTACAAAGGGGAGACAATCACTGTCAACCATTTCAACGCATCAGTGGCTCCTTGTGCATGCCAGTGCATGGACTGCATGAACACCAACGCTTACAGCAGATTGACTTAAGCAGACCACCAGAATTTTTAATTTCTAGAAATATAGTATATCAATAATAACCAGTTGGCAGTGGATCTAGAACCAACTGTGGCTATAAAATTATAGCTAGGCCAGTTCATCACATTCCTCAGTCTAGGATATTTTGCCATGTTAGTTACTATTATGTCTGAGTCCTCCTCCTCCTCTTGCTTCTAAATCTACATATAATCTGAATATATTAACAGAAGAAAAATACGAAGGTAATTAATAGGATGTAAAGTTCAAGTCAACTTGGTAGGGGAAGAGGAAAGGAACAATGGCCTTAAATGTAAGGAAAGAAGTTTAAAAATTTACAATGGACACTTAATAAAATAGGCAAAGATTTTCTTCTGATTAGCTCTTATGTTTCTCTGGGGGTTACCAGTAAGATACGGCACCTGCCGTTATTTTCAGCCAGACTTTGCTCAATAATGGCCAGATATCTTCACCTTCCAGCAGCAAACAGCAGTCAGTATTATATGAAGAAAAATAACCAAAGCTTGCCAAGGGCTACCACACAGATAAAGACGTGATTTTCTTTCCTACAGAGGCAGGTAAACTGCCGTACCTCTGAGAATATTATAGGTGATAACTGCTGGAAGTGTTGACTTTTAATGGTGGCTACTGTATTATAGTGACTTTGGGGAGTCTCACTGTAGGTGCTATATGACACATTCATGAGCTTTGGTGGCAACCTTACATATTCTTAGCATACAGGCAACAGCTACAATCAACTTCCCTCACCCCTAATTTCTCTGGTGCGTGGATGTTTGATCAGATCCGCAGGGAAGAGACAATCATTGGGTACTAACAAGAGGGGGAAGGGAAGGGCAGGCTAGGCTGCTTTGGGGCCCAGCTAGAACCCATGTGGAGATTCTGCCTAGGTGGCAAGGAAGACAGGGGGTAAAGGAGAGAATTCTCTGCCTCTTCCTGCTGCAATTGCCTGGCCTGTGCGGCTCTCATGTTCCTCCTTCCCTGTAAGTGAAGCCCTCCTGGCACGCAGCTGCCATTCTGTTGTGGTTGTTGGCCCATCCTCCACAGCTTACGATGGAGGGGTGGTTTGAACGGCGTTTCCAAGACGGTGTGGGTCTGTGATCAGTTTTTGAACACAAGGAATTTCTCCATCAGGGTGACTGAGGGTTTTGTTTGGTTTTTGTTTTTTTTTTTTTTTTTTGACCTTCCTCGCAGCGTCCTGGCTGCCTTGTTTAAGGTTAATAAGGAACAAGGGCAGGATTCAGGCATTAAGTTTATAAATGAGTTGGTCATTTCAGCATAAGCTGTGGCCAGCGCACGTGACAGACAAAGGGTCCAGCCCACCGAGGTAAATGAGACCCAGGTGAGCCCTATTAGCCTGGAGAAAGAAGGGAGAATTTAAGTTTTTGCAAACTGATCTATCCTTTCCATGTACCCTCATTTCCCCCTTGTAGGAATAGTGTCAGATGATTGAAAGTTGGGCTGAATCCTAGGGTTAACTCCCTTCAACCTGACACCTGCGCATTAGCTTTTTTGCATAGAAATCATTAATACCAAATACACCGCTGGTACTTTGGCAAAGGGAGATTTAGCACATACTCCTCTCCCAGCCATGAAATGTAAAATGTTGTGGTCTTCTGCTTTAAAAATCCAGCCCTGTGTCCGTCTCATTCGCCTGCATGCCCTGATCAATTTGCTTACATTAAACCCTTGCTGTAGATACGCAGAGTTGAAATTGATTTCCTCAACTCAGTGACAAAAAATTAATTATATCTTGGATGTAGTGCTGTGCCGATCTGGCCATCCTGTCTCACGGCAATGCCACTTGGGCATTCAAAATGAAGGTAGATCTGGTTTTGTTTCATAAAGCGAGTGAGAGTTTTAGCAATTGTGATGCTCACAAACAAACTACTTTATTTAGGCCTAATCATGAGCTGACTTTGAGTTTTCATACGAATTCATCCAAAAGGCCAAGTTTGTAAATTCAGCCAAGTACCTTGTAAACATTGATATTGAATTTTTGTCAATAAAAGTCAACAGATTCAAAGATTATCACTTTAAAATAAGAAAAAAAAATTATACTTAAGCCCTCAACTAGGTAAGCCCTATGAGATGAGCCCTATGCTCATCTAGATATTGAAAATCAAAAATATTTTACAATATACTACTGAGAAGATATTTTTCGAGTAAACATTCTACATCTTCTAAAGGTGAAGTGTGCTCTATGTAGTTTATATATTTAATAGATACTGTCAAACACCCAATGCCAGTAGCTAGTAGAGAAATTTCATGTTTCAGACCCATGACATCAAACAGTTATATATCAATTATGGCAAAAATTGGGCCTTAAGACACCTGAACCAATAGATGTGACAAAATTTATGAAATGGGGGAAGTTAAGGAGAAAAGGGAGAGGAGAAAAGAAGATATTGGTGATTGGTTTACTCAGCTCTGATATATTCTCAGTGGGACAGATATTCTAATCCCACTGCTAAACTACAAACCATAGGGTGGAATAGGTAGAGGAGCAGATGAACGATATCAGACCTCCTCTAAAGGCCCTCCAACTGACCAACAGGTAATATTTCATGTGCTCTATTATTTCAATTGCAGTAAATTGTATCATCATTGGACATGCAAATTAAAAGCCCAAACCTACCTCCTCAACTCCCGTAAGGAAAGTTAAACACCTTTGTTTTGACTACACTAGGGTTCCTCGTGTAAGTAAGGGCTTGGCATATCAGGTCTCAGAAGCTAAAGCCTATTTGCCCTTACTCACTTGTAGTTCCACTGAAGTCACTGGAATTACCTGTGCGTGTAGGAACTACTCACATTGTAAAATCTACAGGATTAGGCCTCAATACAAAGCCCAAATATTGCTTAACTACAACCAAGCCGACTGACTTCTAATAGGAGTTTTGTACAAGGAAATTGTGCTAGGCTAGCGTTGAATCATCAAGCTTACAGTCATATCAGTTAACATCATTTATCAGAACAGAGGTCAACACTGTGAGGTGCTGAGCACCCTCAACCCCCTCTTAAATGAGTCTGTTCAGTACCTCATACAATCAGTAAACCCTAGTTTTTAGTCTATTCTAGCACCCACGTAACAGGAGAGACAACATTTTCAGATTAAGAAATTGATCATGTTTATTCAGGTTCTAGTCTTCATACAGTGTCATCCATATTAATATCAAATCAGCTATCAAAGCCTATTATTCAAAGACTTATTCAACCACAGCCCTAAAAGAGATCATTCATAGGAATATTAAAATGGATTTAAAGCAGTAATACAAACAGTGTAATTATTTAAGTCAGACTACTGAGTAGGCTAAAGTACTTATAAAAGATGTGTAAAAGAACAGGGCAATTGTTTCATCCTGAATGTGATAATTTGCTGATGAATGAATAGTAACAATTATCATGACTTTATGAAAGAAAAATAGTGCATTATCTTTTCTGCTTAGCGACGGTGACACTGTTTTGACAAACAGCACACTCAAACTTCAGAATAAAATGAATTGCATATTGTTGATTCCTGTATAAAGCCTTTGTCACTCTCTTCCTCTATTACACGTACACCCTCAATTTCTCCTTCTAAAATACACTTCAGTGTAAAAATCTGCACTAGCGGAAACATGACATGACAGCAAAGCGTGTGATGTTCACTGATATTAGACCTCATAGTGAGTGCTCAGTGAATTCAGCTATGAAATTTGAGGACACAACAACTTGTAGGATCAAGCCCTCACCCTCCTTTTAGTTATGCTGTGGGTTGTCAAATCTGTATGTGCTTTCACTACAGTCTGACATTATTACTACTCTTTATCCCAAAGACAAAGTCTCAAATGCAGAATTTATTTTTAAACAGTGATGTAAAATTTTAACACCTTTATAGATGATGCAATAATTCTGACTTTTTTTTTAAAGTTGCTCTGTTGGTGAAAACAATATTTTCCATTAAATTACAAATAAATATTTTGATAGGCAAGTGTTGGTTAACCATGTGTGACGTTCCCCCTGGCAACCTGGACTGGTGTGTAGCTGTGTCACCCCGATCCCTCACTCCTAGGTTCCAACTTACTCTTCTTGGCTGTGTGAACCACCCACTCCTGGGTCGACCCACGCCCAACCTTCTGTGCATAATTGGTCTCTGAGCTAGTGAAGGAGCGATTCTGGCCAGCCACTCATTGACTCCCAGCAAAACACTCCCAGTCCTAGATGCAACCCCGAGAACTGCCATCTTACAGGGTTCAGTATTATATACTTTACCCTGAAAGCTTATTACATTAATCCATCAATTTATCAAAGAAATTGATATGCACCAGCTCTGTCACTCTACGTGAAGTCTCTATACACACTCAGCCCACAGGCACAGCTTTAGAGAAAACAAACAAATATGTTTATTGATTACAGCAAGATTTTAAGTGATAAAAAGCCAGAAAAATATGAATCAGGGTTTGATCACAATTAATTAAAAGACATCGCATTCTAAACAAAACACTTCAGTGGTCTTTCAGTCTTTGATGTTATCTTACCATCCAGGCTGGCTGACTCTTTCAACTAGCCTCTCCCTCTACCATTTCCCCCGTCAGTTGCTTTTTGTTGCTTCATAGATGGATTCCAAGGGAGAGTTCCAGAGACAAACACGCCTCTGCCTTTAACATGCTTCCTTGTCACCCCGTGTCCGCCAACAGACATGATTTCCTCTGCTTGAGTCAAATGAGTGTCGCCTTATCAGACGCTCAGCCCAGTCTGTTGTTCCTGTATGCATGCATCTGCAAGGCGTGAACCCTCACACTGCTTTGGGTTTGCCTGGGTCTATTCAAGCCGTGCGAGAGACACAGTCGGGAACATTACATAGCAGAGCTCCATATCTACACACAGGTGACAGTGCAGGAACCATGCTACCCTAACAATAATGTTCAGTAGATCATAAGCATTCCAAACACACCTTCCATGACACACTTTGCAGTAGACAATACCTAGTTCCACTATAAGGGTGAACGTGAATGATACACAATCACACCAGAAGGGTGCACGTGGGGTACAATGTGTCACACCATGTTACACAGGGATGATGGAAGCTCTTGTGGTTTGGGCCTCAGGAGACCCTGGGTCTCCATTATACCACAGACTGGCTGGAGGTACCTTGGACAAATCACTTACCCTCTGTGTGATGTTGTTTCTCCACCTCTTAACTGGAGATGCTAATATTCCACTCTCTCTCACGGGAATGTTTGGGATTCTCAGGTGGATGAGGCAAAATATTATTACATTTCAATTAGAGTAGCTAAAAGACCCGTTTAAAAAAAAAAGCATTTCTTTAACTGTCCCCTTCTGTCTGAAGAGTGGGAGGGCTTTGCTGGACCAGCCAGGTGGAAGCCACTTCTGGGGTCTGCATGCCGATGGGTGTCTCAGGTTCCTCGTGGTAGGCAAAGGAGTTCTCTCTCCCTCAACAGAAGCCCCTGGCTGCATGGAAAGGGCCAGACAGAACGGACAGGAGGGGATTAAACCCCCTCCTCTGCTGGGTGGACAAGTGGTGTGTCCGTTTGGATCCACCACCTTACACAGAGTGAGGCCCCACCAAGCCTCCAGATCTACTATGGGCATTACACCAGTTGCCTTTCTGAGGGAAGGGAAGGGATTTTTCCCTCACTGGCAAATTGGGGTGGATAGTTTTTTCACCTTTCCCACTTCAGCCTCGTAATTCGGTAGTGAGGAC
This sequence comes from Mesoclemmys tuberculata, assembly GCA_007922155.1. Lineage (NCBI taxonomy): Eukaryota > Metazoa > Chordata > Testudines > Chelidae > Mesoclemmys > Mesoclemmys tuberculata. The sequence continues at coordinate 6,205,216 of ML675622.1, forward strand.
TGGTTGGATTCCGTGCATCATTCCACATCGGTCTCAAACTTGCCTGGCCCCATGCAGAGTCTCTGATCACAAGGGAGCCAGATCTCAGGCAGACCCAGGGAAGCCTGGAATGAAGCTCTATGCTGTGTGTGTAGTAAGAGCTAGGCTTCAGTATTTGGTATAGATTAGGTGCACCCCCCTCTTGCCCATAACCTGAAATCCTCATACCCGGAAGGGTGAGGGGTGAAGAGTGCTAAATACATAAGGTTTTGTTTGGAACAGGGTAGGAAGATTAAGAGATGTCCTCCCCACTGCCTGGGCTGAGGGTTAGGCTGGAACACTGTATTGCAACATTTTTGCTGCTAGGGTGCGTGGATTAAACATATTTAAGTACAAAAGTTGTGGCCTCCATTTGAATCAGCTCGTCATTCCCGCTGTGTCTGAGTCAATAGGAAAATGCATGACACAGGATTCTGCAAAGACCCCACTGAAAAGAAAGTTACAGCAGAAGACTCTTAGGTGGGGAAAAACTAGACTAGACAGAAATTAATGTTTTAAAGTCCCTGAGCTCTGGCTGACAAGACCAATGTTTCACTGTGACATGCACAGCTTCGTCTCTTGTTCTACTACAAAATCCAGGGCTTGGTTTTGCTTTTCAAGGTAAAAATCAGCACATTGTCCACTGGTCAAATCTTCAGAATGTTAAGTCCTCCATACAGCGTGGCATGAATGTGATCGGGGTTCACTTCGATATGATTTTAAACAAGACCAAACCTGAATAAAGAAAACGACGAAAAAATATTTAAAGTTCATGCATTTAAATGCAAGACAGACCTCCTTTTGTTTCTCCTTCACTTGTCTTCAAGCCCACGCTTTACTTCCGTGAGCAAACACCGCTTGCATGAGCAAAGATAACAGCTCGTCGCTGTTTGGAAAAGGGGAGTCAGCCCTCCCATTACTCTTGCCCCCAGTACTGGTGGCTTTCCTGGCAGAAGTATAGATCGAATAAGAATTTCATAAGCATAACAGATGTCTCCTCTACTTCCATTCTGCACCTAACCATATTTTCAAATGTATTTGTCGTATGAGGTTTATTGTTATGGTTGCCCCTTTTTGACCTTAGTGACTAGTCAATGTTCCAGCTGGAATAGAAATTGGTGATAGCCACGTGTTTTTATGAAGTTTTGTTTATTTACAAAGAATTTAGAGAGGCATGGGTCTCAACACAGAAGGAACCAAGAACAAAAAGGACCAGTTTCTTAGCAAAGGAGGCTGGAGGGCTGTAAGCTAACCCCAGACCCAAAGCTCGCTCTCTGGCTTTTTCCAGGGTCACTCAGTGCTGATAGTTTCCTGCTTAGCTTTTCTGCCTCTCTTTTCCTCTGCCTCTCTCTGTTCTTCTTGTCTGTGACCTCAGTATGTGTGTTTTCTCACACTCCCACATATGCCTACCCCACCTCAGTGCAAGAGCTGTTGTCTCTTAGGTGGGTCTTATGTTTACAGTTATGTTAACAGACGGGTGAATTCTCACCAGTCAACCCCAAAGGGAGGTGTCAACCCCATAAACCAAAGTGTTTAACAAGCTTTCACCCAGCTCATAACACTAACATGTGCTCAAGTGAATTGTACATCATCTAGAGTAGATGCGTTATTTAAAATGTGTATAGGTCACATGTATGTATCATCTTCTATCCTGAAAGTTTCTAAAGTGCTTTATGAGCTGTGAGTTTTGGGCCCATTTCCCCTTACATCCATGAAACTCCATTTTATAAAAACCTTTAAAAGGTTTTTATTTTGTTCTCATGAGGAACAAATACAAATTTTGAAATCTCAAGAGTTGTCATGAAATGGAATTGGAAATGGAATTCTTAGCCAGTTCTACTATCTCCCTTTCTCTGCTCTCATTGCTACTTGTCCATTCTCCACTCACTTAACTACCCTGAAAAAAAGAATATCCATTTAAAATACTTCTGGAACACTTCAAATCTCAGCTTTTTCCTCTCTCCTTTATGTTAATATTTTTTCCTTCCTAGCTCTATGAAAATCACTGCACCCAAACCTGTAAAGCATTACTTTCTCTCAGCCTCCTCCTGCAAGTCATGTTGTGACCCTTGGAAAATCATTTCACTCTAACTTTGTTACTCGCAGTAACACAGAACCAATTTGGGATCGGAGTTTACATGAAGAGATGAAATTTGTAAGCTGGTTAGATTTGCACTGAGAATCTGCACAGGGCTTTCCTTCCAACAAAACTGTAAGTGAAGCTACCTGGTGGCAGGTGAAACAGGGACTTAAAAAAAAAAGGCTGCTTTTATAGGCAGCCCCAGGCCAGCCACCAGCCAATCAGGGGTTCTCAAACTTTTTTTGCTGGAACCCCCTTTGAAAATATTTCAGGCTGTGACGACCTCCTCACAAAAGTGATGATCCCCTTCATCTTTACCAGCACGCACGAGGGCTGACAGCTCATGGCCGCCCCACACTAACCTCAAGACCTCCTGAGGGGTCATGACCCCCAGTTTGAGAACCCCTGAGCTAGTGAAAGGAGCACTGTGTGTGTTAAATGGGATGCCCTCATACAAAGAGGGATGCGCCACTGGCTGGAAGGTGCAGCAAAGCCCCTGGGGGAAAATAGGGAAGGAAGGTGCATGTTGCTCAATTTCCTCCCCAGTAGCCCGTTGCCAGGTGTTAGGGCTACATAATTTCCTCATGCTCTAGTCTACATATCAGTAAGCGTGAGAGAGGTTTGGGATTCAGTCTCCCCACTTGCTCTGTGTCGTCCCCCCATAAAGAGATCATTCGCAGGCAGTAAGCACTGTAATATTAATTAAAAGCTATTCTTGGTTATGAACGTAAGAATGGCCATACTCGTGAAGACTAGTGGCCCATCTAGCCCAGGATCCTGTCTTCCAGCAGTGTCCAATGCCCGGTGCTTCAGAGGGAATGAACAGAACAGAGCAGTTATTGACTGATCCACCCTCGTCGTCCAGGCCCAGCTTCTGGCTTTCAGAGGTTTAGGGACACCCAAAGCATGGGATTGAGTCTCTGACCATCTTGGCTAATAGCCACTGATGGACCCACTCTGCATGAATTTATCTAGTTCTTTTTTGAACCCAGTTAGATTTTTGTCTCTTAATCATAGTTTGTATTTTGCATTGATCTTAGTAGGAAGAAGTTTAAAATTATATTCAAAGCTCCAAATTGTAATTAATTTTTTTTTAAAAGGTTAGCAATTTCAGTCTTGACAGAAGTCCAATGATTGTGCATTAGCCCTGTGTAAGCAGCTGATGCAAAAAATCTAAATGAATTACTATAATTGCATACGTAAGTAGCTTTACATCTCATCTCTGTGGCTAGCCCTGTCGCCCCAGTATTCCAACTGAAATCAGTGGAACTCCTCGCTTGAGTAAGGCAAAGCGATTTGGCCCCGACTCACGTTTTCATTTTTTGGCAACTCCTGAAAACATGGCCTGGAACACAAAGCCTTGGAAAGATGCTGCCTTTTCATTTTTTAATCTATTTGGCAGACGAGACAGCATTCGGTACTGGAAATGAAAAATAATTATGGGGACTCCTTCAATGTTGTAGCACAGGTCTGAGGTAGGAGCAGAGTACAGCATGTGTTATGGATAGTGAAGGAGAAATGAGCACTACAGAACAGACTCCTCATCTAACCCTCTGTGTTTTCCCTTGTTACTACGCTTTTTCTTTTCCACTTCATTTCTATCCTTCATCATTCTGCCTTCATTGAGTAAAGGCGGAAAAGGGGTGGAATTTGAATTTTTTTTTTTAAAGAGAAATTTGCCTCTGACAGCAAAAAATGTGCCAGGGATTCAGTGTACAAAGCAAGGGGCATCTACACACACAAATGGGTGCAAGTAAATGGCAAGCAGAAAACAGAAGAACCGGAAACATTGTACAGATCTAGAACCTGGTTTTCACAAGAGCTGAGCACCTCTGACTCCAACTAAAAAAACCGCTCTAAAAATCAGGCTCATCATTTCTGAATCATTCTAAATTAATCAGAATGTACAAGTAAAAACCAGCCTTGTCTTCTCTGAATGTAGGTGTTCCCACCAATAAACTCCTTTTAGAAGTGACAATGTTTGAGGAGAAATTAAAATTAGGTCAAGGAAGTAATTTCTGGCATAAAGGGGAGGGACTTGTTGTTTCCAGTCTAGGATGTGAAACATCTCTTTTTCCTCCCCTGGCTGCCTCCTAGCCTACCCTTAATAAAGTAACTAGCAGAAAAAGAAGAAAAAAGCCAAAATTTTAAATTAACAACACACTCTTCATCTGAGGATTTCAACATGCCTTAGAAACATCCATTTAGCTTCACAACCTTCCCCCCATGAAATATTATTAATCTACCCATTTTACAGGTAGGGAAACAGGAAAAGAGAAGTGAAATAATTTATCCAAGGTCACAAAATGATTCAGTCAGAATCCCGATTCATTCCCTGCTCCTCCCATAAGAGTAACTAGCTGCACTACATAACCTGCACCAGCCACTAGACGACAGTTATGATTCCCCAAGGGCTTGTACAGTTAACTCAGGTGTCACCCCTTACCCAGCTCCCGGCCACGTACAAGATCATCTCACCTGAAAGAGGTGGTGCTTCAACCCTGCACCTCCGGGGATACGGGCTAACGGCCAACTGCTGCTTATGCTTTGGCTGCTAACCCACCCCTTTTGCAGGGAAGTCACAAACGAAGCCACTCAAGTGCTAACCATCGTCCAACGCCTTCCCACAAATCCACCCTCTCCCAGCCCCCCGTGTGCCCAGAAGGACCAGCACGTTCTCCCACAATTCACTGGGAAAGGATCACAGAGCAGCTCGGCAACTGGAGCAGCAAAAACATGGGGTATGAACCCAGAAGTCCTACTACCTCACTCAAGGGAGTGCAGCTGCTCACACCAGACCTACCTTTGCAGAGAGCTCATACCGAGTCAGTGCCTCTCAGCCACGGGCACATGTGCTCCTGGGGGCCCGCAGAGCTCTTCCAAGAGCACGTCAACTCATCTAGATATTAGCTTAGCTTTACAACAGGCTACAGAAAAAGCACTAGCAAAGTCAGTACAAACTAAAATTTCATACAGACAGTGACTTGTTTCTCCTCTCTATGTACTGTAATCCGTGGTTCTCAGCCTGGGTGGCAACCCCAAAGCGGGTCTTGAGTCCGTTTTAATGGGGTCACTAAAGCCAGTATTTGGTTTGCTGGAGACCAGGGCAGAAAGCCGAAGCCTGAGCTATTAAGCTTCACAGGGCCCCTGTAGAATGGGGTCCCAGGCAATTGTCCTGCTTGCCACCCTCCAATGCCAGTCCTGAGTACAGAGAGACCACGCTGACCTTGGGAACCATGTTTTGAACGGCCTGTTACCTTTTGGGTCAACATATCTATGTGAAGTCTCATTTTCTGCTCTGACTGCCATCAAGACAAAGGGTAGGAATAGGCTCAATGTGGAGAAAAACTTAACTGTTGCTGTCACTTCACCGCCTTCTACAATGACAAGGCTCACAAGTTGAAAACCAGGCTCAAGTATCGCACTGAAATGGAAGTACGACATTTATATTCCAATCGGTTTATTTTATAATCCTACGGTAAAAATGAGAAAGGAAGCAATTTTTCAGTAAGAGTGGGCTGTGGCACTTTTGTACTTCTATGTCTGAATTTGTACGCAAATTGTTTTTAAGCGAGGTGAAACTTGGGGTACGCAAGACAAATCAGACTCCTGAAAGGGGTAGAGTAATCTGAAAAAGTTGAGAACGACTGCCCTAAGTGTTTTTAAATATATTGGTTAGCTAAACAATCTATGGACAGATTTTGATATGGGAGAGCCACCGAAAATACTAGCCACATTAGCTGCAGAGAGAAAGAAAGATACTTACAAATTCTACTGGCTCTAATATTAGTCCTTTACTACCACAGGATCACAAACTTGAAACACAGCCACAAATCCTCCACTATAAGTTATATGATTATTTACCTTCCCAGGGAGGGCCTAGTTTTGCAGAATTCATACAAGTCTGTGTAGTGACATAAGCCATAAGACCGCTAGGTCTCATTAGATTCACATTTTCACTGTTGGTTTTGGTCCTCAACTGTGAGTTCAAGTGGAGGGAGTGAAAGCCATCAACATGGTCCAGTCACATTACCGCACTTCGCAGCCCAGCACCCATGGCACTATAAGGACTAAGTGTTCTACAAGCTGAGCACTGACCCCTTCAGAAGCGATGAATTTCCCCCTGATCCATGGCTCCCAGGTGGTACCTAAGTGTAAAAATACAAGTAGCGGGTTCACTGTTGCAACGTTTCATTCTTACATGGCCAGCACAACCTTAGACAAGTGTACCAGTCTAGGTAGAAAAGGCTGCACACCACACAACCAAGGCAGTAGCACTTTCCTCCAACCACTCACTTTTCCTCCCCCTTCTCTCCTCCATCCTCCCCCCTTTTTAGGCTTCTCAGATGGCGTTTTTTAAACAGCTTCTCTTCCTTTCATTCATAAAGCTAATATTTGGTGTCTGAGATACATCCCAGAAACTCCAGATTGGGACTGTCACCGTGGCATTGATTCTACTACAGCCACAAGTTCTTTTGTTCTCATTAGTCATTTAGTAGCTCAGGGGAGGAGATAAACTAAGACAGCAGCTGGTGATAGTGTTAAATATATTACTGGTTTTCTCAAGTGGGTGCCCACGGGCTAGGGAGTTTAGATTCACCACAAAATATAGTAGTTACACCCATCACCACCGTAGAGGTATTAGGAGCTCTGTAGCTCTAGTTTAATTAATGTTGTCAAGCCTGTAACACACAGGAGAGATGGAACCCAGAGCAGACACGTGGGCTGTTCGATTGCTCTCTCTCAGCTTTCCCTTCTTCCATTACATTTGAGTGAAATCAATCTCTCCCCCCAAAGCAATACTCCAATTATTAACACGTTAGAAGTGCTCAGTGACCACCGACCCTCCCTTCTTCTCGTACTCATACACAGCTCTGGCAAAACTAATTATGTTCAGAATGAGACCTCAGCCTTAGCATTGCCTTACGCTTTCATCATTGACAAGACTGAATTGTTCCCTGTCTGATGTGGTTTTTTAGTCTCCTCCCAGCCCCTGCCCTAGTCACACACACTGCTCTCAATAAGACATCACAAATATCGAGTAGGCAGCCAGATTCTAGGTAACAGGAAACAAATCTCTTGCCGAAGTGACCACAGAGAGATGATAAAAATATCATCCTGCACCAAAAAGTGAAGTGGTACAGCAGGTACGCCGTAAACATGCTTCTTTTCAGGTAAACTTGCAGAACGCCAAACTATGCTAAGTGGAGACAACATGGTTAGAGAGCCAGTAGTTTTCAGTTAGGAAACTGTTGAATGCAATGCATACCAAAGCTGAAGTTAGTCACTAAGGCCTTGAAGCTGCAAAACATGAACACAAGTAATTCCACTGAAATAAACAGGGCTATTCATCTGTGGAAAGTAAGTTAAATACATAAATGTTTTCAGGATTAGGCTCTCAGACTGCAGGCTCTTTGAGGTGGGAAATGGATCTTAATATAAATGTTTATAAAATGCTATGAAAATGTAATATCTTCTGTTGTTGGAGCTGTGTTGGATATGAGACACAGAACATGGGTGAGATAATTTCTTTACATCAGAGCAGCTTCTATGGGTGAAAGAGACAAGCTTTAGAACTTACACAGAGCTCTTCTTCAGGTCTGACCTGAAGCTTGTCTCTTTCACCAACAGAAGTTAGTCCAGTGAAAGATATTACCTCACCCACCTTGTCTCTCATGTAAATCTAAGACAACGTAAACAGGATGATAATACTAATAAAATGTTTTAAAGAAATCTAAGGTTTTATAAGTTCACTGCTTGCTCGGAGGGACTGACCAGTAATATATGCTAAACTTTTCCCCAAAGGAAGGAAAACCAGAATACACTGGGACTATGTCGGTTTCTTACATGTACTGTAGCAGAAAAGGTGTGGGAAATTAACATCCGTGTGACTGAAGACTATACTGCTGTATACAAATTCCCAAAGCACAGAGGTAATATCACTGCTTCTGTAGAAAAAAAATCACGACAAAAGCTACACAAAAAACACTTAAAGATAAATCTTCAGAGGACTAGGAGTGGCAAGAGAACACACACATGCCTGAGGTCAGAGTGACATGCTTTTGCCTTTCTGCCGGATCTGCACAGGATGTGAGAACTCATCCCTTTTGACAGCTCCTTGCATGCCTTTTAGGGACCTTCCGTCCTGTTGGCTTCCTTTATTTTGGGGGTTTCCCTTTGAAGGCAGGATTTTGTAACCTGCTGGGAGGCATACATGATTACTTTAAGTTTCATTCTAATCCTAGTTATAAGAAAATGACAGAGTTAGATTGCCTTCTGTACAATGAGCAAGTTCTTCATCATAGGTACCAGCTTTGTGAGTCAAAAGATTATTAAGTCCCAAAGTTCAGAATTGGGGTCTAAAACTGTCAACTTAATGCAGACTCTTCCAATTAATACAGAAAAGGAATTCTGAAACTACTATGCAAACACCTTGGAACCTTCCTATTAAAGGTGATTTCAATATTTTTAAATGGCTAGTGTCCTATAGACAGAGGTTGCATGTTGAGAATGCCACCTCAAGATTTCGAAGGAGTTATTATGTCTTTAGAAGAGTTGCATTTTTGCAGAACCAAATGCAGTTACAGATAATGAGTTATAACAAGAGATTGTTACTGTAAATATTCCAAGCATGAATATGTTAACAACAACCCACTAATTGGAACCAATCCCACAGCCAGACACACAGAACTCCTACTTATGTCAATGGGAATTTTGAATGGATGGGAAGCTAAAGCCAAGAGATGAACAAGGCTAAAGCCAAAAGATGATGCAGATGTCTTTTCAGGTACATCTGCGGTCTCAAATTCTCAAGTAGCAGGGACGCAGGTGCTTTATAATAATAATAGGCAGAAAACAAAATAATACAACCAAGTTTAATCATTAATTCCCATATACCAGTAAGTGATTAAGATACAAACACAATTTCTGTTACTACCGACCACTGCATCAACTGGCCATAATAAAACGCAGTCTATCATGGGCAGCTATCTACCAGAACAGAAAACTGAGATCTGGTGTCAAGTTGTCAGCACTGGTGAAGTCTGCCCATGCTTTATTTTCTAGGATCCAAAATTGGCAAGGAAACTTTTGAGAAAGAGAAACTTCTTGCCCGCTACCAGATTTGGCAAAACAACAGTGCCTAGGCACCGACAGCAAGAGGGCTTTTTCATTTTATTTTCTCATCTGCAACATATTTTGAGTTAATGTGCTCAGATCAGAAAATTAGCAGCATATCTTGCCTTTACCCTGCTATATCACGTGTCCTTAAAATAAGTAATTGTCCCATGAATCAGTGAGTGTTACAATTGTTCAGATCAGCTTCTTTATTTTGCTCAGTTTCCCACAGAGCTTTCAATCCCATATTGGATCACAGTGTGTTAAGGGACATTCCTACAAACAAGACTATAGGCAGCAAGTTTCCCAGATTTCTGACTTTTCTGCCAGGCACCTGAATTTGTTATATGCTCTGTTTCCTGCTGGCACCAAGCTGAAACACTCCCCACCCTTCCAAAATCTTCACCTGGATGGCCAATGTTTCAACAGAGCTTCAATCGGAGAACAGTCAGCTTTGAAAATACTCCCTCTATTTTGTACTCAGATGAAGCATATATAGCCAGTGTTGGGTCACTCTGCTGGCTTAGGCTATCAAACTTCTGTGTAAAGTTATCAAACCTTGCAATCAAGGTAGGTGACAGGAAGACAGATTGATCACCTTGTTGTGTGAAGTTCTGCAACCGCACAATTAAAATTGGGATGGAGGGGAAAAATCCATTTCCTTGGTTTGGGGGATTTTTCTCCAGTGTCCTCAGCAGAGACAGGTATGTGGGAATCCCCAGCTTGCTACATCTCATCCAAAAGATTGTGCAAGTGTCTAGGTTATGGTATATGAATGAGACAGCGGAAGTTTTGCCAAGAATTAGGACCTGGCGCCAGTGGGAGCTTTCCCACTGATTTCAGACTCTAGAGCTCTGTTTCTTTATTGTCAGGCTTGTTTCACCCAACCAAAAGTTTAACAAAGAAAAACAAAATATGTAAGCCCCAAATGGTTGATCCTGGTAAAGCCCCAATACAGAACAAGACTCTTCATCAGTATCCATCTGAGATGATGGATATTCCATTCTCAAAGTGAGTAGATAGATTACAGGAAGAAGTCTTCAGATTCCCAACAAAAATCCCCCCCCATACACACACACACACTTTCCTCAATACACCAGAAACACCCACAGGTAAGGAGTCCGACTCAATGGAGCTAGGCTGTGTTAAGTGCATATTTATCTATGGATGATCATTTTGACTATTTCTGAAAGACATAACTTGAATTGAACGGGAACTATTTCTGATGGCCAAACTATTATTTTAAGAACTAAGCGTCTTACGCAGCCTTCTTAGAGCATCCAAAACTCCCACTGAAGCCAAAGGGAAATCTGAAGCCCGAAGGGCAGCCGGCTGTGGCCCTACATTTGTATAAAGATGATCAAGGTGCTCACTCTTGTTCTTCAAAATGAAAGGCTTTCTTGTCTAAAGAGCCAGAGTACTAGCACGGCATGGAGATGAACCAAGACAGACTGAGTTTGTACCCCACTGGGGATGGAGACATAACTTGCAGCTTGTCTAATACTCATTTTTAGAGTGAGACATCAATGTCTGAGTCTTAAATGTTTTCATATCTGCTGCAGCATTTTGCACAATTTAAGGGTGCATCTGCCTTGCTTCACAGTGTTCATGCGTATTGATTACTTAGGCTGAAATAACTATATCTTCTGGTACTACCTAACTATTTTCAAAAAGCAGCTGCTGCTAGGGTTCTAGGTAAGTAGTTGTAAATGGGGGCACTAACAAGAGTTAAAGCCAATACTTGCTTCCCTTTTCAGGGAGGATGAAAAGAAAGCAGTTATTTTTAAGGTAGAGACCAAATTCTTCCCTCTGTTTTATTCTCTTGTTGGAGTCAGTAGAGTTGCTCAGGTGTAACTGAGTGGACAATTTGACCTACTATACTTAACACAAGTACAGAACACTTACTATGCATGTCTTATTTCCCAGCCAGGTTTTACATCCCAAGACGTAACTGTTCATGATTCTATTTTAATCAAGACCTTCTTCATGAACCAAGTTAAGAGTTGGTGTAAGTAGACGTAATTCCACAGACTTCACTGGAGTTTCAACTGTTTATGCTAGGTCTGAATTTGACCTTACATGTCCAGTTGAAAAACACTGGGCAGAAAAAAAAATCTTACCTGGAGTATAAAAAAAGAGGTTTCCTCTTTGATACAAAGTGTCAAAGTCTAAAGAGAAAGGCTGATACTCAGTCCAAACTATGAAAATAATTTCCATTGTCACTTAGTGGGGAAAAATAGCATTCGGACAGCTTTGTGTGTGTCCGGTACTTAAACTCCACAATACATTTTACAGAATAAGAGACAGAGGAAAATCTTTCCAAACAAAATCATGTGAATTCATCCTTTCCAGGACTGGTTAGCCAACCCAGAAGCGTAAACACACATGCAATGGAAACCTCCCTCTAGTTTCCAGTCAGAGTACAGTTCTGGTACACAGACAGAACAGCCAGCCTAATTTAAGAATGGCTATATCTATTTTAAACATTTAGTTAACTATGTCCTCACTGTCAGTCACCACAAGAAACTTCAACGGCTTTGAAGAAAAACAGATTCAAATGGGAAATCAGTAGCCAGAGCCTTCGAAGAGAACTTTGATACAGAAATTGATAAACCTTCTCACCACATTGGGGTTCTGCCTGCCCTTTAGAAGTAGTTCAAAGAACACAACCATAGCTGCACACTGTTATAAAGATATCAAACTTCCGGTAAATATTAGATACAACACAGGGAAATATGATTTTTGGTATATTAGTCAGTTGAAGTTTAGATCTAGATTAAGAAAGTAGACACTAATGCCAGTTCGAAATTGTGCACCAAAGTCTCATGCAAATATAGTTTTCCTCAGGGTTTTGGCATATATAGTTTATGGTGCATGGTCAGGAACAATTTATGTGAGTGTAACTCAATGACAGTCAGTTGCATGTATTTGCCTCATTGTTTTGAAAAATACGGGTATGCCACACAAGCTATACACATGTACCATGAAATATAAGGTAAGCTAATGAGTGCATGTATAATGATTTCCAGCCTGAACAAAAATTAAACACTTACATTACATCAAAAAATTTGGAAATGTTACACAAAAAAGCAAGCATTACGGAATCTTCTTGTTTAAGATTGTAATGTTCTAAATCATGCAAAATTACTCTTTTGAAAGGTTCCTGCATTATTTCTGTATTGCTTGTTAAAACATTTTGATACATTTTTAGTAAGCAAGGCCATTAAAAATGATGGTTACTAGACTTCTATAACAAAGTATATTTTTAAAAGGAAAAGACCATTCAGTGCAAGAAATTTTTCTTTTGAAAGTGTAGTGTTTTATGGACCACAGATTTTTTTCATATTTAAAAAAAAAAAACCACAATTCACAAAAAATACTTTAAAAACAATATTCTGAAGACAATAGACACCATATAACAAAAGAAAAAACAGTTTAAAAAGTGTATTAAAACACAAAAACAAGGTTACATGGTGCAATGGTTTTAACATGACTTTAGAAGCCAAGAAACTAAAAAGTTAAAAAAAGGAAGACATGTAAAGGGTGTCAAACCTTGAAACTGAATTACCTGGCTTTGGTCAAGATGTGCTAGGGTTGCTAAAAACAAACAAACAAACAAAAATACCAGAAAATGTGGTGGTGGTGGTGGTTTTTTTCTGGGCAGAAACAAATATTTCCCTTCATGGAAGGTTAAAAACATTGTATAATTAACCTGTAAGACCCCTCACTCTTTCATATAAATATTTAAGGCAGTTGATAGATACATTAGAAATGGATAGCAACATTCCTTATTATAAAGACAGAGCACAGGCACACACAGAGTGGCTACTTTTCCAAAGGTATTCCTTCAACATTGCAAATTAGAGGGGCCCTAATATATACTAATTGCTGGACACATTTTACCTTGGGGTAAAGCGTTAATTAAAGCCTGATTTCTGAGCTTGTCTAAATTATATGCTCTAGATTGGAAACAGCAGATTTTTTAAAAAATGTATTATTATTATTAAGAAAAATGGTGCAATTGTTCTGCCATCTAGTTGACCAAGTTCCACTGGGGTCCAGGGTGTATGCTAACCCCTTGGACACAGCCAGTGTGTGGGGGAAGGGTTCTTCATGGAAACCCTGCATCAACCTTGTGAAGGAGAGGCCACAACAGCAGCAGCAGCAGCATCTCCCTCAGATTACTTACAGCCTCACCCCCCAAACACTGTGTGTGTACACCCCCCCTCCCCTCCTATGCATTCTGCCTCCCCATCAGCCTCTAATTCTGCGTTGCCACCGAGCTGTACAGCAAACTAATCCACTTGCGGTTCTCTACAACTCCTCTCCTCCTCCCTTCGCTGGTCTCCATGGCAATTGTTACCCAGTTTACATCCAGCAGCAAAGCTCGTCCCCTGCTTGGCAAGAACTGGCCAGGGGGAGGGGGATGTGAGTCAGACACACAGCATCCCCCCCGCCCCACACACACCCCTACCTCCTGGGCGCAGATTACAACAGAGGAGCCCCTGCCCCTTCCGGGGAGAGTGTGTGTGTGGGAGGGGGGATACAGCGGCCTTCCTGAGCATGCACAAGGTCGGCTCCTGGCTCGCAGCCTCTGAACTCCCCGGGGCTAGAATCCACGAAACCAGACCCGACCCCCGCTAGCGTTTCAGGGGCCGCGGCCTGGGGGTTCGGCCCCCCAAGGGGGCTAGCCCGGGGCGGTAGCCGCTTCCACAACCCCGGCTGGAAATGCAAGGGGGGGCAGATGCATCGAGCGCAGCAGCCCCCAGCAGAACCTCGTTTGCCCCTCCCGCTGCCAGCACAGAAGCGAGTCCCCCCCACACACACTCCGGCTATTGACACCTGAGCGGCCAGCCCGAGCCCGGCGGGATGCTGTGGCTACACCTGAGCCCGGGATACGGGTGGTCCCCGTCCCCCCCGGTCACCAGAGCCGCTCGGGAGAGACGCGCGGGGCACGGAGCAAGCCGGGTTCATGCGAGGAGGCGGCAGCGGGCTCGGGTTCGGGGCTTACCCTTGGAAGCATCTTTCTCGTCTCTGGGCTTGATCCCCTTCCCGCTCATAGATCCCAGCGTGCTCGGGCAGGGTCCCCCGGGAGAGGCGCGGCAGCCGGACCCAGCCAAAAACTCGGGTGGGGGGGGGCGGGGAAAAAAGGGGGGGCGGAGGGGGGGGAAAGGCGGGGTGGGAATCCTAGAGGCACCAAAAAAAACCACCCCAAATTTCTCTTCTGCTGCCGCGCGGCCGGTGCGGATCCTGCGAGCCCCGCTGCGCCGCCTGCACGAGAGAGGAGGGGCGGTGAGTAACGGGGGCCACCGACGACGGCGATGCGACGCCTCCCGCCCGCCCCACCTCGGCTAGGAGTCGGCGAGCCCCGGCGGCGGGGGCGGGGGAAGGGGGGTCACGGGTGCAGCGGAGCTCGCCGCATCGCCCCGTCTCAGGGAGAGGCTGGGCCAGCCGGGCGGCTGCGGAACCGGGCCCGGGCGCTGGGGGGGGGCCTCTCCCCTCCCTCCGGCCCCCGACGGGCCCGGGATTTGGAGCCCCGCGCTGGTCTCGCCGCGGCCGGGCACCCCCAGCCCGTCCCCCCCAGCCGAGTCCGTGGAGGGGAGCAGCCGCCCCGCGGGGGAGAGTGGAAGCGGTTTTCCCCCCCGCCACAGACGCGCTCCCCTCCCGCCCCGCGGCCCTGGGCGTGCAAAGCTCCGAGGGGGCGCAAGCCGGGCAGGGCCTAGCGACCCTCTCCCCCCCGCCCCAGGGCCCGTCGGCTGGTGGGACGCTACGGACCGAGGAGAGCCGCCGCTGCCCCGCTACACCTGGGGCCTGGGCTCCCGTCCCTTTCGGGAGCCGCCTCCTTTTTCTGCGAGGCCGCCTGTTGCAAAGGGGCCCCCTCGAGCAGCCGCATCCCCCCGGCGCAGGAGGAGAGGGTCTCGGCGCCCAGGCGCGCCCCACCAGAGGCTCGCGTTACTTGGGGGCCGCAGGGGAGCCTGGGCTCTGAACTGTCCCTTCCTCGGTTTCCCTTCCTCTCTGGGCGCTGCGCACTGGTCTAGAGCCGAGCAGAGCGGTCCTTAAACACGGCCCTCACCCATCGGCACCCACTGGTCGTGCCTTCGCAACAAAGGACACCTGCCTCCTCCAGCCCACGGCGCTAGTCCGCAGTGAGGCAGAGGGACTGTTAATAGGCGATACAATGGGCAACTTTGCTCGAATAAGGAGCGCAGGCTCCAGGATCTGTTTTGGGCCTCACCTGGGGTTATCAGTCTCTTTCCTTTCCAGGTTGGTTTTTTTTTTAAAACCAAGCTTTCAGGAAGAATCGTGATCCTGGAGTCTTGCTTTGGAAAGTGTCTTAGAAAAGGCCCCCGCAGTGCACCCCTTCTGGAGCTAGTCAACGCGTTTTGAATAGGGCTACGTACGCGTCTACAAGACAGGGGGCTTTATTTTTAAAGCCACCCAAGACGTTGAAGCTGCCGTTAAAGAGGGCAGGGTCCTAGGGAGCTATAGTCTCATGCATTTCCTACCCAATCCCCTCCCGTCGTCTCTTTGCTGCGTGTCACAATTTGCAGGAGGAAAATCATGCCCCTGGATCCTTAGCTGACGCAAGAAATAGTCACCCCACCACAAACTCTGGAGAGCTCCGGGCAGGAGTCGAGCAATTCTCCACGTTAAAAACCACCACCTACCCACCCACCAGACATCTGTATGGCCCTCCCCAGGGCCGTGTCTGGCAGGATTTCTTTCCTGGCACTAAACAGGAGCAGAACTCAACAGCGAGCTCCTTTCCCGGGCCGTGCACACCAGGTTTCTCACTGCTTCACCCCCCTCCCTCCCAATGTTTATGGGTCTATATTTAGGCAGCGGATTCTTTGCAGATCACAAGCGCAGAGCCAGCCCGCTCGCCTCCGGGTTTCTTCGAGATCTCCCGCAAAGCCCTCCTCCATCTAGAGGCCGGCAGAGTCTGCCAGCTTGGGTCCCTAAAGTTAAGCCCCCAGAGACCTACCGCCCGGCACCCAGACGAACGGGCCGCTCCCCGCAGTAGTTGCATTGAGCACCCCTGGTAACCGGCCTGCTACTAGGTGCCCAATTTCCTGACCCCCCCAGTGTGCAATGCCTCACTGAGCAGCGGACCCACGGGACACCGCCGCCGGGAAACTCCAGGACACTCACCTTAAAACTGGTCCCCCCCTCTCCATGGCAGCATTCCGCTTCGACTAACTACCCCCTCCGTGTGCACGCTACCTTCCGCTCCCTTTCCAAGCACCCCCCAGCGCCTAGCTACAGCGTGTTACCTTTTCTCGGCAAACGGGCCTGCCCCCCCAGTCCGGACCAGGGATACACTACAAACGCCAACAGGACGCGTTCTCGGCGTACCCCAAGCCGGCTCCCCGGCCCCCCTTTACCTGGGCTCGCAGAACCTGCGCCTGCCCCCGCCCTCCTTAGAGACGCGCTGTCTCGGAGAGCGGGTAACTAAAGCGCAGCGAAGTTGCCCGCGGGGGGCGGAGAAGCGGCTCGCTCCGAAGTCGCGCCTAATTCACGGCCGCTCTGCGGAGGCGGCGTCCCGCAGCGGGTCGCGGGAAGCGGCGCCGCTCGCTTTGCGGCTCCCTTCGCACGGATGGGCGCCGCGGTGATCTCCCTGCTGCTTCCTCGGCTCGGGGCCGCGGTGCGGAGCGCCCGGGAGGAGGCGCAATACACCCCCGGCCCCTCTCGGGACGGGACAGCGGCTGGCAGGGGAGGGAGATGCGGGCCGGCGCTGCGGCCGCTGGTACCGGCTCTGCGCAGCCCGCGCCGAGCGGCGGCTATTTTTAGTGGCCCTGAATTCCTGCCCGAGGCCGCGCGGTGCAAAGGGCGGGGGGTGCGGGGCAGATCCGGGGGTGCAGCCCGGCCGGGGAGGGGCCGGAGCGAGAGACGGGGGGACCCCCAGCCCCTCCATTACGCGCCTGCTGCGCCGCTTCCTTTGCTCCCCCGGCCCGCGGGGGCTGCGCGGGTCCATCAGCCGCGCCGGGCCCCGACCCCCGATCGGCGGCGTGACGCTGCGGGCGGGGAAATCGCCAACAGGTGCGGCGCGAGCAGCGGCGGCGGGAGGCGTGACCCGCTCCAGCCCGGCTGCGTTTACACGCGCTCCGGAGCGGGCAGTGCCCCTGGGAGCGCCGCCTGGGGCTGGTTGCAGACCGCGGGCGGGGAGCCGGGCAGAGCGGCCCCCCGCGATCGTTGCTTTGCTCTCGCGCGGTAGCCATTGCTTCCCCGCTGCCTGTCCGCAGAAGCGTGCTGGTTTCCCCGCCCGCTGATGTGTCGGGATCCCGCAGCTGGGATGGCAAAAAAAAAAAACAAAAAACACCGCCCCCAACCCCAGCCGTGTACTGAAATGATCGTTCCCAAGCTGGGCTCGCCGGATGGGACAAACCCAACGTTAAAATGCCTTAAGCGGGACTTCTCTTATTTACAGCAGCGCAAGTCTACTGAAGGGCGTTGCAAACGTGTGATTTACACCCCAGTGAGGCAGAGGAGAATCAGGCCCGGGGGAGGAGAGATAAAATGTTAGGGTACCAAACAAGGCCAACCTTCCTGTTAACATTTGTAAATAGATTCCCCCCCCCCCCAAGGGCCACCATTGGCCGGCCCCTCCAGGGGGGTTGTGGTTTTTTTTCTTTTGTGCTCTTGACTTCGGCTGTAATGATTTCAATTCACCGGGCTTAGAAACAGACTGGATTTGACAACCTCAGCTTTGCAGAGGCTCAATAAGCTCTCAGCCTTTTACACTTACAGCATACAGGGTTTTCTTGGGGAGGGCTGCTTTCACTTCAGGCTGCTGACATGACCTAGTCTTCTATAAGCTACTGCCCATGGAAACAACAGGAAAAAACTGATCGAGCTGTCTGTCCTCTTGACTGTATTTCTCTCCTCTCTAGCTTGGGTCAATGAGTGAGAGGAAAGGGGCCGGAATCCATTCTCTCTGGCCCAACATGGCTAGAGTTTTGCTAAGTGGCCAGTGAAATAGATTGTTTCAGTGTATGGCTGACCAACATGAGACATGTAGGACCCAATTTCCAGAGGTGCTGAGTGCCTGCATCGCCCTTTGATTCCAGGTGGAGTTGTGGCTACTGTACACCTCCAGGTCGGGTTGGGCACCCCCAATAGGAGGCCCCTTGGCTTTGTGGTTGTTAGCACCTCAGGTTTCAGTCCTTTTACTTGAGCAGTCCTCAGACCTGCAAGTAGACCCACTGCAGTTAATGGGACCAATCTTCTAAGTAGGAGTTTGCAGGAGGAAGCACTAGGCCAAACTGGAAACTAGCTCCATCTATTTCAAAAGAAACTATACCTGCTTACACCAGTAGTAAATATTCAGTAAATGTTCAGTACAAGCAGAACTCTCAGATGGAGAGAGAACAAACATGAAAAGTGCCAATTAAAGTGTTAAGAAAATACATTATTATGTATGCAAAATGTAAGGGAATTTAACACCCATGAACCATGATGCTCATGGTGGCTTTTTCCAGCCAAAAAACCCCCAAATCTCGTATGCATGCTTAAGGCAGTTAACACAGGGGAACCTGTCCGCTAGCAGAGGATACCTGCTGTGTAGCTATTTACATGCAAAGTTCCCCTGTGCCCAGATGCAAATATGCCTCTTCATCTGGTTATCAAAATTGTATTGGTTTATAGTTCTTCCATGGAGTTTGGACCTCATACTAAACAGCACCCTCTGCCTCTGAGCAAGAAGTCACACAGATGCGTAACAAAATGTCTGTCTTCTTGACGGGATGCAAATAGCAAAAACAGATCTCCAATAATGAGGATTTAGATCTCTTAAAAAAAATCTAGAGTGGCTCACCTAAACAGTGTCATAGGCTAGGATGTGTATCGGTCCCAACATTCACATTTGGGGGGAAATAGAGCATTAAAAGGCAAGAGCTATGGAAAGCTGCATAACTAGAGGAAAACTCCGCAGTAAGAGTATGGAAATCAGCAAATCCAAACTAGGAACATGTTTAGGAGTGGCAGGAAGAGAACCAGTAACAATGGGCTTTTGATGTTGGATGTCCACTTTTTTAAGATTCATAAGACTAAGGGTGGAAGGGATCATCTAGTTGGACCTCCTACATAACAAGGTTGCGTAAGTAAAGGCAGAAGGTAAGTCTTGGTAGATCTCCCAGCGCACTCGTGCACACACACACCACATTCTGAACCTGTGAGACCAGGAGCAGCACAGCCTGAGAACAGGTTGTGCTGTTTACAGGTTAGCAGTGGCATGACAGGCAGACACATCATGAGGGTTGGCCTGCTGCATTGGGGGGGGGGAGGCAGGAGAATCTCTCCTGCTAGAAAAATGCCCCCAGGACTTTCTACACTAGGAAGTTGGGAATAGGCCAGGACATACTCAAAACTCATTAAGGAGTTGTCATCCTTAATTGCTTTTATGTAACAGCTGACAACTGACATCCAAATAATTTGTCCATACGGTTAATAAAATGTACATTCAAAATTCCAGAACTATTTCCCTACCCCCCAATAGAATATACCCCTAAATAAATATTTATATGAAAGAAGGGTATGTACAACTCTAGCTCCACTTTCTTGCCCAGTTCTGTGGATCAGTCAAAATTCTCTTCTTAGATACACCGGTGTTTAGGAGACCGGAATTCACCTCCTTAATCCTCCTGAGCTCCACATTTACCCTTTTAAAGCCCTTAGACAAATGAGATTAACTTGAATGATTATGGTCCTGAGCCTTTTCCCTTTGAATTCCACAATAAAACCCTCATTGACTTCAACTGGAGAAGGACTGGGCCCTAAATCTGAGACTCCAAAACAGGATAAAGTCTCCAATACCATTTTCTCTTTCCTCCTCTCTTCCCCTCACCATGACATTTATTGTCTTTAGACTAGAATCTGGGAGTATCCATTACTTGGTGATAAAAGCAAGTACACAATCGTCAGCCATATGTAATGGTTTACAACTACTGTTTCTGAAGTCATCCTGTAAAACACATCCAAAGAAATCCATCACCCTTTTTTTCTTTAGGTCCCGTTGACGGTGCCATTAGAGTCAATGTGAGTTTTGTCATAAGATCCTTCTCTTAAAAAGAGAGGATTGTGAATGGTTCTCTAGTGGGTAAAGCTAACCCTAGCCAAAATATGTTTTTAGAAGGCCCATCTTGCATCCAACACAATGTTTAATTTGTTCCTCAATTTACTTCACCATTCCTATCCTTGCACAATCCAGAGACCTCTTCCTTGGTAGACAGATTTCTGTGCTAAATATTCATAGTTTTGATTGCCAAAGAGCAATGGCTGCATGCAAATAGAGTACTAAAGACTGGGTAGCATGGAGATTGCAGCTTAATTGCAGTCAAGTAAATACTAGAGCATCCCTAAACAGATATAGTGATAATAGATAACGATCCTATTCACATAGTGAATCTCTCACCTATTTGACGTGAATAGTTTCAAGTTAAATTAGTGAACATTAATCTGTGTTACCCTGCTGCTACTTGGGTTTATTTCCCTAGACTACAGAAGGTAATCAGAAGATGGAGTGTCTCATGGTTCTGCAGTGACCCAGCTCATAGATGCAAACTCATAGACTTTAAGGTCAGAAGGGTTGGTGAGCGGCAAAGGATCCTGATCTAGGAAGGTTGAAGAAGGTTTCTTGAGGGAGGGGGCAGAAAAGTCCTTAGTCCTGGGGATAAAAGTCTTCCAAACTGTTGAACATCTAAAAATAGAATTCTATACATGTCTAAAAGTCTTTTATGCATCCTCCAGCCCTGCTGATGAATTAGATTAGTCACAATCTAAATACCAATTTTCTCTCTGTAAGAATCACATAAACTTGCTGTTTAAGTCAAATTATTTTTTTTTACAATGAAGACTTCCCAGGTGGTGATTTAATACACAAAGACCATATATTATAAAAAGGGATATAAAGTCCATAAGTCATTTCATTCATTGGTATCAGGTGTATTAAAGAAGAACACTTTCATAGTAAGTCTATTCTAAATCCTGGATTTAATGGGATGTGTGGTTAATTTTTTTAAAATGCCAAAACATTTTTGAAAATAGAACCACAGAGAGGAAAGAAATCACTTGTGGGATGCTGGTGGTGAAAAACTCATTGGGCAAATAGAGCATTTATGAAGTTATTAGAAGCAGAAGCTTTTAAAACTCTCTACTTATCTGAAGGCCTTACATAGGTTTGCATAAGCCAAAGCATGGAAATCCTGAACAGATCTCACTAGTAATGTTCCGAGCTTAAAATCCTGCCCACCTCACTGCTAAGAGAGGAGGCTTCATTACCTATTCTTGTGTAAGGATGTGTCCAATCTCCTTACCTATATGTCAGTTTTTCTCAAATAACGATGCCAGACTATGATGGGCAGCCTGTAGAATTGCAAGGGCCATCCCTTCTTCCAGAATTCCCATCCTCCTTTGGGAGAGCAGTGCCACAGTGAGTCCCTGGTTTTGGTACATCCGAGCACTGTTTCTCACCGGCACGCAAGGACGGAATACCGAACAGTTGAGGAAAGACACAGGGCTTGCAAACGTACGTCACCTTATAGGTAGGTCATGTTGCTGTGGGCGCCTGAGAAATCAGTTAAGATTATATGAAGTGAGACAAGAGAAGTGACTTCTGGCATTCTGTAGTAAATAAGCCCATGGCAGACATGAGGAGCAGAGGACTAGCTAAAGTACAATGATGTCAAGGGCATAATGTTCCAAATCCAGGCTGTGTACTTGCCTTGAGAAGCAGACAACCAATCGGAAGGTCACGGCCCTTACCTGGTTAGCCTTTTGGAGTCTGATGCTCTTTGCCCCATGAGATTTCCTTTTATTTTCTGTTCAGGAGAGAAAAGTGAGTGTAAACAGATGCAAGGTCAATAAAAGAAAGATGTCCATCTAGTAGTCATTACTATTGCACCACTTTCCCCATTAGCTTTATCTCTGCCCGTTGCTATATGATTATTTTTCTGCACAGCAGCCAATGTGGAGAGACAGCTATAGATGTGACAAGCTCTGCTCCTACAGGGGCATACAGTTTGAGATTGGTGTTGTACTGGCAAGACTTGCCGCTGCCTCCTCCCCTGGTGGCTCTCTGCTGGCCAGGAACCTCACAAGTCCACGGTGAGTGGAGGAGGTGAGACACTCTCTCTGCCCAAGTGTCACCACCCAGCAGCCCCTGTGGCCAGAAGTCACTGCTCGATGCACAAGGGCGAGTCTAAGGAATCTTTCGCTGCTGCTGGCCCAGGTGCATGGGGGATCCCACAAAAAATCCCAGGCAGCCTTTGGGCATTTTCAACACAGTAACTAAATACAAAAAACAACAAAAAAGAAAGAGAGAGAACAGTCTGAGGCCTCAGCCACAGGCTGACCAGCCCTCACCCCTGGGGCCCAGGTTGGAGATAGCCTACCCTAGAAGCCTGTTTAAGGGTAAAACTGAGGGTTTGGTTCAAACTGAGGGTTTGGGGTTAAAATACGAGGAGTAGTTCCAGAAACGACCCTTGGGGGTGTTATGCTGACTCTGCACCACTCTGGGAAGTATGAGTGGGAGGGAGGAGGAAAACCAGGCCCAGGAAAAACAAAGAAGGAGTGAGACAGAGAGATAGAAGGGCTGAGAGACGACTAAGCCCTTTAGCATGATTGTGGGATTTTACCCCCTTGTTGGGGTAACTGTTGGGCAATTTCAGAAGCTAAATCTGAAGATGATACAGAGCAAATCCAGGTTAGGATGAGCTCAGTGCAGGGTAGAGAGTCCTGGCTCGGATTATGGCGTCTCTTTCCATTTTAGTGCACTACTGTTCCATTCACCACGCCCAGCAAGGGTATTGTTCCTCCCTTCCCATCAGGGTGCAACCTCATTATAAGCACAACAGTTTTCTCTTCATGATCATGGCCTTTTGTGCATCAGATCGGATTGAAAATTAAAATGCAGAGAGATGGAGCAGGGCTCTTTCTTTCCTTCTCCCTACTTGGCTTGGTCATGTGCTTGAAGGGGAAGGGGTAGACCCCGCTTGGGACGGAGAGCTGTATAGTCAAATAGTAGCTCTGTTTGTAAACACGTCAAATCCAAAATTAGCAGCGTTAAGCAGAAGAATCATTTATAAACTTCTGGCTCCCTGAGGCATCTTGAGTAATGTCACAGGCATATTGACACCTCTGCTGCTGGATTTAAATAGCAACCAGGGTTAGCTTCCCTCTGAATAGGCCAATAAAAAGTCTGTTGCCAGCTCCTTATATGACTTGTCAGATGACTCGTTGGCATGCCTAAGACTGTCTTGTTCGGCCACAGGCTCTAAGCAGCAAGACCATAGCAAACAATTGCAAATATTTTTAGCTGCAGAAAATATTCAGGTTATATTTCACACCTTTCAAAAACCGCACTTAAATGGTGGAGATTGCTCTTGATCCGTCAGTCTTTCTTAGCCTGCAAATCAGGTGCTGGAATCCTACATATCTGAACAGTTAAAGTTTATTACAACATTAACCATTTGTAAGCATTTGTGTGCCATCTATTTTCAGACCTATGAGGGAGAAGCCACGTTAAGTACAGCAATGGATTTAACTATACGTAGGAGAGGAATAACCCCAGCTTACATGCGTCTCTTGGTTCCATTTAAAAGTAATGATGACCACAAGGAATGACATGCAAGTGGGTACAGGAACAGCACTACAACTAGGGAACAGAGTTTCACCCTCAAACGCCACGTTCAATAAAAGCCAAACTTCCCACAGCAACCAACAGCATATAATGCTATTTTGGACACTGACTGGACTGAATACATTATAGTAATTTAAATTAACTCTTCACAGGTCATAAAGCAGTAACTCAATATCAGAACATAATTTACAGAAAGAAAATAAAACCACCCAAACACATTCAAGGGCTTTTTTTTAAAAAAATAATGTGCTACTTCTTTTAGAAAACAGGGAGTTATGGCTATGTCCTCTTCAACATTGTATTGACATCAGCAACACCCCACAAAAAGGAAATGGGCAAATTACATGGAAAGAAAAGAAACCGTAGCTTTGAAAATGACCATTTTACTCCTGCAGCTACAGCGAGCAAGCGAGCACACCCTTGTTAATACAGTCAGGGACCAGAACAATGCTATTATGGAAGTGTTTTCATAGAATCATAGAAGATGTGGATTGGAAGGAACCTCAGGAGGTAATCTAGTCCAACACTGCTCAAAGCAAGACCAAACCCAACTAAATCATTCCAGCCAGGGCTTTGTCAAGCCAGACCTTAAAAACCTCTAAGGATGAAGACTCCACCACCTCCCTAGATAACCCATTCTAGTGCTTTACCACGCTCCTATGAAAAAGTTTTTCCTAAAATCCAACCTAGACCTCTCCCACTGCAACTTGAGACCATTGCTCCTTGTCCTGTCATCTGCCACCACTGAGAACAGCCTACCTCCAGCCTCCCTGGAACCCCCTTTCAGGTAGCTGAAGACTGCTATCTAATACCCCCTTCCTCTTCTCTTCTGCCTACTAAATTAGCCCAGTTCCCTCAGCCTCTCCTCATAAATCGTGTGCCTCAGCCCCCTAATCATTTTTGTTGACCTCTACTGGACTCCGTCCAATTTGTCCAGTTGGTTTTCAGCCATAACTTGGCAGTACTGTAGCAGTTTTTTTCCAAAACAAGAAAACACACCAATAAACCCTGAATTATGGAAGAGTTTTACAAAAGAAGTTATTTTCAATTCAAAAGGAAAAAGAAGGGGTGGAAAAGGCTACCATGCTGTAGGCTACTATTGTCTACATGGAAAATGAACACTCGCATGTCCAGCAAAGGCAAATAAAATGGAAGCAGGAGTTTAGCATCAGAGAAGCTTTTGTGATTGCTCACACCAGAAGCCCTTATCTATCTTACTCCATTCAAATCAACTGCATTGCTGGCTCTTTAAAGAAAAACGTGCACTGAGATTCCACTTGTAGTTACATTGAGTAACTGGATATATTTTGTGTGTGTTTAGTTGTTAATTAAGACCATATCCTGCCACCTTTCATCACATGGAATAACACCTTACTCTGTGATTAGTCACTGACTTCAATGGAACTACTCACCGAGCAAGGTGCTACACCGGTAAGTAAGTCTAGCACAATTTGAATGATATAGAAGAGTGAACTCCAATGTTTAACATCTCTGCAGCTCCCTTTTAATAGTGGATTCCACTGTTACAGGCAATTGTAAAAATGTTTTAAAGGCCATTGGTAACACGGGCTTTGAAATCATTATTTACAGTACACACACACACACACACACACCAGAGAACTCTAGAAATCTGTATTGATCGTCGGTTGTACAGCTGTTAAGCAAAAGTTAGCGGTGTCATACCAGCGTTCTCCATTTGAGAGCTATTTCCCTCAGTTTTGCCTAATCCAGGACATTAAGGAGTCAGTCCTGCTCCTATTTACATTAATGGACCCGGCTGACTTCAACAAGGAGAACTGGGAAGTACATTCTGCCCTAATCCACACGGAATAAGTCAGAAGAGAATTTGGTTGGAGCATGAAGAAACTGTATCAGCAGGCAGATTATGGGCCAAATTTATCGCTGTCGTAAGGCCACTGAAGGCAGTGGAATTACACTAGGGATTGATGAAATTGGCCCAGGTGTACTCTGCCGGTGGTGTAGAGCTGGCAGTAGTGGCATGCGGACCTTAACAATTAAAGGTTAAACGAGCATTTGCAATCACTAATAAATGTTCTCGCGTCATTTGAGCAGCCACTCTCAGCCCTCCTGAGACCGGCTGGGATAGCGGGCAAAGCCAAAAGAAAACCAGTACGAGAATGAAAGCCGTACAACTTCCTATGCACCAAAATCCAAAGACTCCTGTCAGATCCAAACAATGATACAGCATGATTTATGTTCAAGAACAGGTGCCAACCTCTTAGACAAGGAGAAAAGAATAGTATAGATGCATGACTTTGGGTCAGCTTTGAAAGCTTTGCATCCTTTCAGCTTAAATTACAATGCCTAGCCAGGCTTCTATTTTTCTACCCTTTGCAGCCACACACAGTGTCATGTCCACAAAATACTTGGCAACAGTTTACATGCCAGAAACCATCACCCTATGCAAAATATTCCATTCATTTAAATGGGAAGCTTATGGGAAGGAGGGAGCTTAGCACAAACAATAGCAGTGATCGGAACCAGAATGCACAAGTGATTTGTGGGAAGCGCAAGACATATCAAAAGAGGCTTTTGCTCTTCAGCTATTTATACTTCTGGAATCATTTCATAAACACTCCTTAGTCTGGTATACCCGTAGGATTCTTGATAAAAGGGAGAGATGAAAGACATGTGGAGAATTACTGTGTGATCATGTCTTTTTTTAAACATAGTTGATGTAAGTAGACAATATACACATGCCCCTTATATAAAGCGAGATTGTACAAAAATCCTAATAAAGTCTACAAAAAACACAGTAACCTGATCTAGTCAAATGTAAAATGAAGACTCATTCTGAAGCAGGACAGATTCATAGGTGGAAAAAAGTCAAAGTTGCTATGACCAAGAAAACTCTTAGAGCTTTCTAAAGAGAATCCTGGAGATCCAGGCATTAAAGGAACTGAATTAGTGAGTAGCATGGAATTCAACACACAACGCACTGTCTGTTCTTCACACACACACGCACGCACGCACACCCCAGGGCGTTGATGGGAGATACAGTCAGTGCATTGACTGCGTGTCTAAAGCCATGTAATGAAAAAGAACAGTTACTCACCCTACAGTAACTGTGGGTCTTCAAGACGTTGTCAGTGGGGATCTCACTGGAGTAGGGCGTGCCTCCTCTTGTTCCTATGTGAGGGCATAAAAGGACAGAGAAGCTGTGACCCTTCCTTAGTTCCCTTGCAATTCAAAGCCTCTGGTAGCTGGGGACTCCAAAAAGTGAGGCTGGAGGGCAGGTCGCGGGATCCATGGGGACTACAACATTTCAAAAAATGACAGTTGTTGTAAGGCACATAATCGTTTTCTCTTCTTGGAGCATGTATCAATGTGCATCCCAAGCAGTACCCTCTCAGGATGGTGGGAATGAGGAGTCTCAGTTGCTTCAGTAACACAGTGCCAGTAGAACTGCTCTCCAAAACTTGGCCTCTGACCTAGCAGCTAAGTCCAAGACATAATGCTTGACAAAGCCAATGGATTACAGATTTCTGATATCAGCATGCTCCTGAAGAAGGCAGAGGATGTTTCTTGCACTCTACTGGAGTGAGCGTTGATGTTTGGTGGAAAAGGTATTCCAGTCAGCTGGTAACAGTGAAATATGCTGTATTTTCCATTTAGCTATTGTCTGTGAAAAGATGACGTGACCTTTAGAATGCCTAGCTGTGGCTAGAAATAGACAGGTGACCGTCTGAATGGTTTGGTCCTGCCAGTGGAATAAAGCAAATAAAGTCCTGGATACATCTAGTGTGACCAATTTCTTTTATCCCACTGCTGAGTGAGGTTTTGGGAACCAGACAGGCCGGCTGATGGCTTAGTTTAGATGAAATTGTGGAACCACTCTAGGCATGAACTTCAGGTGAGGTTTTAGCAGCAGCTCCTCCCTGTGGAATGTCATAGAAGGGGGTCCAGCCATAAGTGCCGAAAGTTCTCGTGACTGTTCTGACTGATGCAATCGCCACTAGGAAGATGGTCTTCAGAGTGGGGGTGGTGTAAGGCAGATTCTGACAGAGGTTTGAATGAGGCATTATGGGTCTCAGGAGGACAACGCTGAGGTCCAGGCAGGACTAGGTTCTTGGTCCTGTGGGTAAGTGTGTAATAGCCCTTTAAGAAACTTCAATTCCATGCAGGTGAGAGAATGTGGGGCATGATTGCACAGGTACATGTCTAGGTGAGATTGCTGTGAGGTAAATAGAGCTGGGTGGAAGCAGGTTGGTTTTAAGCGCAATAAGTAGTTAAGGATCTTCAATATTAAGACCAGGACAGGGCCAGACAATGGTGAGCTGCCCACATTGAGAACCTCTTCCATTTGGGCGTTTTACTACTCTACTTGAAAATGTCCTGGATCTGCAGGGTGCAGGAGTCTCTGACCATGGTGCTCAGGACACCCAACAGCCATATCAGCAAATTCAGTGTCTTGGAGAATCTGGCCACGGTGCTGCAAGATCCTGTCTGGGTGGTCTGGGCCTTTGATTGGAGACTGAACTGACATCTATAGCAGGTCCATCAGCAAGAACTGTCTGAGTCTGTCTCTTTAGATCCTAGAAATCACCCTGGGAAGCAATGGAAAGGCACATAAAAGGCCATTAGAGAAGGAAGGTGTCCAATAATGACCCTGGGCTTATCCTCCCACCCTTCTCCTAGAACAAATGTTTTGGGACTTTGCATAGGTGGTGATGGTGGTGAACAAGTCTTTCCTGGGGGTCCCCAAGCAGGAGTATCCGCTCTGTGATGGATGTCTGCAGTGGCCATTCATGAGTACTAACCAGACTGTCTTCTCATAAGTCTGATAGGCTATTGCTGACACCAAGGAGGTAAAGAGCCAGGGAGTTATCCAGTGTTGGTGACACCATGGCCAGCACCTGATGGCTTCCAGACAGAAAGAAGACAAGCATGCATTTCCTTACTTGTTTGTATAGTGCATCATGGAGGTGTTTGTCCATTAGTATCCGCACTGTGGAGCTTTGAAGAATTGTAGGAAAGCCATGCAGACTAGCCTGAAAGAAAAGCTAGGCTTGACATTCATGAGAACCCTGTTGTCTGAGGTGGGATAAAAGAATTTTTCACAATTGACTAGGAGGCCTACCTGCAAGAATAGGGAGAGGCCATATGCTCGTTTTGCTACTGTCTCCCACTGGGCTCTGCCCTTCAGCAGCTGATCCAGATGGGGGTAGATGGAATGTCCATCTTCTCTGAGGTGGGCCACTACCTCAGCAAGGCACTGCGTGAAGACTCTCATGTGTGGAGAGACCCAGTGGCAGCATTTTGTACTGATAATGATTGGGCCTCCACTGTGAATCCGAGTCAAGGCCTCTTCCCCTGTACCACTTCTTCGGCAGCTCTTAGACAAAGCCACTTCTGTTTGTGATAGGCTCTTGCGGGAAGATTCCCTGACAAGGGCCAGAGATGGTAGGGGGTGATTAATGGAAATGTATAAGGTAGCTTTGGGCAACGATGTATAATACCTATTTATTGGCTGTGATGGTTGCCCTGCCCCAGGAGAATGGTGCAAGGTGACTCCCAAAGGTGGGAGCAGACTTTGGATCAGTCAATGCTTCCATTAAATCTGCTGTCTTGGAGAGGGCACCGGGTTGATCAAAGGGGCAAGAGACAGGCACCCCCAGAAGTACATGGGTTTCTCTCTCTGTTGGTATTCTGTCGATCAGCCTGAGGACTGGGATGTCATCCTCTGTCTTTGATGGGGTTTATGTTTGTAGCACTTTCTGTAGAATGTGTCATCTCCTGGGACCTTAGTGCAGTCCTTGAGGGAATGGAGTGATTCATCTGTCCTCTGGGTGAAGAGCGCATCGCCTCAAAGAACAGGGCCTCAACTGTGGCCTATACTTTGCATGCTATGCCCAATGCTTGGAGCCACAAGGACCATCTCACTTTGATGCCGATGGCCACCCACCGTGTAGCTATATCAGAGGCATCCATGGCTACCTGCAGCAACGTTCTCATGACTGTCAGCACCTCCTTGATGATCTCTTTCATTTCATCCCTGATATCCTGCCAGATTCCAGAAAGAAAAGGGGGGGTGACTCTCTCTCACCTGGGAGTTATACGTGGTGAAGAATGCCTAGTAGTTCATCACCCAAATCTTTCAATCACAGCTACACAGGCAGACCCGTGTTCCTGCATGGAACTTCATTGACTTCAGACTCTGTTCTGGTGCCAAGGTCCCCCTGCAGAAATCCATTTGTAGGATCAGGGCTTTTAAACTCAAAGCAAAATAGGAACTGATCCATGCAAAGTGGCCAAGTAAGGTGCTGCATCATAATCAGTCCTGGTGTGAGTATTTGTCAAGTGCAAGAAAGAATTAGGAAATCATCTTCGGACGCGTGGGATTAATCTCCTATATGCACTCTCTGATTTAAAAGAGATCAACACCGGTTTCATAACCTACTCTGAACCAGCCGTGCACACTGTGAAACACCTCCAATTCCAATTCAGGTGCTCTTTTAGTGATGACTCTCACAACATTGTCACCCTGACCTTTGTGAGTCAAGAAATAATTGTTTGAGAGATTGCTAATCCTGACTCATGATTTCACTAGGCAGGGCATACAAGCAAAAAAGGGCAGCACGTTTCGTTATTTACATGCCAACACAGTACAAAAGGAGCTAACAAAGATTCAAACATGTGAGTGTAAACTGCAACCTATTCTTTATTGTCCTAATCCAATGGCCTTTAGTCAGATGCATTGCCATTAAAGTGAATGAGCATTTGCCTGAGGGTATGTCTACACTTACAGGGCTGCATGGATCAATGCAGCGGGATTGGCTGAGCAGTAAGGGTAAGGCTGTGTGACCGGAGGCCGTCTCCCATTGACGCGGCACAATAAAGATGCCGTGGTATGGCAACGGATGTAAGTCAATGGGAGATATGCAAGTTACATGCTGTCTCTCTTGTCGACCGCCGGTGTCAGTGAAGACCAGGCCTCAACTGTAAGGATCTGAAGATTCATCCTTATGTTTTGTTACTGCAGTATTGAATTTTTCAAAAACTATTGTAAGATTTCTTGTGGCAATAGGCAGAAATCACCAACATCATTACGAATTATTTTTTTCCATATTGCTTTGACCATGTGCTAAGTGCCATTAGCTCTGTCATTAGAGCTAAAGCAATCCTACAAATCTCAGAAGTAATTTTGAAAAAAAAAATCGATCTGCAGTCATCTTATATGAAAAGAAACATAGCACAAATCATAAATCATGGCAGACATACAGATTGTAATCTAAGGAAAAAAGTTAACTAGACCTGTAATAAGAAGCCAGAAAGTTTTAAAAAATCATTACCAGATGGATGTATATGCTCTTATATCAGGGATTCTAGAAAAATGATTGATTTCACTATTGGTTCCAACAAACGCTTGACCTGAAACCATTGAAAAGCCTACAGTATGCCAGAATCCCATCTCAAGAAAGCATCCGGTTAATTTATTTTATGGTACTTTAATCTTAGAGGGTTTTTGACAGAGTGTCCTAGGCAATGAAGTTGTCATCATACTCTGAAACAAGATAATTTTCTAATTAAACCAGTGGATTCCATATCTTGTCCATAAAGTTGTTCTGTTTTCTGTGCACAGGTGGCATAAATTGTCATCTGAGGTGATAAGAAACAACACTCGTAATCTCGTAACATCATGAGTGCTGAAACTTCTGAGTGCCACGCCAAAGGTGGCAGGGTGGAAAAAAAAAATCACATGCTGCCTGATGTCAGCTGGGGAGCTATCATGACTCCTTAGCGGAGGCAGCCATTTTACAGGGTAATCCTTGCAGGGTTGGTGCAGATGAAAGAAAATTCCTTGGTGGCTCAAATTATAAACTAGATGTGAGATCACTAGATGGGTTGCTTTCTGTGAGGGAAAACAGGCATATAAAGAACAGTGTGATGGAGCAGACAAAACTCCACACTGGACAACGGGGGGCTAAGGAGCTGCTCTGAGCGCACACAGCTTTCCCCTGCCACTCCAGCAAGACCGGCACAGGCTGGAGGAGGAGATTAGAAGAAAAGGAGAGCAGAGGTGCTCACTGGCTGGCAGAGCAGGAAATTGAACAGACCTTCAGCCCCTGAGGAAAGGGTTGACTGAAGGCAAGAGCTTCCCAGAGGATGACGGCCAGAAGGCCCCTCCCTGAGGGACGGGAGGGCCAGATTCTGATGTTCCTTAAGAGGTCATTCCCCTCTAGTTCTTATTAACTCAGTTTATGTGGGTTAATTCTCCTTGCTTTTCTGTTCATGGACCACCTGGAAAGGGGACAGACAAAGTGACCTGGCTGGGGGGGCCAAGGCCCAGGAAGAGGCAGGTCACCATGGAAGTGGAGCTACCATGGGCAGAAGACCTGCTATGCCACCCCTGGCCACAAGAAGGTGCTAGTTCCTTGTGGTAAGGATTGACGCCCATGGATGGGGAAGTTTGCAGTGGTTTTGTACTTGTCCTGTTCCTAAAGAGAAAGCTTCAGTCTCCCCAGCTGTCAGTCCAATACCTTGCCTGAATTCACCCGCTTTTGTTTTAAATGGAGTGGGGTTAGAAATTTCGAGACATAGTCATCTGACTTTTCTAGTAACGTTGTTACAGAGGAAATACACAGAACTGGAATTATTTGAATTTCAAAACCAAATTCTGCTGACCTTTCCTGGAAATGTTCTCTTTCCATGAACAAAGCTAAATCATTTAAATAAATACATCTTTCTACTGTGCAGAGAACAAACACGGCTTGTAGAATACTAGGGCTAACTCCTGTCCAGGCACAGGCAAGGAAAAGCAGATAACCACCCAACAGACTGCAGGCAGGCAGGAATAGCTGCAATGCAGACATCTAGAGGTAATTCAGCCACGGTAGCACACAAGACTGTGCTGACAAATATGCCTAGCCAATGTATTCAGTTTCTGTGCCCACTTCCCCCAAAAGGGGTGATTTCTGGTAACAGGTGCAGATGAGCCAACAACCAAAGAGTCCTGTCACCCCTCTGCCAATTGGGAGCAGATGTTTGAGCCCTGCAGGTTGGTTTTCTGTGAGAGTTTAAATCAGTGACACAAAGTCTGGGTATTTTCTTAGTGTAACTTATTTTATTTTCACTAGTTACACCAGCATCTATAAGAATCGGCCAGTATTATCTCCCCTAAATGTAAACAAATTTGTTTACTATTTCTTTGGTTTATCTTTTTTACAGTCCAATTAATCACAACTATTTTTTTAAATCTAATTTATTTTGCATTAATCACATGCATTAACTGCAATTCATTGACGGCTCTACTTTAAAGATTTATTTGGTGCAAAATCTCGCAGCATTTATATTTTAATATGTGATTATTTTTATTATAAATTGAGAATATCATGGATGTATGCCTCAGCACAATTAATTGGTAATAGAACAAAACATATCTGGTATTTTGTATGAATAAGACTTCTTATATTTCCTTCTTTAAAAAAAAATTTGGTGCAAACCCTGAGATATCTATTTACTGATATGAAACACGGAAGGGTAGTGTTTCCCCTGGAAGAAATGTTTTCTGTTTCTGGCATACAATACTTTTGCAAGCTGTTTGAGTTTAGAACAGGCTCTTGCGAGAAGAGCTGCATATCTAGAAAGGAATTGCCTAGTTTTATAAAAACAAATGCATCTAGTCTAACGGAGTCTGATTTGCAGAGATGTAGTGGACCACCACTCCTGCTGACTTCAGTTGCTCAGCACCCTCATGTCTTCATTCTAAGGTCTTTCTTACAGACAGCAAACACCAAGAGGCTGGACAAAGCCCGGTCAATGATACTCTAGGTTTATTTGGTCATGCCTCATCGCAGGTGACTGGACTTGCTGACTTCCTGAGGTCCCTTCCAGCCCTTTATTTTTATGGGTCTGTGAGACAGGGCTCTGTCTCCTTAATTATCAGGGTGGTGGCTGATGCACTGTTTTTTTCTTCCCTTCTTCTCCCCTCGGACTTGTTAGGTTGATTGTATACATAGCTTTGATCCCTGACAGGGGCAGATTACTTATATCATAAATGTTTGCTGTCTTTAAACTCACAGTCCCAGGCTGTGTGTCTAAGAGCACAGAAGGGTCACCAGAGAACGAAAATGTATTGAGGTATGGGAGATCACCGAGGAAGTGACACAGACAATGCATGATGACGGCTATATGAACAACACCCTGCTTTAGACAATGGTCCCCGAAGGCACTGCTGTACAGAGGAAACATTTCACCAGTTTCTGTGTTTTACCAATACAAGGCAATGCCGAAGTCACAAAATTAGCTCCTGGGACAAAAGTTTGCGCTCAGTTACACAGGTGCAATTCCCATTGAGACCAGCGCGCTTACATTTAAGGGCTCCAAAACTGTCTACATCGTTATCTCCTATGGCAATACGAAGCTCTTGAAGTATGCGGTAGCTGAGGTTGCCAGAATGCACTGCTGACCCAGGGGAGTATGGGGGGAGGGAGGAGCACAGCTGCTCGTGAATAACTGATTGATAAATGATTCCTTTTCCCAAACCTATCAGGGCTTCCTGAAGCCGCTAGTACCTTTCTGCACAGTTTAGAAAGTCAGACAAAATCATATTAGTTATCCAGTGTCACCAGCCCTACTAACCTGGGCTTGTTATGTGGCCTGTGGTCAAACTCAGCTGTGTCACCCTTTCAATTCAAACTTGGGTGACGCCCAGGGATTATTTTATCCTACTTAGCAGGCCATGAAGGATCCTCCAGGCCATTTTTCTGCAAAGCACTGCAGTGGAGATTCAGTTCAGGGCTCCTTTAGTCCGAGGGTAGCAATGAAACCAGGTAAGCCTAAAGAGACACTCCATTTTCAGAGTTTGATCCTGCAAGATGCTGAGCACCTCCAGTGAAGCAGAGAGACTCCTTAACCTTAGCTGTGTTCAGTGGATTGGATCCTTTGAGAGCCAAAGTACCCAGGAACCCCCCCATTAATCTTATGTTTGAATAAGACTGAAGTGAGGAACTTGTGCATCTCTTTATTTGGCTGACCCAACAGCACACAGGTCATCTGACACCATCACCTTAGGTCCTGCTTCCAGAAATTCTAACTACTTATGCTCATGGTTGCAAAACTGTGAAAGGACACAGGGATCCCCAGCTAAGTTCAAATCAGCTTCCTCCATCCTTGGGTCAGCTCCCCAATGGAAGAGCTATAAGAGTCACTGCTTAGGAGACTGTAAAGAGGCATAGGGCCACTGCCAGGAAGTCAGAGGACTGAACTGAACCCAAAGTTGGGTTCTTTTTGGTGTTAAGCAAAAATCCCTGAAGAAAAGACCTTGCTGACAATAGCCATTTGTTTGTTCTGCTGAGTCATTCCACCGGATTACACATCCATTACAGTAACCCTTAGCAGAGCCAGCTATAGGCAATGGAAGGTGTATCTGTGCTTTCCCATAAGAGAACAACAACATCTGCCAAGAAGGAATGCTGAAAGCCTTACCGGAATATAGAAGCCCATCATAACTAGAGCTGGTTAAGGCTTTTCCATCAAAATAATTTCTTTTTTGACAAAACAAAACAAAAGAGAGAGTTTTTTGCAAAATCTAAATTTTCTGGAGAAAAAGTTAAGTTTTGCTGAAATTTTTCTTCATTCCAGCAGGAAAATCTGAACAGGACATTTTGTTTGGGACTGGCTTGATCGAATCAAAGCATTTTGGTTTAACCTGAACTGAAAAATTATGTTCCAGGTCATCTCAACATTTAACAGGGCATCTGCTTAAGATGCTATGAAGTCTTGTAAGACTTGTAGTTTGGGTGTTGTGTGTCTCCCTTCTCTCCAATGGGCTGGGCTTCTTGTCTGGACTACAGCTCCCTTGATGCAACATGGTTTTTTTCTGCCTGAGCTGCATGGTGCATCATGGAGTCACATGATGATGGTGCACCATGGAAGATATAGTCCAGCAACAAAACCAGGCCCAAAAAGAAGAATGAGCACCCAAACCTTTAGAACTGCCACACGGCATCTTAGACAGATACAGTTTAACATCAAACTGACTTGAATCAAAATGTTTCGATTTGGTTCAGTACATCGAAATGAAGTGTTTCAATATGTGCATGTCAAAACATTTTGTTTTCATCAAAAATGTTAAAAAGGGAAACGTCTCAAACTTTTATAAATCAAAATTTTTCTGAACTTTTTAGTCTGCAAAAAAATTCAGTGTTTTCACTTCAAGTCCAGGACAAAAACGAATGTAAAAATATTGGAATTTCCCAAAGGATGGAAATTCCCTCAACTCTAGTTCTGACTCTCTGTGTATGTATACGCTAATCATGGGGTGTGATGCCAGCTCAACTAGACATACACAATCTAACTATAATTCTCACCAGATCAGTGAAGCCATGAACTTCACCAAAAGCTGTACAAGCTCAAGAATTATTTGAGTAATTATTTGCTTCGCTGCTTTGGTAGCTGAGCCAACTGGAGTAAAGCAACATGAGTATGTCTACATAAGCTGAAATCACATGCCATGATTTGCAGCAGAGCTATAGCTTAGTACAGGGTAGCAAGCAACTTCATTGAGAGCTTTTGCCAAAGGCTATTGTGAAGTCAACGGAAGCCTTTCCATCAACTGCCTCAGTATCAGGTTCTAATGAGAGCCAAAGTAGGTTTTCGTTTCTTGAGTGCTGAAGGTTAAAGTGCATTCCCGTACATTAACATTCAAGCTTAGATCCATAGCAGATCTACTAATAATTACCAAGTTTCTGCGTTTACAAACAGCACAGGTATGTCACAATTCAACATTTGTTAAGTGCCTATTGGCTAGAATTAACATTTTGATGTTTTAATAAAAAATGCTATGGTATCGTACAGTGCGATTATCCAAACACACTGCAACTGACGACACTATAATATTGTCACTGAGCAATTAAATCCATACAATCTACAAGAAGTCTCAACATTTGAATGTATAGTAATGCCATTTATGTATTAAATACAATGCCTGCTTGTATATGCAATACACCGAGTACAAAATGACTATTTCCTACAGCTTCTACATTTGCCGAGAAGTGGGATAAATTCCTACAGCCTCTTTAAGCCTTCACATGGATGCTAGTTTTGTGAAAACAATTATTCATATTTCATCACTGTGGCTCATTCAATATTTTGATGACTGCCTTACTTCCACAGGGGCTTTTCCTGCCAGCTCAGTGCTATGTTGTGGCTACTGGGAAGGAGGTAGCACTTGATTTGAAATGTAAATAGCCGTTTCTCCTCTTGTGACGTGAAGGCTCATGCTTGTGCTGTGCACAGTAACACAAAGGGCATGAATGCCCTCTCCAGGCTCTGATTCATTGTCATAGTTACATGATGCTCTCTGATGCTGATGCTTAACTTCTGGGGAGCTGTTATCACTTGAGCGGAGCTGTCATGCAGAATTAAAATGCTATCTTACGGTATTTCCACAGTCGTTCTTATAGTTTACCTATCTGGAGGGGAAGCAGCTTGACTGATTGAATACTAATAACCATTCCTGATGTAAAGTGAATATGGATGGCCGAATCCACATAGTTCACATCACCCTTTTCCAAGGATTTTGTCATCTTGTGACTTTTTCTTTTCAAAACAGCATAAATTATAAGAAGCATCCAAGAAGGACTGTCAGCCAGCCAGCAATTCTGTGTGTATCACTGATGGGCCTAAAGCCTCTTCAATTCTCTATCCTGAAAAACAGCTACATCACTTAACACATTTCTGGAAGGTGCTCAGATACCTTGGCAGCACCGTAAGAAATCTGAATGGCCCAGAACAGAACCTATTCCCAAATATCATGAGTGTTTAGATCTAGAGATTTGGTTTGGTCCCATCTCTAATACCTATCCTTTCCATGTGGTATGTGTTTAACATCTTTGTTCAATAGTAACAGACCAAGCCACATAAAGGACTTGTTAATCCAGAGTGCTATTTTATTTATTCTACCCATTCTCTTTCTTTTCTGATAGATAGTTAACCGGCTACAAAAAGCCTGATCGTATTTGATGGGTACTAATGAACCAGTGCCTAAAGGGGGCTGCTGGGAATTGGCAAGTTATAATCTGAGCCCAAAAAGCACAAGAGTCCTTGGGCCTGTGGACACACATGGTCTCTGGCAGCTTTGAGCCTCCAACTGCCCTTTGTTAACCTCATTTTCAGGCTGGATTGTTTGAAATATTAGCTGTGATTGTGCAAAACTATCATGGAGCAGGTCCTCAAGGAATCATGACATATCTTGACTTCAGCAAAGCTTTTGATAGTCTCCCCCAGTATTCTTATCAGCAAGTTAAAGAAGTATGGGTTGGATGAATGGACTGCAAGACAGATAGAAAGCTGGCTAGATTATTGGGCTCAAACAGGTAGCAATCAATGGCTTGAGGTTTGATTGGCAGCTGGTAACAAGTGGAGTGCTCCTGCAGTCGGTGCTGGGACCAGTTTTCTTCAACATCTTCATTAATGATCTGGAGGATGGGGTGGATTGCACCCTCAGCAAGTTTGCAGATGACATTAAGCTGGGGAGGGTGATAGATACGCTGGAGGG
The DNA here is from genome assembly GCA_007922155.1 of Mesoclemmys tuberculata. Taxonomy (NCBI): domain Eukaryota; kingdom Metazoa; phylum Chordata; order Testudines; family Chelidae; genus Mesoclemmys; species Mesoclemmys tuberculata. The sequence continues at coordinate 6,243,586 of ML675622.1, forward strand.
CAGGGATAGGATAGAGAGTGACCTATACAAATTGGAGGATTGGGGCAAAAGAAATCTGAGGAGATTCAACAAGGACAAGTGCAGAGTCCTGCACTTTAGGACGGAAGAATCCCATGCACTGCTATAGACTGGGGTCTGACTGGCTAGGCAGCAGTTCTGCAGAAAAGGACCTGGGGGTTACGTGCACAAGAAGCTGGATATGAGTCAGCAGTGTGCCCTTATTGCCAAGAAGGCTAATGGCATATTGAGCTGCATTAGTAGGAGCATTGCCAGCAGATCGAGGGAAGTGATTATTCCCCTCTATTTGGCACTGGTGAGGCCACATTTGGAGTATTGTGTCCAGTTTTGGGCCCCCCACTACAGAAAGGATGTGGACAAATTGAAGAGAGCCCAGTGGAGGGCCACAAAAAAGGATTAGTGGGCTGGAGCACAAGACTTATAAGGAGAGGCTTGTTTAGTCTGCAGAAGAGGAGAATGAGGGGGGATTTGATAATGGCCTTTTACTACCTGAAAGGGGATTTGAGGGAGGATGGAGCTAGGCTGTTCTCAGTGGAAGTAGATGACAGAACAAGGAGCAATGGTTTCAAGTTGCTGGGGGAAGTCCAGGTTGGATATTAGGAAAGTTTTTCACTAGGGGGGTGGTGAAGCACTGGAATGGGTTACCTAGGGAGGTGGTCGAATCTCCATCCCTAGAGGCTTTTAAGGTGCGGCTTGACTAAGCCCTGGCTGGGTTGATTTAGTTGGGGTTTGTCCTGCTTTGAGCAGGGGGTTGACTAGATACCTCCTGAGGGCCCTTCCAACCCTCATCTTCTCTGGTTTTAAGTTCCAAACTGAGGAGCCTTGTCCAATCAGCTGCAAATCAAGCAAAAAGTGTAATCGTGGCTGCAGACTGATACAGCAAAGCTGCAATTAAATAACGTTTGCAGTTTATAAACTAAAAGCAACAAGGACATTAGGCTAGTTCATAGTGTACTGAAGGGAATACGAGTGTGATATTTGAGCGGCATTCCTCACTTTCGTGCTGTAAGGTGTTTTGCGATGACTGCTCTGGCAAGCCAAGATGCCCTAACGATGGGCTTCAAGGAGTGTTGCTTTCAGCCTCGTTAGCAGGAAGGTCCAGTTAGGTTGTATGCCTTTTGGAGCAGGGACCATGTCTTCCCATCGCTCAGTACAGTGCACATTGTGCATGTACAACCCTTGGATTGTCCCTGGTCAATCAAACCCATGCCTTTGTCTCAAGAGCTCGCGATGCCAATAGGAGCAGGAGCCAGTCCTGAAAGCATAAACATGCCTATTCTGAGGGTGCCGAACTTAGGTTTACAAGAGATAGGAGACGGGTGACCTGTCCTTTCTCTTCTCTCGCATACTTGAACTGGAGGTTTTTCCACCAACTAGTTATCTGTCTGCCACTCTGGGCTGAGTCTTCAGTATCTGAAAGCAGAGGTGAAAGAGGAGATGTTTGTCTGTCTGTAAGTGAGCGAGATTTGCATCCATTAACTATTATGATTATGGATCTTCTTTCAGAGAACTAATTGCTCTTTTACCCTAGTTCTAGACAAGTTTGCTGTTAAAATTACTTGGCATGTACAGTTTGTTTACTGGTCAAGTAATAAACTAATTGTCAGAGAAGAATCAATGGAAGAACCATCCATCTCCTGATTTTGCAGGTGAAGCTCTGCATTAAAGTGGGGAAAAAAAAGAAATTAGTCTTCTTGCTTTTCCTTATCTCAGCCTTTGAGTCAAGCACTGAATGCCTGAGCTGAATTTTTGCTAACGGTTGGCAGTTCAGGTTACAAGAGATGACCAAATAATTATTCTGCTCAGATGGGCCGTGGTTGTTCTAATAGAACACGCAAGGCAAAATAATGTGTTCGGTATCTAAGCAATTATATTCTTGGTCAGAAAAAAATAGTTGAAAATGGCACAATAAAGTAACAACAGCTTTTAAATCATGATCGAAATAAAGGAAATATGATGAACGGATAGAAAATTCTTCACATCAGATCCTCAGTTTTGGCCGTGTAGATCTCTAGCGCTCCCTTGACTTAATTGGAGCGCTGCTGATTTACACTACGATGGGATGTGAAATATCCAAGAAACTATCTTTTGCTAGTTCTTTATTACTGCAATTCCTACCATGAAGAATATTAATATTTTCACTATCTAATAAGATAATCTACTATATTATATTTGCCAAGCTATTGGCCTCTGGCCAAGAGGCAACTTAAACTTTAAAAAACAAAGCAAGTTTTGCTATAGAAAAATAACTTATTTCATTTGTAATGTATGGAACAATTACAGTTAAATTTCCTTCTTAGCCACCTCTGCACCCTGGAGCATATACCAGGAAATGGCATTTTTTATTGTTTGTGGACATATGCTGTACAACTTCACATGAGTATGCTGGAAATGATCTTCTACAGCGCATGGGGCTTCCATCTGGCACAGTTTTGATTTGCGACTTACAAAAATTTCGAGGAGAAATAAATCTAAAATGCTGAGACTACAACTGGACTGTATGCAGAATGCCTCTGCAAATTCGCCTGAGACTGTTTTGACTTTGGACCCATGAGTTCTGCATTATTTTGAGCCCCCAAACTGTAAATCTCCCCAGGTTTGAGACAGAAGGCAAGGAAGGGTATGTTACCTGTAAAGCTGCCACAAGAACCTTTGTTGTATCAGTGGAGTTTGAGTGTTAAGAGAAAGAAAAGGATCAATTCAGAATGTTGCACACTGAGGGTCCAGAAAACGTATATGGCCCTAGATAAACACAACTTGTCAAGTCCTGACAAAAATATTCCAACTATTTGTTCCATTTGTTTAGGCCATGATCATGCATGAGTTCACCTTTTGCTAACATGCATGCAATCACTTTGTACAGGAAAAAGACATTAATTTCAAAGTTGCCTGCACGAGTCATTACAGAAACGAGATTTTAAATTGGGTGCGTGCACATGCACAGGTTTAAACTGGATGCAACTGCGTACTTGTCCATTCAGGGAACAGTAATGCTACATGATTTGACCAGTCACGATTAACCAACACAGCATAAACATCAAGTATCCACAAACATCTGTTTGCAGTCAATCCAGAATCTATCACATTTGCAAAAAATAGAGTCAGCTGTTTTTAGTCCTGGTTGGAAAATTTTGAAGCTGTGTTGATTTAAAAATGGAAGTGAAATTTTGCAAAAGTTTTAGGACTCACCCCCACCAACTCCCTCTCCTACCAGCTGTACTTTCAGATGACAAATGAACTCTAGGAAACTGGCTCTAAGTGGCTAAATTTATCTGATAAATTATTCACTGTGAAATATTTTCTCAGTTTTGATCAACTGAAACAACTGTTTTTAATCCTTAAGTACCTATGACAGGGTAGTCTGCCCTTAAGTGTAATGCTGCCTAGTGGTCAGCTCACTCCTGTCACATGGCACAGCCCCTTAAACACTACGAAAAGACCTATACGTAAGGATCTAGGGGACACGGATAAAGAGGAAGCGGTCCCGGGAATAAGTAGTGATTGTGAAGAAATTTGGTCAGTGTCTCTCGGGTCTTGGGGCCAGGAGTCTTGCACAGTGAGTGGGGCAAAGCTCCCCTTCCAAGCTGATTAACTGGAAGAAGGGGACCAGCATAAATGCTGCCTCCTGCCTCATAGCTGGGCAGAGACCAACATGTGAAGGTTGACCTGGTGAGTGCTCTGGGGAAAAGGGGCCAGCTGAGAGGGAAGCTGGCTAACGCCCCATAGCTGACCAGCTCACAACTCCGTTCCAAGGAGGAGCGCTGGGGATTCCTGTTTAAGGCAAGGCCTTTTGAAGCACGAGCCCAGCTCCGGGAAGCCCAGCCGCAGGGGCTCCTGAACTGGGAAAGCTGGCCAGGCTCTAAGGAGGCAGTCTGGGGCCAGTGTGCCACCAGAGGAATGGAGAGCTGAAGAAAAGGCCAATAGAAAAGAAAAGAAAAGAAAAGGCCGCTCCGTGAAAGAAAAGTCCCATTCCGAAGGATTTGGTGCTGGCCCCTGGAGAGCCAGGCAAAGAGACTTTGAAGAGGCCATCGGCAGCAGCTGTTTTAAGGGCCTGATGAGTTTACAGCTGGACTTGGATATCCCGGAAGGCGACCGAACTTTTAGAAGTTATCTGGCTGGAGAACCGTGCCCAAGAACACCCAGACAGAGGTAACCAAGGGAGGAGACCAACAGGGAGGCGCCAACCCCACCCCCATCCACAAGGGGTGGCCAGCCAGCGAGTTGCTTCTGTGCATGTGGGGCTCACTGTGCGGTGGGACCCCAGGACAATACCCCACATTTAGAAGGGCAGGAATGCAGAGAGTTTTACCAGCAAGAAGAGCTACGAATCAGAAACGTTTAATTCATGCTGCTGTTAACGGCTTTCAGTGGAAGGTCTTCGTGGTTTTCTCCTAAGACCTCTCGGTCAAAGCTTCTCGCATGGTCAACCTCCATATTATGTTTGATGCAGTGGAGCCGTATCATACATTGAAGAGATATGTTTCAGCACCAGGATGTTTTATTTATGGTTGCTCTGCTGTGCAAATCGGCAACTTTCCTTCCGATACACCTTGCTCTTCAGCTACATGAGCACAACTTCCACACATGGCTTTCATAGTGGAACTAGCCAGATTTACCCCTATTCTGACATGACACCCCCTCCCATCCCCCGAGAAGCTTGTGAAGCACATGGCTTTTCTGCTTTAGACTTGCCAACCACATGCGACATAGGGAGGAAGCCATTGCAACCACCACCTCTCTTTGCCTGCGTTACGACCTGTGCAGATTGTACTGTCAAGTCTTTATGGGCCCAGCCATCTTCAATACCTGCAGAGGGCATGAAAACCTGGTGAGACCCACCAGGGAGCTGAACATAGATCATTAGCTTAACAGTTGTGGAAGGAGTGTGCTTCAGTGTCATCATCCTCGCCCCTAGACTCTGCTAGATTGGGGATCCACGTCTAGGTAGAGGATGGGCCCAAGGGATGTTTATCACTCCCCCGTCCACCACCCTGTAGGAAATCTGCACTGAGCCAGTATTACATTTTGGACTCCTCTCCTACATTGGGGAGCCACCTCCTAATGGGAAGGAGATGCAGAATGTGGGGGACAGACACAAGGCGTCTGGCAGATCCATCCAAAGATATCAAGGGATCATTGGGTCTGGAAGCCAAACCTCTTGCCCATTCAGTAGAGGGGGGCCAACACTTGACAGCATAAGATGAGAGTCCATGAAAGGAATGTCAGAGCTTCCATTTCCACAGGCAGATCTCTCTCCCTTTGCAGGAGGCAATTTAGGCCCACGTTCTGTAGAGTTTGCATGCAGTAGTCCATTTAGTCCTGCTGCAGATGGTAAACATGCAACAGCTTCCCTTTTTCGGTAGTAATCACAGTGGGTAAAATTTCCAAGAGAACTGAAGTGACTTAGGAAGCCAAGTTCCAGTGACTGTCAGCAGACTGTGGCTGCTAAGTGCCTAATTCCCTTCTGGAATTGGACAGAGCTGCTTTTAAAAATTTGACTCAGTATCTTTAATCCCGAGGGCTCGTCTGGGCTGGCATGACATTTTACCATAGCTCAGTGTATTTATAAATGTGCTGATCAGCCATCTGATTTTTCTCCCAGTTAAGCTTTACAAAGAACGATAGCCAGCCTCTCTGGGACTTTACAAAGCAAACTTTGGGCCAGAAAGTCGTCTGCAGAATTTGCATTCTGCCTCTGGCTGACTGATTGGGGCTAAGAAGGAACCTGGCTGAAACGATGATTTCGAAGGGAGCTAAGGATTCTAATACAATTAAGGCTGGAGAGCTAGTTGTGGTTGCGATAGGGTGCATGGAGGGCCAGGTGGCCTAGTGGTTAGTGCACCTGACTTCCAGCCCCTTGCTTCTCAGACAGGATGGCAGAGGTTGTTGGTTCCTGGCCTTTGGCTGACAATCTTCTGGTCCCCACTTGCATCTAGGACTCAGCCCTTAAGGGTGTGTGGTAGGGGGACCTGGGCCCCCCCTCCACCAGGGCCCTGTGGGACTCAACAAACAAAACCCAGAAGAGAGTCTAAGTCTGGTGACCTGAGCTACTTCCTCCCTATCATCCAGTCTGTAGCGGCTCGCTTAAAGTAGGCTGTTGTGGGCCTTTTGTGGTGTCCTGCTGTAGCCCCAGGTCCCTCGGGCAGGAGCTGAGGAGCCTAGCCCCACAACGTCCCTAAAGTCGACTTGTAAAGTTCACTCGCTGCTGCGTGCTCCAGTCTCCCTCGGTCAGGCACGCCGGGACTCAGTCAGTGCTTCTCCCCCCGGCTGCTAGGCTTCCAGCGAAGCTCCCTGCACGTAAGGAGGCAGAGCTACCGCTTCACCAGTCAGCCCTGAACTAAGCTGGGGTCTCTCCTTTTCTTCCCCCTTCAGGCCAGGCACTGGCTGCAGGAAGAGCAGGGCGAGACTAGCTGGGACCACGGCTCCTCTTTAACCCTTTCTGTGCGGGCGTGACGCTTCTCTGCTCCGTCACGGCGGCCACGGGCCAAACCAGAACGAGAGGAAGGAAGCGCACGAGCACAGACTCCGACTTGCAACCTAAGCAGCAGCAGAAATGAAGCAAATGTTGTTTGAGAGAACAGATGGCGAGCCACCTTGCAAATGAGCTGGAGATTTCTCCCCTAGACCCCAGCAGCAGAGGGGCAGGGTGCCTGTTCCCACCTGTGCATCTGGACACCTCTACTGGATGCTGTCTCTTCTTCTCCTCCTTCGGGAGGACAAGTGGGCCTGGAGGCAGTAGGAAGGAACAGCCCTTGTGCTCCCTCACCCTCAGGGCCAGCCCTTGGGTCTGGCCATTGCCCAGCGAGGGAGAAGGCTCCCTGTACTTGCTATTCACCCGTTCTATTTCGCAGCCTCCTGTTTGTGGCTGAGTCCCCACCAACTTGGTTCCCTCCCCTCGCCCAGATCGCGCCTGTTACTAGCTTTCACCCAAAGGCTCAGCAGTGAGATGCAGCAGGGCTTCCTCTCCCCCACTGAGCTGAAGCCGAAAAGGAGCGAAATCCGCACTGAACTAAGGGAAATTCTGCTCAGCCTTCACGGGCCCCCAGGCCTGGAGAAGAATTAACGTCAGCTGCCTGCACATCATGTCCCTTCTCCCAAGCCCGTACAAGTTGGCCTCCTCTGTACAAATGCCCAGCTGCGCTCTCTGGCTTCTGAACAGCGCCCTTTGCTTTGCCCAGAAAGCGTATCAGTGTCTGCATAGCCACATACCCTGCAGTTCTTACCACCACCTGCTCTCAAAACCACAAAGGCACTTTCAGTGGAAAATATAAGATGAGCAAACTTGCACGCCCCTCACAGCCTCTGCCACCACGACTCCGTCTGTGCTGCGGCCGTGTCAAGCTGCACTCGGAAGGCAATATGGGACTTACTCCATGGGGCCAATGCCTGTCCTTGCAAAATCTTTTGCCATGATTTCCTGCAAAGGAGAGGTTCTGCTGGCTGCTAATGCAGAGGAAAGTATGCATGAGAACTTCTATGGACTAGCCCTGTTTCAGTCACAGACTCTTTGTGCCCTTGGACAGGTCACTTTTCCTCCTTGTGGCTAAGTGCATCCAACTGAAAAAAATGGGGCACTATTGTCCTATTTTCTTAGGGGTAAACGTTGTAAAGCATTTTGAGATCCTTGAATGAAAGGAGCCTTGTTCGTGCCTGGGGTTATTCTCACGCACACAGGCATTTAGTGCCAATTGGCTGTAGTTTGCGAATCACCCGCCCTGTTCTTTTCGATTCACTGCAGCCTGCTAAATGTAGACCTGCTGCAAACCACCTGTGCACAAGGCCATTCAGAAGTTATAGGCCACCCACCTCTGTGTGGAGGGGGATGCAAACTCATCTGTCCTGACAGCTTCCAAGCAAGCCAAGGTGACTCCTATTCCAATCAGCACTACTTCCAAAAGAGCACACGTTTTTCTATTTCACCCACTGAAAAAACCGGTACCATTTACGGGTGATAGGGGCAGATCCCCCTTCCCAAAGTCATTTAGGGCACGTCTACACTGCAGGCAGAGGTGTAACTGCAACACATGTAAACCTACCCCCACCTAGCTCTGATGTAGCTGGCTCAAACAATAGCTCACCCAGGCTCCTCTGTATGTACACAAGTGGTTAGCCGGTGCTGCCACAGCTTCGCTGCTATTGTTATGTGAGATGCAACAGCTACCTTTGGAAAAGCAGCTCCCGCATCATTCATCTCCCAGCCCTCCAAGCTTTCTCCTAGTCAGACAACTGCTCATTTCACAAACATATGGGGAAACTGCAGTTTCTTTGGGGCAAAGTATAATTAGCCTTTGTCTTAGTGCACAGTATTTCAACTGTGTGATCACAATGATGTTTCAAGGGGTTCCACCAGTCCTGCCCATTCGCTTAAGCCATCGGGTCTGTATTCAGGGGCTCGGAGAGGGAAAAAACGCCCCATAACACACACAATGTTTTCCTCTGTCATTTCACCATTCCCAGACAGAACGTCTGCTTCTCTGTCCTGGCTGAAGACAACGCTGTGCTCAAGAGCTGCATTCATTTGAACGTACAGTCATTGAAATAAATGCAAGTAACTTCATTTCAGGATGTGCAGTTCCTGATTATGCGGAGCTATGGAGTAGATATACAGAGAGTAAATTGCAATGGTTCTAATATATCCATGGATTACCCCGCTCGGAGAAGGAGTGTCTTTGAGTTGTTTGCATAAATGTGGCTTAAAAACAAAGTTCTGAGTTGGCAAACTACACTCTGGGCACATGCCACATCTGATTAAGATATTTTCAAAACCTGTCTGCAAACAAAATTCTTCAGTGGCGAAAGCCACAGTTTGGCAACATGCCAGGCAGCTGCTTTTGGGATATCTGGGCATAAGCCAAACCTTATATATCACCTTTCAGCTGAGAACAAGTGTGATAAATTTCAGCCAAAAAGTGTAATGCTTTTGAGCTATAAGCATCTAAAAATAGGGCCATGTAATGAAATTGCCTTCTCAACCATAACGAGCGCATCACTAGTATTAATGCACTACGTCCTCCCGGAAGCTGCCAATACCTTATGTATACCGTAATGCTGTCTGCAACTTATTGAGTCTGCTCCAACTTCCACTGAAGTCAGTGGAAAGGTTCCCATTGATTTCACTGGCGTGTTGTCAGATGTTGGGCCCAGGGGCGCTTGTAAAACTCCATCAGCATAAGTGATATTTATCAAAGGTTCTGAAAAATAAGCGTCAAGAGCAAATTGATGCTATTCCTGATCATACGTGTTTGTTTCAATAATGATGAGGGATAAGGGAACGCAGACATTTTTCATGTAGTTAGCCTGGCTTTCACTCTCCATTATTCCTCTCTTTAAAATGATCGTTTGCAAATATCACCCTTTCCGGCCACTCAGAGCTTAGTGTGAATCTCGTAACAACTGGGAGGAAATCTTTTTAATCAGTGATGCAAGCCAAATATTACCTAACCGTTGTTGAGCTGTAATAACTTAAACACTGCTGATATTTTTCCCCATGTCTCTTGCACAGGTTCATTTGACTATGCAGATCATTTTTTCAATGATTGGTATTTATTCTTAGCTCATAAAGAGCAGGAGTTTATATTACTGATTTGCTGTATTTTCAGGTCCACTCCCCAGGTGCTCCTCAACCTCAATGCATTAAATAGAAAAGACACAAACTCTTTTCGTCCCCAGACACAATTATGATTGTGGTTTATAGCACGTGACTGTTGTTCTTCAACTCTTCTGTGTACAGCACACGAAACACTAGGCACCGACTGTTGGGACAATATTGATATTTATAACAAAGCATGGGTATTAACAAATGAGAGCTTGTCTTCAGCTGAGTAAAGAGCGATATTTTTGGAAATGGAAATGGAGGTACAGCAGATTATGTATGCTCAGGAAACAGACATCTTGTCTTTGTTAATGTCTAGGCAGATGGTGAGTCACACAGCGCACAGAGCTAGAGCAAGCTATTACTTCCATGTCCTCCTTTCTTTATTGCAGCCACCTGTTGTGTCTTGTCATTAACCTAAACTGGAAGCTCTTTGGGGCATGTCCCATCTGTCTACTACATGTTTGTATAGTTGTTAGTAAAGGAAATGCAAGTTTACCGATGCAGATAAAGACGGGATAAGCAAAAATAATGTATGGGGCTGGTGACTAAATTGGGTGCATAACCACATTCGCCTGCACCAAGTGGAAAAATGACACCAGGTTTATTTTAGGCACTTGCAACACCCTTGGGAGGTAGGGCAGTACTGTTATCCCATTTTGAAGTGGGCAACTGAGGCAGAGAGAGACTATCGCTACATTTTAACAATGGTATTTAGGCACTTGATTCCCACGGAAAATCAGCAAGAGCCAGGTAGTGAAAAAAACTAGCCTGAAGTGATCTGCCCAAGGAAGTTTGTGACAGAGCAGGGAATGGAACCTGTGTCTCCCAGCACCCAAACCATGGGCAGGTCCTAAGACGTGACATTGTTCAGTTACTATTGGAGGCCCCATCCCCAGCTGTTGAAGGAAATTGCATCGCATTACACTGCAAAACCTTTGCCTGCATAAAGAATGAACTGGCCGCTTGCTATAAGAGATGATGGAGTCAGACACCCACCAGGATGGGGAAAGTTAGGGGCAAGGATCTGTTTTCAGTCCCAAGTTCTCAGAGCTGGGGCACGGGATAGAGGCAATGGGGCTCTAAAAAAGGAGGTCTTCTCTCTCTCTCTCCAGATCCCTGCATGGAGCATCCCCATGTGAGAATACTCGGGGGAGGACTGCAGAAGAGGGGAAGGAATGAATGGCCCAGCCAGAAAATTGGCCCTGACGCTGCAGCACTGCCAATCAGCCATTGACATCAGCAAAACTTTGGCTGCCCCTGCAGTCTGCACTCTGGCCAACACAGCTAAGAACTGGAGGGGAAAGAACATTATTTACACATCACCTGGTCAAGCGCACACATTCTGCTGTCGCAATGGTCGCTCCTGAATGCGTCAGGGCCTGAGAGAGGTGGGCAGGGACACGGAGGAGCTCGAAACCCAGGAAACCAGCTAGCCTGCTGCAGCAAGCCTGTAGATCCTCTGGAGAGATCTTAGGCCTCAGCTGCTACAGAAACAGTCACCAAAACAAATCCCTTTAAAAATCAAATTCAAGCACATCATCGTACCTGGGGCGTCTCGGGAGATATCAGACCCTTTATTCCAGGCAGTATAACGTGTATGCATCTATCTTTTCCATGCAAAAAGCCCAAGAAGAAAGGATTCAAGGCTTTGCTTTTGCTATGTTTCCCAAACCCATATGGGGTAGTTGCCTCAGCCCTGGGTCCCCACAATGCAGTGACTGGAGGAAGTGCTGTGCTGGGATTCAACATATTCCGTTCTCCAGCGACCCATAGCGTTGTGTGAATTGAGTGCACCAACGCAACAACCGGTGGTGCATGCCATCCTTGTTTGCACTATTTGTCTCTGCACCAGTGCAGTTGACTTGGCGATAACGGTAATGATCAATTACTAGTCCAGGAGTAATTAATCATGCTAGTTCCCATTAAAAAACAGTTTATATTGTTATATTATATTTAGCTCACTGTTCAGACTAAAATCAGCTTTCACATCAACTACAGAACAATATGATAAATAGTACAGGGTCAAGTCCTCAAGTGGCATAAATTAGCATAGTGCCTTTGAAGTCTACGGAGGGCATGCCAATTTACACCAGCTCACGATCTGGCCCATAGCATTTGTGGAGTTTTCTGAAAAATTCGAAACAAAAAGATACAGAAAATAAACTTAATAGCGCCTGCATAATGCGCTCTCTTTTCAGAATGAGAAGGAAACTGTCAGAACTAGCTCTTACTCATCATAAATCACCGTGGACTTAGGTTCGGACCATTACCTAAAAATGGATTTTAAAAGTGCTACAGATCCCGCTTTCTGCACAATAGGATGCAAATAAAGTAAAAAAGAAATTAGTGTTAATCCGAGGGGAAAAGGCGAATGGCTTTATATTTAAAACAGCACCAGAAATTAAAAGATTACCGAAAGGCTTGTTCTTAGGCTCTGTAATGGTCAACGGGAAACAGGAGTGGAAAGATTTAGCAATAAAAGCATGCTGTCAATTGGGACATTGTGGGAAAAATTCAGTCATTACAGCACAAGTAGTATTTCCCCCCCCCCTGTCTTGTTATAAGCAATCTTAACACACTCCTGTGCTGCACATACTATGCAGCTCAAACTCGGATAACAACTGTCGCTTTAATTCATAGATTCATGGAGCTCAAGCCGAGAAAGGGCCGTTAGATCATGTAGCCTGACCTACTGTATAAGACAGGCCACAGAATTTCACCAGTTACTCCTTCGCTGGGCCCAGGACTTACAGGCAACATTTTTCCTCTTGATCTTAGACAACCCAAAGCATCACTACTATCCTTTTAACCAAAAATGATTATATTTGTGTGTCCCAGGATGCATGAAAACGTTTCAGGGCAGCTGCTTTCAAAGGTCCCATGTGGATCCTTGGTTGTTTAAATTGAAGTAACAGACGTCCATATGCCACTGGGACTCATTTTATTTCATCATAATGAAAGATGGATTCCACACTGCTAGCAAGAGCAGGTTATGTGTATTACCTTCAGTGCATTCATGAACGCATGGTATGCATGAATGCTGGACAATAACCCAACTGAACTGTACCATTTTTTCCACAGTCCTTTTCACTTTTATTCACTGGTCTATCCTACTGTATCTTGGAAAGGAAAAACTCAATATTTGGCATAAGTGGACCAGAAAATTGTGCAGGAAAGCACCCCCCTCATGGCTCATGAGATTGTATGTATGGGATGAGAGATTGTGATGTGCGTGTGGGAGGGGGCCCATGTTGCATGTTAGTACTGGGTCCGGAAAAATTATGCTGGAGCCCTGGTGACATACCAAATGCTTTTTAACTTACAAGCAGTCGTCCTATAAATACAAGTCTCTGGGGAGGAGGGGTGAGTATTTTTTTGAATGCACCTTCTGTTAAGGTGAATTGAACACACTGAGAGTACTCACTTCCCAGCAGGATTGGTGATGCATTACGTTCTCCTTTCTCGTACCATACCATTGTTTACAGGCAATAAATTGACCGAGCTTGGTTATTTGATCTTGATCATTTTTACTGTCAAACTGCACCAATAGGCAGAATAAATTGGTTAGATATATAAATTAACAGGACACTCCCCATTGGCAGTGTCAAGCTCTGAAAGTCATTTGTCGCTCTAACGGGATAAGGTACGAAAGTCCACTGAAGTAACATGAAGGTACACCAATTGCCAGACCTAGCCATCCACCAAGTATTTAAATGGTGCTCACATTAAAAACAAAACAAAATGAACCAGACCGTAGACTGCGCCTCTAAAAATAGACAGCAGAAAAAAAAAATAGCCTCAACACATCTCAGACAAATCCTTTTATTCCAGGGTTTCGTGGAAGCCATATAGCTGAAATTGCCAGAGGATAATTCCCTTAAAGCCTTACAAGAAATGTTGCTGTCCTAGAGCCCTAGTACAAATCCTGGCAAGAATATTGGAGACAACAGAGTGGATGCCATGGAAACGAAGACAGACCTAATTTGAGCAGTAACCCTTGCTGTTATTTATTAATTCTGATAAGCCATCTAAATGAATAATGGCAAAAGGTTCCACCATGCTAAAAATAGCAGGCTTCTACTATTTTAAATCCCTAATGTTTAACAATAGTGTGGGTAGCTGATATTAAAAATTTCCCTTGCACCTGTGAGATGTCATTTAACAATCTCCTCATTTACTCGGAACCAGGGGAGTTTTCAGACAGCCCCCACCCTCTTAATCTGACATTTTATATGCACCAGGGATTCCTTTTTTTAGCCCCAGCATCCCATTCCTGCACCCACTGGAATAAATGAAAGTTGTTGCTTTGAATTAAGCAGATTTGGGGCTTAAGAATGAACACAGAGACAGAGAGACCTGGGTAGAATTTGGTCCAAAGAATTAAGGCAAAGTGCAGCTGGGAGAATGAGTGTCCATCCAGGATCTATATTAAAACACAGCCCTCAGAGTTGGAGAAAAAGCTGTAGCATTGCTAGTCATATAGGAAAGAACTGAATGGGGAATAAGACAAAACTAAAGTATTGCAATTTGGCGGTTAGAGGTAAGAAAATCGAGCATCCATCCCTACCCGACCCCTTCTTCCAACTAGGTCAGATAGCATGCCCCAAGGAGAGGATGCACTGGATGTTAGAATGTGGCTACATTTGATCTTAGCCCCAAATATTCTTAGTCTCTAAGCTTATGACATTTTTTCTATCTAAGGTCCCTTACCTATGGAGACATTTACAGCAAACAGTTCCAGCAAATTAATGTCTAACAGCGTCCCTCTTTCTGTGTTTGAAGAAGCAATTGGATCTGCTACTATGTGAATCAACCAGCCCCTGGCCTCGTAAAGACAAGAGCACGTGGTCCTCTGCTACTGCTCTGTAGCCTGAAAGGACGGTAGAATTCCTTCCCCTACCCTCCACTGAAGCGTGGTGTGCTGGGAAAGATTTAGCATGTATCAGATTTAGCATGTAACTGCACATAGATTCCTGGGTTTTAAGGGACCATTATGATCTTCTGCTCTGACCTCATGCATAACAGGTCAGAAAACCTCACCTAATAACTTCAAGCCCATCACTTCTGTTCAAGCTAGTTTTTAGAAAGACATTCACTGGCAGAGAACAAAGGTTATGGAGAATCCATCTCCTCCCTGGTGAACACAGATGTAAGTAAGAGCAAATGTTGATGTCATGACATTAGTAGGTACCAAGGAACACAAGCTGAGCTCTTTAGTCCTTTTGCTATTTTTTTTTTTGGTTGGTAACTTTTGACATTTCCACAGAACAAAATATTGCCTTTATATTCCAATCAAAGACTGAGTAGCCTAGCGAAGAACACATCGGTCTTACATTGCATAGACCAGGAGAACAAATCCTGGTGGTGTTATACTTTTATTAGAAATTCTTCCCACTTTTCATGTCAAATGGATCCCATCAGCAGCAGCTTCCTTATTTTTATTATCCCAGCATGCTTGATACTTAAGGACTGCTTAAACGTCTCTTTTTTTGTGGACAAAAACAATAATCTGTAGCACCGAGTATAAATTTTCATGGCATTTTCCATGGACTTAGCTCTTTTCCTCACCATTGTTTCTCTTAATAGATTTTGCTCTTTCCCCTCTGGCCCCATTTCCCCCTTTAGATTTTCACTTTGTCGTCTTTTCAGCTGGGAATTCACGTTCTAAATTGGCAAGGATAAAAGAACTGCTGACAGTGAGGCACCATCCTGCACTGCACGGACTCTGGTACACGAAGCAGAAAGCCAGAGCCTCCTGCCAGCTACCACCTAACTCCACTGAAGTCCATGGAGCTATGCCAGTTTACACCACCGAGGATCTGGGCCATGGAGTATCATGGCAATCTGGATTTTGAATATGAAGTAATAATGTAAGCAGTATGCCTTTCTGCTTGCATTTGTATTGTCAGGGAGCTTAGCTAATTGCTTCTTTTTCTGCTAAATAGGACTGCCACCTTCTTTTGTTTCCTTTAAATTTACAGAAGTGGAACTGCAAGAAAAGTATTCTATGCTAAAATCAAAATGAATAAGAATTGCTTTCAGAAGCTATCACACTGCATATCCGCATCCATTTGGCATCCTTTGCTTATGATTTACAAACAGGAAGTGATAGGCAAGCAATCGATATTTATAGAACTAAAACATTTATTTTCAGCAGATAATAGCTACAAGGGACCTGTGTATGTTGGAATGAACGAACAATAATATGGCATGTTAGTATATGATGCAACTGTTTAGTAATATGCTTAATAGGGCATAGGAAGACTAGAATTATTGTGAAAGGGTAGAAAGTTTGTGATTACAGCTTTTCACAGTGTTACTAAATGTGTGCTATAGACTCTTACCACTTTAAGGATTTAATGGTTAGTTATGTTTAGACTGGAAGGGTTCATTCATCATCCAGGATTTAATCTCTGGCACGATACAACTATAAAATGAATATTATATAACATGCTGTTCACACTTTGGGACCAAATGAAATCCTGTTAGTTCAGTTAAAGAGGAAGTATCAGAGTTAGCTCTTTGTTCCAAAGACCTGAATGAGGTTATTCGCCATCACGTTTTACCTGGTCTGAAAAGATAAGCACCTTATTGGCTTGACTCTAACTGCTTGTGGGAAAACATAGGAATTGGGGATATGAGAACTTCTCGTCCCAGTGCTACCTCTTGTCATTCTGGTGTTTGTAAATGTATAAATTGCTGAAGGCGGGGGGGTCTGCCTTTTTATTAAGGAAACTATTCTTAAGTTATCCAACTAAAAATGCAAAAAGGGTTGTTTTGTTTTCGTCTTTTGCAGTCTGCTCTACAGTGCCATAAAAGGTTGATTATCCAAAAGGTAGTGGGGAATGCTGAATAATTTCAGATTGTGGAAATGCCGGACAGTAGAAACATGAGTGCCTAATATTAGCCACCTAAATCCCGAAGTAGGTTGCTAAATAAAAATGGTCTGATTTTCAGAGGTAGTGAGCAGTCTGCATTTCCATTAAGTCAGTGGATTTCGGTGCTCGGGGATCCCTAACTATCAGCGATATAGTAAATTAAGAGCAGCTCAAGAATAAAATCCAAAGTGGGCTCTGCTCTCCTTCATTTAGGATTTGATCTTTTCAACTCATCATTTTCAGGTACTGGCATCGTTGTATTTTCATTTTCTCTTCCCTTTCTCTTCTCCCGCCCCCCATGCCCCTTCTTTCCCCCACCATCCTTCTCAGTCCTTCACTCCAAGTCTTAGTTGTAGTGCGTTTCTGTGGAAAGGTGGAGTTTGCACTAGGCTCTTACGGTGCTTAGACTAGATTCCATTCCATTCTTCTGAATCCTTTTCCATAACCTATGATGTACTGCTGAAAGTGCCTGAATTCTGGTTTCCAAGGCTTTCTCCTTGGGCACATAGGCCCTACATTCAAAGGCCATCAATAGAGGCATGGTCCCTAAATTAGTCAGTTCATTCACAGCTTTGATGATTAGGAGCAGGGCTTTGAATGAGACCCAATTATGACCAAGAAGCTAAGAGTGGGCACAGAGCACTGCTATTGTGGAAGGCACCTAATTCCCCTAGGCTCCTTTAAAACTCCCAGCCCCAATGCACAAAGCTGTATTGACTGGAGAGAGAGAGAAAGCGTGCAGGGAAGTAGATAGGTGCTTGCTCTGTGCTGTCACAATTTCTACCAACTGTGCCCGATTTCCATGCCACCTACACCACCTTTACATTGCAGAGACTTGACTGAGTAGGTTCCCTCCCAATTTATTGCCTGTTGTGAAATCAGAATGAGGCCAGCTCTGATCACAATCACACCTGGGTGTTTAACATCAGCCCCTTTGAGCAAAAGCAATTCCATTACAATAGCTAGCGCGAGAACAAGTTGTTAATTCTGCTTAATACTTGTGGTGCCCTTGACATTCAGTAACAAAACTCTGAAGTGCATTGAAAGAAGTGTAAATAAAGCTAAAGCATCAAGCGAATTGCTCTTAAAACTGACAAATGTAGTCATTTGCTGACAGCAATCTAGTCTCTTCTTTCAGAATTATAGCATGGCTCCTTGTGACTATAGCTATGGCTAAGTCAGCACTTCCCAGCGTTTATAACTTGGTCATTTACCAAAAAAGAACCTCCCAGAACCCCGCCCCTCTGAGCTGAAATTTCCATTCAAGCTCCTTGGAATGATTTTCTCTTTTAACATGTTTAAAAATCATGGGCATGAGTCTTCACGGCCTCACAGCTGGTGTCATTAGTTATGCCTATGCAAAGTGAGCGTGGATCATTCTGCCACTGGGTTAACAGCAATCTAAATGCTTTGCACATATGCGACTGCTGGCTCAAAATGCAAAGCATTGGATGCTCGGACCCTGGAAAGCCGCCTCCTGAGCATATAAATACATGGAAAATGTCAGAGGCGGAGAGCTATTACAGGTTAGTTTTCAGAAATGAAATGTGGCAAATAACTTCTCTATCGTGAAGACTAACATGGTCCAAGCCTGAAACACATGGCTGTCGGCTTTGCATTCACTATTTTTCCTTTACAGACATTTCATAAGGGATTTGCTACGTGCTTAACTACCTGCTTGTAACACATGGCAGACTGTAACTGCTCCTTTGCAATGCATGATTTAGGAGGTAGTTATTAGGCTTTAAAAACCATTTACAACGAATGTTTTGGTTCTCTCCATTGGATAGACTACCCTACCTGCTGAATTGGTCATGTCCAAAACTTATTTGGCCACAGGAAAGACGGGGAGCCAGAGAACAGGTGTCATTTGGAAGCTAAAGGCTTTTTAACTCACAATTTCCATTCAAGGCTCTGCATTTCCCTTGTGACAATTGGGGACAACACAAACCACAGAGACAATGGAAGAGCATCAGCTGGTTTGAACCGGCATAACGCCACTGAAGGCAGCAGAGATTATGCTCAGAACCAAATGGCACCCTAGCTGAGAAGCATCTTTGATGCCTCTCCCAGCCCCCACCATTTGTTAAACTTTAGAATACCTTCTTTTTTTTCCATTTGTAGCCTATTTTGCAACTTTGATGCACAGTTTGCATGCATGATTCATCCCGGTCACAGAAAACAATACATTTGCACACTAGGATCCATAAATCTGTATTTATTCATGTCGTATATAAGCAAATAAAAAGAATTCATTTCCTCTAAGCTTATAGAAATGTTTTAATGTTAAGAATAACAAACGTTTTACTTCAAACATTCTGTTTTCCCTTTTGTCATGACCTACAAAAACAGCACTCTGAGCCCACTGTCCCCTAAACCCACCACCTGCGGCTGCCTGCTCCTAAAGCTGGCCCTGTTTAGAACCCCCTGCAGGTATAAAATTTATGTCTGCATCTGAGCTGCACAAATGGCCTCAGGATAAAAAGTGGATATCCGTAGATTTGCAAGGCTCTAGTTATGCGGATTCACTCTGAGGATCTGAGCCAGTATGGGCAGCTGCGTACATTTCCCTGTCTTAGCACTAAGGCAGCTTAAATAAAGTTACCATCAGGGGAGCCAGGGCATTATTAATGGAGGATTTCAGTCCTCTCTCTTGCAATTACCGCAGCACAACAGCTTATTTAGGAGCTGATCCTACAAACAAGCATGAAATTAAGCTTTACTCTAGAGCTGGTTAAAAGTTCTCAAAAGGTTTAAGTTGATAAAATTTGAAATTAAGTGGGGAAGGGAAGAAGAAAAAAATTTCAATGAAGTTGACACCAAAGTGTTTTCACCCATTTCTCTTTACTTCCAGAACTGGTTGAAATTAAAATAAAATAAGTAAAATTAAAGTTTCAGACAAAAAGGGTGAGACAAAATTCCATAGAAATTTTCCCATTCCCCATCAATTCTGCTTAACTCATACACATCAGACCTGCATCCTGACTGAGACCAGTTTACCCTACATGTGTGGGTCTTTCACACAGCAACAAGGGCGAGAGATTTTTTGGGGGGAAAAAATAGGGAAAGTTGATTTAAACCCACACAAGTTTGGCAGCAGCTTTTAGGGGCAGGCAGGGCATCTGCTTTCAACTCTTCTTTTTGACTGTATTGCAAGCTGTCCCTTAGCCGTGCCAGTTGATGAGAGTACATCCGTGACATATCAATGAGCGGTGGAGTTGGCAGGGACAAAGTACGTATTAGATGACACCACCACTCTACAGCCTGGTCCACACCTAAAAGGCAAGCCATGTCTACCACTTATGTCGGCAAAAAAACCCACTTACGTCATTCAGGGTGTGAAAACACATCCCACTGAGCGACATGAGTTTTACTGCCATAAGTGGCAGTATGCACAATGCCTTGCTGGCAGGAAGCTCTCTCCTGTCAGCCTACAGTGGTTACACAAGCGATCTTACAGTGGTGCCACTGCATCGGTACAGCTGTGCTAGTGTATACATGGCCTTTGGTCAGCCTTCCTATGTCACTCAGGGGTGTACATTTTTTCACGCTCCTGAGGGATGTAGTTAATCAGGCCTAAGCCCTGGTATAGACACTGCTTCCATTGGCCTAGCTTCCCCCTCTTGATGGGGTGGATTTGCTATAGCAGTGGAAAAACCCCTTTTGTCTTGTAGCAAGCATCTATGCTGCAAGCAGTACACCAGTGCAGTGCAGATACAAGCCCTACAGCAGTGTAGGATACAAATAGCCTAGCTCGAACTGGAAGTTAAAGGGGT
This sequence comes from Mesoclemmys tuberculata, assembly GCA_007922155.1. Classification (NCBI taxonomy): domain Eukaryota; kingdom Metazoa; phylum Chordata; order Testudines; family Chelidae; genus Mesoclemmys; species Mesoclemmys tuberculata. Next base: position 6,263,853 of record ML675622.1, read on the forward strand.
CTACAGGTGGAATCAAAGGGAGAATCAGCATAACAAATCTAGGGCTGAAGGGTCTCATCCAAAGCACACTGAAGGCAGTGGAAAGATTCCCATTAAGTGCAGTGGGCTTCACTTTAAGAGGTTTTAAACTCTCACGTATGTGAGTATTTTTACTCATGTGATCAGTCCCGTTGGCTTAGCAGAACTCTTCACTTGAACACCTTCACTCCCGCGTGTGTTTGTTTGCAGGATTGGTGCCCTCTGATAAAATGTATCCCTGTGCAGCCTGCACATGGTATATGCGTTTACGTGGAACTTAAGGCAGGTGTTGGCTTTGTGCTGGCCCACTGCACAGGGGCAAAATATCCTCCCAACATGGTAAAAGCCAACCCATCTCTCTCTCTTTTTTTGTTTTTAAATTTCTCCATCTTTCACAATGAAGACAATAGGAACTGTGCACAGCTCATTACATGTAAACACATACACAACCCCCCACAGGCAGCAAGCTTTTCCAAGGATTTACCATTTTCAAGGGGGGGGAGGGAGAGAAAAGCAGGTCCCATTTGGGCTTCCATAAATGACAGCACTCTTTTGATGTTTTAGAGTCTTATCACATGCCAATTGAAGCTAATGGGGGGGAGGGGAGAGGGAGAAATCTTGTTGACTTCTGGAGTACATTTGGGGCGGGGGGAAGAGAATGTCATTGCAGATCTTGCATTGATTAAAAAATGCAAACAAAATACAGCTCTAAGTTTTCGAAAAAGGAGACGGAGGCCCTTGTTCACCAAAGCACAGAGTGTTCAAACCTAAATGTTCCATGATTTCGATAGGATTTAAGCACATGCTTAATTTTAACCATGTATGTAAGTGCTTTACTGTGGATCAGAGGGGTCATTTCAACGACAGCTCTGTGGGATGGTCTGGGAAGGTGCACGTTGCACATGTATTTCAGAATTCAGGGCTGTTCTCTAACATGCAGGCAGGCACTTTCTTCCCAGATGAAAAACTTCACATTGGGGGTGTTGAAATGCCAATAGTGATCCTGGAGGATCCTGCTTACCCCTTGGCTAATGAAGTTGTACAGTGGACACCATGACAGTGACAAGGAGCATTTTAACAACAGGCTAAGCAGTTGCAGAATGGTTGTTGAATGTGCATTTGGGCGTTTAAAGGCCAGATGGAGAAGTCTCCTCACGAGGCTGGACCTGAGTGAAAAGAACATCCCCTCAGTGATATCTGCATCCTGTGTTCTTCATAACGTGTGTGAAATGAAAGGGGAAAGGTTCCCCCAGGGTTGGGCTATGGGGGCAGAAAGACTGGCCACCACTTATGAGCAGCAAGATGCCAGCAATACGCTGAGAGCTAACCTCGTAGCGCCTTGCATTACGGAGGCACTGAAAACCATGTAAGTGGCGTTAGGTCGACCTCTGTCGCCAGTATAGACCAGACGTAGTTCCCTTAATTCTAATGGCCTCTATGCTATCATGTACTGAAAGAGTACGCTTTTGCCTACTAGTTATGTTGCAGGACAGAATTACTATATTTTTTTTTCCTTCTGACATTCTGTCACACCTTATAGAAATCTGCAGAACCACATTAATTCTCTGTCAAGTTTTTGCACGACTCTGATCCATCCTAGCTGTCAGTTTTATCATAAGGACATTAAAATGGAAATGCCACACTGTCAAATGAATCACGTAATGACAGTTAAGAATGTGATTTATAGGATTCTCTATTCTTCAGAGACTACATTTTAGCTATTTTGGATTTGTTTCAGTTTGATTTCTTTAAAAAAAGAAACTTTACATCTAAAAATGTGGTTAGGTAAATCAGATGTGTAATTTCTAGTAGAAATACTTCATAGTAACATGTAAACAATGATTATAGTTGTAATTCCTTTTGATTTCCCTCTGGATTGTCCCTGCTAGAAACAGAATTATGCTTCTGTACGCATTTAAGTCAAATGGATGCCTAAATACAGGTACCTAAAACCTTAATCCAGAACAATACTTGAGCACTACACAATTTCAAATACAAGAGTAGCCCTACTAAAGTCAGTGGGACGGACATTTATGCACATGCTGATGAGCCATATTGAATCAGGGCCTGAACAAAAACTCACCTTTCATTTTACAGGATTGTGTCTAGAACATGGGTGAATTTGACCCAATCCCAACAGCCAAACTTTCCCATAGACTTAGGCCCTGTCTACACTTACCTTGGAGATTCGGCATCAGTCGACGGGATTTACGGAAGCTATGCAAAAAACTTGCATAAGTCCTGTCGACTTCTCTGCTTCTGTTCCTGCACTCTGTCTTCAATGCGCCATCCTGACAGAAACTGCATTCCGTCGATGCAGCGCTACGCCACTTGAGAAGGTGGTCTTAATATATCGATTTCTGGATCAAGTGAACGGATCTTCACTGACCACTCAGTCAATCCAGAGAAATCACCGATGGCAGCGAATTTGCCACCGTCAGTGAAAATGTAGACTAGAATTTGAACCTGCAACTAAGGCTATTTTACTTGCACATTAAATAATTAATAGAACACAAGACTTTTTTTTTTAAATCACTTTTTTCCAGAAGGCTTTTCCCCCTACTATTATTGCAAGCCACACTTAAGAGATTTGTAACAGAAAGATTTGAGGGAAACACTATTTTTCAATCTGTTTACTCTGTGCATTTGTCAGTGATTTGTGTATTGTCTATTTCGCTACAGGCAGAGTCCCATTGTTTTATTAGCGTGTGCATTTGACAGCAGTTTCTGTATAGTCATTACCCTCAGTTTGTGCCAAAATTTTGCACAGCATGAGGAGGTGAGGAAAGAAACCAAACAAACAGGAAAAATCAATTGTAAGGCCATAAAAATAAGCGAGACATCTGAGGGAGCAGCAGTACCTAAAACAATTTAGAACTCAGTTTTGAAGTTGCTAGATTTCAAGTGGCAACTGCCCTCATCAGGGCAGGCTCCACCTCTAGTTAACTGAATACCCATGGTGGTAGTTCCCCCCATTTGAGATTAAGCTGCATTAGCAGTGGTAACACCTACAGCAGATTAAAGCCATTCCTATTGCACAGTTGCAAGACAGAATCCTTATAACTACACGTTATCAACTCTTTTCTCAGTAGCATCTCTTTCATCGGCACCTAGACTTGAAAGCCAAAAGGGACCATCATGATCTAGTCTGACCGCTTGCACATTGCAGGCCACAGAACCTCACCTACCCGCTCCAGTAACTCAGCCAGAAGTTATGCGTCTATTACAGAAGTCCTCAAATAACGATTTAAAGATTTCAAGTTACAGAGAATCCACCATTTAGACTAGTTTAAACCTGCAAGTGACCCAGGCCCCTTACTGCAGAGGAAGGCAAAAAACCTCCAGGATCTCTGGCAATCTGACCTGGAGGAAAATTCCTTCCTGATCCCAAATATGGTGATCAGTTGAACCCGAGCATGTGTGCAACACCAGGCGGCCAGATACCTGGGAAAGAATTCTCTGTGCTAACTCAGTGCCCTTCCCATCTAGCATCCCATCACCGGTCATTAGGGTTCTTTGTACTAGCAGTTGCAGATCGGCAACATGCCATTACAGGCAGTGCCATCATACAATCCCCTCCATCGACTTATCTAGCTTAGTCTTGTAGCCAGTTACGTTTTTTACCCCCACTGCTTCCCTTGGAAGGCTACTCCAGAACTTCATTCCTCTGATGGTTAGAAATTTCTTTGTCTCATTTCAAGCCTAAGCTTGTTGATGGCCAGTTTATATCCACTTGTTATTGTGTCCACATTGACATTTAACTTAAGTAATTCCTCTCCCTCCCTAGTGTTTATTCCTGTGCCATCATATCTCCCCACCGCCTTCTTTTGGTTACACTAAACAAGCCAAGCTCTTTGAGACTCCTCTCATAAGGTCGGTTTTCCATTCCTCAGATCATCCTGGTAGCCCTTCTCTGCACCGTTTCCAGTTTGCATTCATCTTTCTTAAACATAGGAGACCATGACACACGTACTCCAGTTCCTTGTATAACGGTACTAACGCTTCCCTATCTCTACTAGAACTACCTCGCTTGATACATCCTAGGATTACATTAGCCTTTTTCATGGCCGCATCACATTGGCTGCTCATAGTCACCCTGTGATAACCCAATATGCCCAGGTCTCGCACTCAGTCCTGTGTCCACTGGACCCTCCTTCTCATGACTCGTCCCTCTGCATTCCCCCTTCCAGGGATTCTGCAGTCAGTTCTAGCCACTTCCCACTGTGTCCACTGCAGTCCAGCCACCATTCCAACGGTGACTAGGGGGGCAGGGTCCCAGCCCAGGAACCCTGTGTGCGGCAGCCTTCCCCTGTCTCCTCCCAACTCCTGACCACTTCCCCGCAACCCCATACCTTCTTCCCCCTTGCTTCAGGGCATTCAGCTCTGCTCACTCCCAGCAGCCAGCCACTGCTCTGTCCAGGGTGCTGACAATCCTCCCTCTTGGACCGCCTGGGAGTCACTCCCCTTGCACTGCTCTGCAGCTCCCTTTTATACTAGCTTCCTGGGCTCTGATTGGCTGCCACATAGCCCCTTCCTATTGGCTACCTTTCTACAGCCTCACCAAGGGCCCTCTTAACCCTTTCCATGCCAGTCAGTGGCAGACACCCCACCACAAGCCTAAATCTGGGCTCCTACGACTTTGGATCCTAGAAGCAGCCTAAATTTTAAAAGATGGCAAGTATCTGGAGATCCCGTTGACGTCAGCAGAATTTGTGAGTGCTTCTCATATCTGGACACAGAGGCCATTTTATACAGGTATGTGAATATGAAGGTAAGTGCTTACTTGTAGGCACCAAAGCCTGAACATTTGGGCTTTAATGCTTTCCTGAAAAGTGGCAGAATGTTTGGGCTTAGCAGAAAGACTGAATGCCTGAAATGGTATAGGCCAACAGTTGCCATGCCAGTTTTGCAGGAGCTACTCTCTCGACTGAGGATTTCCACTTGCAAAATACTGAATATTTGCACAGCTCTCCTTAGGTACAGAATCAATATCTTGTAGGTGACAAATTACACATAAGAAAAGGAAAAGCTAGCATTGAACTGATGCTTTATGGTTAGATTAAAAGGTCTAATGAAGTGACAGCCACTGTCATGTAACAAACACCTGCTAGCACAGTGAATTGGATGTGTATGTATTTCAACGAACCATTTACATGGCGTTTCTCTTAGCCTGTTTATCAACTCCCATTCAAATCTGAAATGTCTGTATGTTAGAGACACTATATCCTGACATTAAAGCTGCAAAATAGGAGAGGGTAAAGAGAGAAGAGCTACAGTTGGATAACGTAAAGAGCTACTAATTGGTTATATAATCATGGAGTGTTTACACCGCCATCTTGAGATCAGTGGCCTGGGCATTCCAAGTGACACTGTATTATGGATTGGGGGGGCGGGGAGAGAGAACGGGACTTTCCCCTTTTCAAAGAGCTATAAATATTATAGATATAGATTAGATATGTGTTTTTAGTAAAGATTCTTTCAATCAGAAGTTGATTTTCCAATAAAGCAGTCTTCCCCATTACAGGTAATCTTATTCTGGAGTAAATCTGTGGTTTTCCTTTACTTTTTACACTCTATTTTATGGACTCTATCACACTAGGGAGTTCTATTTGTCAAGGTACAGCAGCATGTTACTCTTACCACCACCTTCATCACAACTCCCATAAAGATTCCATTTCAAATAACAGGCATTTGAGGGTGGGGAGGAAATTGTCCCTCAAATTGTATTTTATAACAAGGCTTAGCTTTTCAGAAGCTCTAATGATTGCTGCTATTTCTCCAAAACGAAAAGCAGTTGACATTTTGTTTGTGCTCTGGTGAGACAGCTGAACTTCAGATACAATTGTATTTCAGGGAATCAAAAGGCACTAATGATATTCTTCTGTACAGTGCAACATACCAGTCGATCCTGTCAAAGACAAGGGCAAAATTTCCATAGACCGCAGTGGGAGTTGGAGCGGGTCGCAAGATTGTTCTTCTGAAGTGGAAAACTTTCTATATACATTAGCCCAGATTTACAAAACCTTAAGATGCAGATAGACAGCTAGTGGGATTTTTCAAAAGCACGTGAGTTAGGCACCTAATTCACTTAAGTGCTTTTCAAAACCCCACTAGGCACTGATGCAAACCTGTTATATGTAATGTTGTTGTAGCCATGTTGGTCCCAAGACAGCTGAGACACAAGGCGAGTGAAGTAATCTCTAATTGCACCAGCTGAATCACTCAAAGGAGTTGGTCCAATAAAAGATATTTCAAACAGTGGAAGGTTGAATGTATGCCACACAGATAAGCAAAGTATAGTAATGGCTAGCTCCACAAGCCTTATAATAAGTAGCACTTGCCTCGGAGACCCCCTGTTGCCTTCAAGGTAATTGCTGGCTTGCGTAGGTGTTGCAGAATCAGGCCTAAGTAAAGAGCTTGTTTTTAAAAAAAAAGTTTGTCAGGGACCATACTTTGCTCCCTTCCTCAAATGTAGCTGTCCTCAGAGAAGGTAAGAGAATCGGCACTTCCTTCAGAAGAAAAGATTAAGCAACTCCATGGCTTCAAGTCCTTTCCAGAGCCTAAGGATGGATGGAGAAATCTAGATCCATCGGCATGCATCCCAGAGCACCTCCACGATGCAACCCATGAGCCTTGCAACCACTGGCTTTCTAGGGAGGAGGAGAAACCGCTTTAAACTCCCAGTACATTTCTCAGCAGAAATCCAGTCGTCGTAGCTGTGTACTGGGGCCACGTCCTTACTCTGCCCATTCCTGCCTTGACATGACCCTTACCTAAAATGCAACCACAGCTTCAAACCCTTGGGTTTAGCTAGCTTGGGAGACCTTGCACAGGCTCCTTGGAAGGGGAGAAGAGAGCTTTTTGGTTCTCATTCACCCCTTCCCAGGCTGCACAGTGGAAGGGCAGGTCCAGCCCACTGTTATCACCACAGCACTTTTATCTTCAGAGTAAGAAATCGGATTCCAAGGTCCGGGCAAGCCTTTCTGTACACGTCCCTCTGTAAGAGTGATACGCATTCCATCTATGGGAATCTGGGCTAGGATAGCAGATGGAATTGAGATCTGTTCCAACAGAGAGAGAAAGGGGCTGAAATCTGGTTGTTTTGAATCAGAGAGGATAAAACAGCCCATAAAAATGAGGTGGGTGAGTAATTTGCCTGTCTCTTTTCTATATAAAAATGCCACCAGCTCGTTTCATGTGCCACATGTTATTTACTGACTTTGTCTCCAGCAGGACTGAATCCTCCGGGCAGAATGCTGCCGCCGAATGCCAAAGTGTTTTCCAGAGGGTAGATCCATGAGGGACTGGCTGCGTCTATGCAGTCTCTAACATTGATCAGGGATCGGATGGCTGTTTAATCTGTCGCATCTGTAATAGCAGTAGGCAAACAGCCTCTATCGACATTTTAAACTCCTAACCTGACTTTAGACCAGAGCAGGAGCTAGAAATGATGCTAGTCACACAGTCATCTCATGGTGACGGAGGAACACGGATGAAAGTCACCATTGATACTCTATCTCGGAGGTACCATACCGATGACCCTAGGAAATATTACAGTGGTGCTTAGTAGAAAGAAGCAGGCAGAAGAAGTGGCAAACTACCATCTGGCCCTGGATGGTGGCTGTATTTTCCCCACGGGTCAAGATAACGTGCAACCCTGGAGTCCTGGTGGGCTTATCGGTACTCCTGGACACACAAACAGTAACAACCATTGACACTGCCTTCTGTCATCGTTAGCTAGACTGCTCTACAGTGGAATTGTCCCAACACACGGGGCATTGAACAAGAAACCAAACAAGCATGTTGATGAGTTCCAGAGGGGTAGCCATGTTAGCCTGTTTTTAGCAAAACAACGAGACTCCTGTGGCACCTTAAAAACTAACAAACTTACTTGCGCTTGAGCTTTCAGGGGCAGACACCCACTTTGTCACATGCAACTGTCAAAGATGCATCTGACCAAGCGGGTTTCTGCCCACGAAAGCTTATGCCCAAATAAGCATCGCTCTCCCTTTCAGAGTCCAGACCCCAGCCTCTCCCTGGAAGAGCAGACGTCACTCCGAGGAAAGAACTGACACAATCCCTATACTCTAGGCTTGTCTGCTGTCAAAACCAACAGAGGCTATTCGGAAGAGAAATCAAGACAACCAAAGCAGCGCAGCTAGTGACTGAGACCTCCGAAGAAACCCCTCCTCCTGCACCCCTCAAATCCTCCTGGGCATGATCAAAGAATAATTGCTACCAACAGAGAGGAACGATGGCCTTGCAACTGTTCCACCAGAACGGTACAATTCCCAGCTCTGCTAGTGATACCTTGGGCAAGTCCCTTTATTTCTGTGCCTCAGCGCTCGTCAGTAAAGTGCGGCTGGTGCTTTATTTCTCCCCCTCCCTACTGTCTTGCATAGGCAAGGTGCTAGTCAGAGGGCCAGGGCCAAGACTATTCCTTACTGTGTCTGGCTGATGGCCACCATCTTGTCCAACACTGAAGACCAAACCTGGGAGTTTCTACAAGCTGAGTTAAAGAGCCAGCTACCCAAGTAGAGAGCTGGGACAGATCCATGTGTGTATTGAGGACAGGGAGAGACACCTGACACACTGAGCAGTGGCTTATGAGCGTAAGGTGATTAGCACAATGGAGCCTCTCAGTGCTGCCATAAAACACCCCAAAAAGTGACCCAATTAACCTGTCGCTCTGGCAATTTAGAGAAACCCCCTATCAAGGATTCAGTCCGTGTTTCAAGAATGACTAAGACCAGTTGTTTGGCAGTGTATTGAGCTAACAACATAATTTAGACGTTAAACACAGCAATGACGCTACTCGGTTAGCGGCTCTCTCTGGCGCACTCTCTGCAGCTGCGTCTGCCTGTGCCAGTGCTAGACAGAACAGGAAGTGTGGCGCAACCTGCTGGCTTTACACGGTATTGCGCAAACCAACCCCAACGTGCAATCCATTGATACCACAGAACGCCACGGGCCCTACTAGCCAGAGACTGCCTTTAATTTGTATTTAATGGAGCCAAATAGAGATTTTATCACAAACACAAACCCCACAAAATTCAACTCTCCGGGGTGGCTAATCCAGGAGATTTTTAGCAGTGTTCTGGTAACAGGTCCAGCTGAGCACCAAGAGGATTTAATTGCCCTAAAATATCATATGTACCTCCTGCTGAGAAAATCTCTCTGGCTCCCCCCGTTCTCCCAACACCCTCTCCCCTTCTCTGGATCCATTCTCAATGCAGATGCCACTCAGGACACTGAATGTTCATGGCACGTTCAGAGGCAGAAATATTCAGGAAGATGCCACTTTAAGTGATAATTTGGACATCACTTCGATGTCCTCAATCCAGAAATTGTTATTTCTTTGCTTGGGCTTCCCAGTGCTCAATCTGGGACAGGAGCCTCCAGGCAGAGGCAGCTGCAGCGGCTGCCACAGACATAAACAAGCCAGCAACTGCAACCGTCAGCACCCGTCTTCCTCCTGCTTGGCATGTCTGATTTTGCAGCCTGCTTGCAGGGACTATTTGCTTCCGGTATGTCCAAGCGCTCTGTCAAAGGACTTGACATACTCCTAATGAAGCAGGCAAAAAGCCTGTTTCTCTCCAAGCCTGGGTGAGAGAGGAGTTAATATGTCCTTGCCATTCATGACAGAAAACAAGGGGGTCACTCAGCCTTGGAGCAGACCCATTAGACACAATTTCCATTGCAAACCACTCTAATTAGGGACACAGAAGAGAAGATGAGATTTCATACGGGGATTAGTCCACAGATACTGTATATTTTGGTGGCTAATTTAGAACCAGAAAAATAGCGACGCTACTCCTGTCCCCAAGCAAGGGTTGTGCAGATATGCAAAAAGGAACAATCTCCTTGCATAGATTATTTTGCAATGTCAAAATGAGCATTGCAGTGCCAGCTCCCTTTAGGTCTGGCAATTTATAACTACATTCCAGCTGAATTCAGGGCTGAATGCAGTTTTAATTAACTGACACAAGAGACCAGCAGCTGGCTGATGGCAGGTGGCGCCTCGAGCCAGAATTGGACATAGCTGGAAGCGGACTACATGTAAACAAAAGCACCCTCCTGGCTTTTTTTGTTAAGGACCCCCTCTCCCTGGGGCTGAACATATGTGGCAAAATTAGGATGCGGTGTTATCAGAGAGGAGTGAGCAACCCCCCTCCCAAGGTTTGACCCACATTTTGGGGAGTAATTTTAGGAGTCTTTATTCTCTTGCACTCTCAAGTGCATAGGTTGTCCACTATTTATTTCAGTCTTGTGCTGAGCTGTTCAGGTTTGGAGTGCCATGTTGATGATTTGGTGTCTTTCTCTATTCTTCTATGTAATATCTCTCTAGGCCACTCTCTCTCTCGCGCTCTCTCTTTTTCCTGTCGTATCCATATTATCACTTGCTGCGGAAGTCATATTGGTGGCAGTCTTAAAACAAGTCCTAAGTAGGCCCATCATCTTCTTAACATATTTGATGCTTTGAATGGGCTTGCTCTTACAATTTCAGATCTTGCAAGAAACTCTTTCCAATGACCCAGATGATCTTCCACAGTTATTTAGGAATGAGCTGATCTTACCAATTTTTGATGTAGATTTCCATGACTCTGCACCATAAAGGAGGACATAGATAATGGCTGCGTTACAAAAATATGAATTTGTATCCCAGCGCCAATTTTAGCTGTGATAAGTGTTTATTGGGTGTGCTTTGCCTAAAAGGAAAGGAAGAAAAAAATTGGTGCTGCAGGAAAATAACCTATCAAACAGGGAACATAGGGAAACTGGCATTTTGATTGTAAGTGTAAGTTACATGGATCATATTAATGTAAACTACTTTAAATTGAAGAGACACAATTGAAAAAAATAGCTCAGAAATTGCAATGATGGAGGAGGGAAACAGTGCACAGAAGAGCAAATATCTAACTCAGACCTGTGTGCATGGGTTCTAATAACTAGAGAGCATGCTGCTCGCTCTTCAGCTCCGCAGGGGCAGAATGAGTGCTCAAGAAGCTCCAATGGTAACGATGTAAGTGAAACTGCCCGTGACCACAGTGTATGCTGTTGGATCTTGCGGTTCATAGGGTTGTTCTGAGGCCCATGCAAGAGACACTATGGTGACAGTCATAAGAGTGCCTGGATAGATCAGCCAGCTGTTTAGAAAGACAAGCTTGCAATTAATAAGTGTCTTGTATTTATTATGGATTTTGGCATAGATGTACCTAACATTAATCTCAGAGAAGTTTTAGCGAGAACTTCTTCTCCCATCCCAACTGGAAAAATAAATTTAGCAAAAAATTCAGAGCAGGAGTCCAAATAGAGCAACAATTTGGAATTAAAAAAAAAATCATTTTTAAATTTAAACTTTCACATCCTCTTTTTCTTTTTTACCAATTAATAATGTCTAACATCCCCTATTCCCCACCAAACATTTTCTCTTTTTTCCCCAAAGTTGAGGAAGTTTTTCAAAATTACATAAAATGGCAAGGAGGGAGAATTAAAAAAAAAAAAAGTAGAGAAAAACCCTATGCATTCAGTGGCAGACGAGGGGAAAGGAGAAAGTGAGATGGAACAAATAATCCACATTTTTGAAATTTCAATGCTTTCATTTTTTGGAAACACAAATTCAAATTTCAATTTGAAATGAAGATTTTTTTCATTTTGTTAAAAAGTTTTCCATTGAAAAACTTGATTGAAGTTGACATATCGTAAAAGAAAAGGTCATTTTTTATTAACCTGCCTGCCAAACAACTATTTTGGTCAAAACATTTTGGCCAACTCTAGCAAAACTGATTAAAATGAATGGCAACCAGGTATCCAAATACTGCAGATGACTTTAAAAGAATCTCAGCCAACATGGACTATCAGAAGGAACTTAAAGGAATTGAAAGTGTAAAGGGGGGGGAAGGAAAGACTAAATCACCAACTTATCTTAAAACAAAACAAAAACAAAACAAAAACAGAAAGAAGCTCAACGTACCAAACCTTTCCCATCCAGGCCAGGGTCTGAAGGTTTACTGTCCACCTGGATCACTTCCTTGTACCCAGCCAACTCCTTTTTCCTTTAGGGAGGAGTTACAGACCTCCTCCTTACAACCTCTTCCATCTTTCACTTCCTGGCTTTTACTCCTGTCCCAGCTGGACTTCATCTGCCTTTAGGCCTTATCAGTTCCTGGTGTCCCTCCAGGTGGAGCATATAGAGTTAACCGGCCCCTTGTGGCCCCCATTAACCCACTCGGGGCTTGTGAGAAACGGACATCCCATCACACTGCCCATAATTCACAGGCGGCCAGGCCCTTGGTGGGGAGCTCTGACAACTAAACTGCACTGAAATACTCTTTGAACAGCTGCCCAATTTCAACCTCTTCTCCCTCCCCAGCCCCCCCGCTGAGATCACGGACGCTTTGCTCATCTTGCTAGGGGGCTCCGAACAAAGGACAGGTCCAAGCTGGATTCCATCCCTTGGACAATGGCGAACGTAGTCCAGAACAGCAATGGGGGTGTCCTCATCAAACACAGAGCCCGCTAAGGACCTTTGCACCAGCCAGAGTGACCTGTCTTGCTGGCACCGGACCAGTCATGGAGCAAGGTCCCCAAATCTGGTTCAATCCATGACTCTCTGGGGCGGCCCCAGGGACCACGTCAGCTAATATCGGTAGGCTCCAGAGGCAGAGCTTTTGAAAGGAGGCTGGAGCGGGTACTGTGCCGTGTGGGTAGCCCTGCTGGAAAAATCCCGCTGGACGTGGAGCAGAGTGGGACCTATTCTCCTCACTTATGTGGCTGGAGTCAGTGTAAGTGGGAGGAATTTAAAAGCCCAGCGTAGGAGCAAACCCTCAACTCTGGCAGCCCGGCCTTGGCACTGGTCCGATATCGAGGCGGATGAGCCTTCTTGGACAGCCACCCTGAGGGAGCAACTCCCCCAGGTCCCCTTATGTGGCATCACCAAGGGAAGAGGAGCAGTGTCACAGGAGAGCCTCGGCCCTGCTGCTACTAGCTGAACCCTGCCCAGTGCCCCACCTGAAAGCTGCTGTGGGAAGCCCCCCCTAGAAACTCGCCATCCTCTCACACAGCAGAGCCATGCTGAGCCGGGGGACCCCCAGCAGCGACAGATGGACCCCATGTGTTCATTTTGGTACTGGGAAGGGAAGACGACAAAGGAACACTTTCTCCTGCTCGAACAGTAGGGCTGGATCCCTCCACAGACACGGGCTAGGAGGTAGCCCCACCACATGCCAAGCAGTGAGTAGCCTTTCCTTCTGGTTTAGCTGCATGTATAGCCATGCCCCCCTCCTCCAAGATAGCAGGCTGCCAAGCAACTGCTTGCTTATTGCACACAGAGGCCCAAAAGAGGGTACAGGGACATGGGCTGTTCTAACCGCCAAGGTCTGCATAACCAGCCTTCTCCTACAGAGACGTGCTCACGTTGCATGCCGGATGAAAGGTTACAGGGAAGGTAATGGGGGAACCTGGGCTCTCGGTTCGAACTGCACCCGCTCCGGCAACCCCAGCCCTGAACAGAATCGGACCCTGAATTCTATTCCACAGTTGTGACTCTTGCTATTCTATGGTTGGAGACAGCCAGCCCCAGGTGGGGGGGAAGCATTTTTTTTTTTTTAAATAAAAAAGGAAGAGAAAAGCCAAGCGGGTTGCTCAGTAGCAATTTGTTGCTTTGCTAACTGGAAAGCGGAAGAGGGCTTGGGCTCCCCAAGCCAGGTCACTGGTGGATGAACGCATCAGCAAGATGATGTGCTCTGTCCCCACGGGGAGCAGGGAGGCTGCTCCACTTACGCAGCTGCTCAATGGACCCGCATTAGAATCAGCGCCGCAGGGAGCTTCTTGCCCACTCTTTCTGACATAAGCGATGAGGAATCAGGGCTAGGCGCTGGGCAAAAAAAATAAAGGAACAGGCTGGAGATAAAAACAAACGCACTGGCTGGGATTCATGGATACAGTGCCTCAGTCCATTGTGCCATTCATAGATGGTGAAGTCATTGGAATAAAAATGCTCTCTTTTGGACCAGTTTCAATTCCAGCAAGGCTTAGCATGTGTTAGAGATAGCACTTTCCGTCTGTGTCTAACATGCAGGAGAGACATTGATTTTTATTTGAAAGCATCAGCTGTTTTCCACTACTAAATACTCCACCGAGGCTGGGCGATGGAGTGCTACAAAAGGGGAGAACAGCACGACTGCATGTAATGCAAGAGGTTGAAAAGCACAAGCGATGGCAGCTTTCTCTGGCGAACTGATTGCACGTTTTAGCATCAACATCACAGTGATGAGTCAAACCGCAATGAGCAAGACAGAGAGAAACAATAGTTAACAGTCACTTTGCACGCAGATTATTTTTCAGGCAGGCTCATTTTAATTTCTTCTTTTAAAAAAAAACCAGGCAGCCTGATTTTTTTTTTTTTTTTTTTTTTTAAAGAATGGACCAGTACCTGCAATGGGAAGCCAAGTAGAAAGACTGAAAGAATTTCTTTCTGAAGAATGTTCAAAGTAGCCAGTCTCATGAGTCAGCTGAGGAAGCGAGAGGGAGAAGTGACCCAATGACCCCGTGTGACGATGCATACTCACCTTTTGTGAGCACCTCCTGTTGGCTGGGGATAAGCCTGTATTCTCTCTGCTTTCAGTGCCCCATCAGCTATTGCTGTCATCAGTGGCTCATCACGGGAAGGAAGAAAACGTTTGTAACAAAAGTCCAACAAGGCCTATCACTGTGCTCCTGTTGGTATCTTTAGCCCGGTCTTTGGGCTCACTTCTCAGCACCTGCTTGGCTAGCTTTAAGTCTGTCCTGGCCTTGGTATCGAGCAGACACCCCAGGGCTTTCTCGGTGCTAGTTTTCACTTTGATTACGAAATTTATAGTTAGTGGGAATATAAATTCCAGGTGGGTAATGGGTATAAGGCTCATCCTGCCCACAGGAAGGTTAATCATATGGGCTACAGTAGGTTTCCCTAGAACATATTTCTTTCTAAAATGAATCCCTCTTTTCCCAGTAATCGTAGCTTGTGATGCACAGTTATTTGTTCTTTGCTTTGTTAGCTCCCATTCCAAAATTTATTCTTTGCCTTTGATGAGTTTGCCAATGGCCAGAGAAACTGTGTCCTCATTGAGTTCTCTGAAAAATAACTTTTCCATCTAGCTTTTCTGAATCTGTCCGATATAATTCTCTGTAAATCCTGTCCCTTCTGCAGACTGGCTGGAGACACGTTATTGTTCACTATTAAATTCTAAAAGCTACTAGACAAACTTCTGTAAAATCCTCTTGGTCTTATTCCTATTCAATTCAGTGTGGTACAATAGTTAGGGCACTGGACTGGCCTTGGAAAACCTGGATTCTCTTCCTCATTCTCTGACATGCACTTCTGAAGTGGCCTTGAGAAAAATCACTTCATCACTCTGTGTCTCTGTTTTCCCTTCCACCCTTTGCCTACACAGATTATGAACTCTGTGGGGGCAGAGTGTGTCTTACTATGGGTCGGTACAGAATCTGGCAATATGCAGCCCCAGTCTCCGTTGAAGCTTCTAAGTGCGGCAGCAACGCAAATCATAATCGAATGCGCTTGGACTTTTCCATCAGGGACACTTCTTAAACCGCTTAATATGTGGTTAAGATAATGAAAGGTGTGATCCCATCAACACAGCAGACCCTTGAAGCACATTGCAGTCGTTAATTGACACGGAGGATTGCACATGAGCCTAAAACTATAGTTTTTCATGAGAGATTTCACTTTATCTGAAGGTTTTCTTCATTTGTTCTTCTTCACAGCAGACAGATTACCAGCAATTACTACACTTACAGCACATAAGTGCAGAGTTCAAAGGAAAATACAAAAAACAGTGACTAATCGAGCCTAGTATCTCTCTCAGGATGCATTCACCAAGCAATTTCTCTGCCTCCAACAAAACAATGTTTATTCAATTCAAGGTCAGACCCAGTACATTCTTGGAACTCCTCGTGTGCTGCCATCTTTCACACACAGCCCTCATTTCCCGCAGGCAAGTGATTAATTTTTGTTTAAAATTTTAAACCTTTTTTTAAAGACAAAGAACAGAAAGTAGGTCATTCCACTCGTCTGTGCTAGAGCAAGGGGCGGGAAAAAGTTTCTTCAGATTTCATTTCCCAATGATTAGTACAAAAAATCGATTTAATAGTTTACACCACTGGGGGGAGCTAAAAGAAGCTTTTTAGGTTCAAGTCCCTTTAACTACATGACCAAAGCAATCCAGACCCAAGAAAGTCACTGTGGAATAATGGTTTTAAAGGGCCCAATCCTGCAAAGGCATAAACCTGGGAATAAATTTCATTCAGGCATGTAGTCCATGGAATAACTAATGCACAACTTTGCAAGCTCAGGTCCTAAGAAAGCACTGCAAAACTTGTAGTGGAATAGGGCAACCGGTCTGTTTAAAACAGGAGCTGGAAAACAACTATAATTTCCATCTTTACTATATTTATTAAACAGAATAAAACAGATTGAAGGGCTATTCTTTTGCCAGTCTTTATAATTAAACTTGACAGAATTCAGGGTTTGGGTTTTTTAAATTTTAATGGTTATTGATGTTTATTTTTAAGCTTTTTTTTTATTTTTATCAATTTCAATTTTCACACTGCTGTGAATTATTGGGAGGTGTGGAGGGGAGGTCAACATCACATCAAAATATACAAAGTAAATATCCTGTAATCAACCTTCAAGTTCTTAAGCAGCATCTTTCTTACATTACCTATGTGAAAATTTCAATTATCAATGGACATATTTTTGGTTAGGGTGTGTGTTGAAACTGACATTTAATCAACAATCTAATCCTTCCAAGCCTAATTATAATATGAATGCAAGGGGCTTCCTGGGGAATTCTATTGGCATTTGCTTTTGGTTTTGCAAATGAAATGTTTTCCTTCTTCGTATGGGATTGAATATTTTAAGATTACAGAAGAGTAGAGATATTGGTAATTAATATTTAAAGACTCAGTCTTAAGTGAAAGGAAGGATTTGTTGGATAACATTACAGTTTCCTTAAACCGTTTGTTCCCCACTAACATTGGAAATTTTAATTTTATGCTGATTGCTTGAAGAGCTGATGTTCAGAAACTTTCACAAGCGAGTCTATAAATAACTAACTGCTTTAGAAGTAAGCCTCAGTGAGTTGGCCATAACCCAGATCGGATTCAGACTGTGATACAACACTTTTTGAAGTAAGTTACTCTAAGTCACCTCTGATTAATTCAGACATGTTATCTAGTATTGCAACAGGGGCCCAGATCTACCTATTGAAAATATTTTAAAATAGGAGCCTAGAGTTCAATTCCCTGTTGTCCTGCACCTTGTGCCACTGCAAAATGAATGTAAAACACTCCCATGGTATGACAGCATTTTCTCCTGACTTTGCACTGTGTAAAGGTGACTGTACAAGGTGCAGAGTAATGGGGAAATCAGGCAGCATGGTAGCTGTCACTTTGGGGCCAAACACAATGTGAGTAGACTGAGGATACAACGTATGCAAAAGTTGATATATATTTTTAAATTAACGCATGGCATGACCTGTCTGAACTCATGCCACGGTCCCTTCCTCTCAGCTTTTAAATTCTTCTGTTTGCTTCTGCCATGCAGCCCATAGTTAAGCGTGTTGATTTGTACAGCACTTCCCAATTGCCACCCTTCTCTCACATCTATGTACTTGTCCATCCTTCACAGTAAGCTCCTCAAGGCAGAGCCCATCCCTTCTTGTATGCCTGGAAAGTCTTAGCACATCTTTTTGCAGGCGACAGGAATACCATGGTTTTCATTTCCTATTTGCACTGACCCTTACCTCCCTACTATATGCCCCTTAGTGGCCGCCCTGAATAGGGATTCTAAATATTTACAGCTAAAACCACATCTCCCTTTCTGAACAAGGGAACATGCGGAAGAGTGGACTCACAGTTAGAGTGCCTCCTTGCGGCATAGCAAGCTCTCCTGCCCTAGAGCCCCGGGCTGAAAGTTGCTCCATTTTTATGGTGATCAACTCATCATGACTCACCCCTCCGGCTAGGACACATTTGGTCCCATTCCTTCCTGGGTAAGCAAAGAGTGCAGCAAAATAAACTCAAACAAACATTGCCATCAGACTCTGTGCCCCTTCCGAGGCTCTGTTGAGTCGTCTTCCTGCTCGTGTGGAGCAACACTGCCCAGGGCTCTCTCTCTTGAGACCTGGCTCCAAATCCAACAGTCCTCCTCCCCTTCGAGCCAGGTGTTTCTGCCGTGACAATATTAGGGGAATCCAGGCCCTTCCTCTCTTCTGGGTTCCAGTCCAGAAACCCTGTGGCAAGCAATGAAGGTCTGCACCTTTAGATTCCTTGGACTTCTTCCTGCCTTGGCCTTCCTTCAGGCCTCTTCCCACAGCTCCTTTCTGGGTATACCTGCCTCTCTCAAGGCCCTTCCTAGCAACCAGAGGGACTGCAGAGTTCTTTCCGTCCAGCCCCTTATTAATCTGGGCTTCCTCCCTCTCTGCTCACCATGCAGGTCTTTCCCCAGCTGGATTTCATCTTCAGCGGCTCCTGGTCCAGCTTTCTGGTGCAACCAGATGCCTTAATTGAGCTTTCAAGCTCCAGTTAACCCTTTTTGTGCCAGTGTGATATATACTGCATCACAGAAGGGTGATAAAAAAGCATTATCCAAATTTTTCATTGAACAACATCATAATAGGCATGAAAGATCAACAGAAAACACGAACAAACAGCCCTGTGAAGGACAGGGTAGACTCATGAGGCAACAAGATGACACCTGTTCTGATGGAGGATTCCTGCAGGCACCCTTGCAAAGAAGCATCAAACAGTTTTGGCAATTCCCTGCACGGTCCCCTTTTCTTGAGCATGTTTCACTCGGATGTGATCTCCTGAATTCAGTACTCTCAAGGATTTGACTTTAGGGTGACTGTCAAAATCCTTCTTCTGATGGATTTTATATTGAGCATCTGTAGTGTTGAGAAATCAGGCCAATAACGATCTAGTCGGGAAGGGATGGTGGGGTTAATGGACCTCAACTTCCTTTCCCTCAGTAGTTCTTCAGGGATGACTCAAATCAGCTTTTGGTAAAACCTTCATGTAGTATTCTCCCTCCAGCAGAGAGAGAAACTCAGCAGAACAAGGCTCTCTTACAAATCCCTCCAAGTTGGGACAGCTAACAGTCACATGGCACTTCCCAAATCAGTCAGCTTCCCAAATTCTGCCCACCATTATGTTACAATCCTAGTCCAGTCGACTGAGCTGCAATAGCGTAAGAGAAGATAGAATTCAACCCTGTATCTGTGAGAAACTCAAGACCAGAGCAGCATACTGAGAACTGAGCAAGGGAAATTCATGACACTGCTAGATAAAATCCTGATGGTGCATTCCTTTCCCTGTGCAACCTAAGCTGGAAGAATAAAGGTCTTGAGGAGAAACTCTCACAGCCCTGTATTTATTTATTTAAATAGAATATATATAGTACATATCTGTCTAAGCAGGATTCATTATGTAGGATACACATTGCAAACCCTTTATTCTTCAGCTAGTTTGACACCGTATTTCAAGATAAAAAGCTGATATGAAAAAGCACCAATCAAGAGCGTTAGGGAGATGCCTTTTTGTGATATGTAAGATAGAACATAGTTTAAAATGCAGAGGATTAAATCTAAATTGCAAAATTCATGCATTTGTTCAAAGTCTATAATTTGGAAGGGGAGGGAAATCACAAATAGATTTATGGTTTTTAAGTGATCGTATTTCCATGCACGCAAAACACTTGAATCAAATGAAGGAATTCACAGTATTACTCCAGCTCAGAAATCGTATATTTGTAATTTAGTCATGGAGCTTTAATTGCTAAGTGGGCTGGATGGGATGGAACAAATAATTTGTTAAGGTAAATCGGGAATATAGCTTTTGAAATTATTCAGATTTGTAACCTAAATATCCTTAGACACTAGAACCCCAAGACATTTACAGTTAAGGGTCCAAGTACCAACTTTGGGCCAGATCCTCAGCTGGATCATTATTGCTCAGTCTTGGGTGGCTGAATGCCACTTGTCCTTCTAAGAAGTTGGAGGGAGTCCCTGGAATAGCAGCAGATGGGAAGGTGACATATGGGGAGCTTGTGGGGGAGAAAGGAGGGATGCAAGGAGTCCCTGGTGTGTCCAATGCACTTGGTTGCCAGAAGCAATAAAGTGTGTGACCCCTTAATACCATTTAGCAAAGAAAGGCAAGGTCCTTGTCATAATGGGATTAGCTCATCTCTGTCAAATGAGTTCTACAGGCTAGATTTTCAACTTGTGTAAATGAAGTTAGGTTCAGTAAATCAGTGGAGATATTCCAAATGAGGATCAGGCCCGTGACATTGTACCTGTCTCACTTGGTTTCCGGACACTGTGCTATACCTATTAATGCAGTGGATTTTACAGATGGACAAAGGGGAAGATCTGACTTTCAGAAATCTTTCTAACTCATTTCCAGAACTCGGGCGGGGGTGATTTAGACAGAGTCAGAAAGAGCCTCTGCTCTGTACACACCAGGTACCTCTGGAGGACACGCAGAGATGTGGTGCCAAGCAAACAGGTTTTTAGAAAATAATCATTCAAAAATGATGGCCAAGTTCAGAGCGGATGACCTGCGAGTCCCGTCAATGTCTGTGAGCTGCGGAGTGGGCACCAAAGGCATTGTACCTGCTTCTACCCAGGCTGAATTAGTCCCACTGGTTGGAAGCAAGTGGGAACAGCGAAGCCTAAATTCAGATGCTGTAGGAATGCATCCAACCCATTCTTTCCTTTATTTCAAGGAGAGACAATTACAGACATAGATTAAAAGGAAGGCTGATCGTACATTTTCAAAAACAGACCTAATAGAAAGTCATTTGAGCCACAGTGAAACGTGTCATGCGAATGAATTAATAACTGTGTTTACCCTTTTCCTTGGGACTCTTTTGCCTGTCTCACCGTTGCTTACTGTCACTCAAAGGGAGCGATCTTCGAAAAAACATTTCAAAGCAGTTCTACGCGTCTTCAAAGCTGGTGACTTATTTATTTTCTGGCAGTTATTTTCTTCCTGTAATATTTCACAGCTGCTGGAGCTCCCAGATGAAAGCAGAGTTTGCACTCTGCGCTCATGCTGAAGTCTAATTAAACACTGAATAAAATGAAGGGGTAGAACCTAACGAGGAAGGATGTGTCTTGAGGGAACGCAGCAAGGGGGACTTCTTTTTTGGCAAAACACAGAAACCACCACAATAAAGCAGAAGAACAGAGCTCAATGCAGGGAATAGAAACCCTGAGCTGGACAGGAAAAAAAAAAAAGCTTTTCCAAGGTAGAAGAGCTATGACCCAGCCCTTTATTTTTGCATAAACCAACTATACACCAGCACCACTGAAAGCCTGGGACTGGCTGCCATCCTACACCACTGAAAACCACCCTTCTCTTTCTCCTAAATCCCCCCTCATTGGCACAAAGAGAAGATCAGTGACAATAGCTACGAATTTGTGAACTCCCCATCCTAGAGGGATGGGCAAAACTAAGAGCCTGAGAATAAGGCTTCTGCTTCCCATCTATAAGCGTGATTTTTTATATTTCATTCAGCAGGGTTGAGATTCATCCATGTGCAGAGGAGACAGCACAAGCCCCATGCGTCACTGAAGTCCTACTTTGAGGGTTTAAACGGGACTTGTGTGGTGCATAGAACTAATGCAAGCTCTCTGTCCCAGAGTGAATGTTGTCCAAGGTGCCTATTGAGAGACCTCTATGCACAATGAAAGAAATGCACACAAAATCAGGTCACTAAACTACATACAGCAATGTAGTGGTCCAGCACCTCCCTTTGCTTTTATATTTGTCAGCTGATACAAGAGTGAGGGGCAACCCCTGAGCTGGGACAGATGGTCAGCTCCATTGACTTCAAATATACACCTTGCCATTGTCTTCAATGGAGCTTTGACCATTTACATCAGTGGATGATTTGTCCCCGGTTTGTTAATCATTGCAATATAAAGGCTGTGCTTCAAAATGCTAGAAACTAACACTGGCAGGGGAAGCAACGTGAGCATATTTTTTACTTGTAGAACATCTTGCAGTCCTTGCTCAAAGTCCTTGCGCCGAAAGAAAGCCATAGACTTCAAGCAATGGAGTAGAGACATTGGAGAGTGGGAGGACATCAAGCAATACTTCCATTGTTCTTCAGAAACAGTTTGTTTGCTGATCACTTAATGAAAAACTATATACTGCAGCTGTCCTGGAAGGCAGCGGTAAACTGGTTAATTTTGAACCAAAAAAATGTGTTTCATTGGCAAGAATGGCTATTTTGTACAGTCCTTTAATAGGATCTTTGTATCATCAAGCTGTAACACATCTGGCCACTACCAACACAGACACAAAAATCGGAAGTTAAAATGGAAACACTTTTCATGTGGTCTTTTGATAATTATTTTTGCAGTAGACCTGTTCTGGAAGGCCCTGAGCCTCCAATGAAGCTGTAACGGAGCTCAGTAATATGTATGCATGATACTCTGGCTGTAGACTCACGTTACCATCAGCCAGTTAACATACCCTTGCTTCTCACCAGGCAGGGTGTATACTTCTAGATCATCAGCTCCAATATATTGGCCCCAAACCTGCCCTCCCTGACAACTGTGTAACTACATTACATCCAGGCATTTGGAATGGAGCTAATAGGAAATGATACCAGGGATACATTTGCACAGCAGTAAGAGACCCACCCTGCTCCCACGGGAGTAACACCGAGGTCAACGAAGCTATCCCAGTGTGAAACTAGTTTGGGTCTTTCAGAAGGAGAAGGCCCTAATATAATTTGGGCCAATACATCGAATGGGCTCTTTTTAAAAACACCATTGTTTATAATGGAGTTACTGAGCATTACGCACTCCTTACTCAGCTGAATAACTCAGAGCTTCAAGTAGGAGGAGGGCTCATGGGCCACTTACTGGTGGATTCTCTCTACCATGAAGTCCTCAAACCATTATTTGAGGACTTCAATAACTCAGTCATAGGTCTGGGGTCTGTTACAGGAGTGGGTAGGTGAGGTTCTGTGGCCTGCGTGGCGCAGGAGGTCAGACTAGATGATCATAGTGGTCCCTTCGGACCTTAAAGTCCATGAGGCTCTGTCTCTGTGGCATCATTGTATCTGTTTCCTAGGTTCCCGATAGGAGAAGGGATAGAGCAGGGGGATGTACAGCCACACAGCCTGGGGTCCTCCTCTCAGACAAATGGCACAGGATGGCAGCAGGGAAGGCAGGGCCAGATTTTCAAGCTCCCTGCACCCAACAGCTCCCCGAGAGGTTTTGGGCCCGATTTTGGAACTGCTCAGCACCTAACATGTGGGGCACTTTTGAAAGTCCGGCTCCAGCTCTGGGTGCTAACTCAGCCCTCCCCGGAAACCCCGTCCTGAACGTTTACTCAGTCAGCGCTAAATACCAGAGAGCCTTGGCAACAGCTCCATTGGAGCCATGTTCCCCAAGGAGGCTCGGAGGGTCTCCGATGGGACAGTAAAAGCATAGGCACAAAGGACTCCTCAGATCTACAGGTTTAGGGAGCAGAATCCCTTCCTGTTTCATCTCAGAAGAGGGGGCCAGCCATGCTGACTTCATCCCCATTGCCTCCCCTCAGTCCCCAAGGGAGTTACCGGTTATAAACTCCATGGAGGAAATCCTAACTTGATTGAAGTCAATGGCAAAAAACTCATCTTGGCTGCACTGAAGTCAATAGTTCACCCCATGAATGCAAGTGTAGCTTCTATAGGCAGCAACATGGCCCTTCAACTAACAGAGATTTCTCTCTCTCTTCTCCAGCGACCCTAGCCACCATCATGGGAGGGCAGAGAAGAGTAATTCTCAAGTGGATTATAATGACAATAAGGTTTAAAATAATAATGATAAATCACCATCGATGTGAATGCAGCCTCTGATTAAAGTTATATTATTAGTCCAGTAATTAAAAGACTTCCTACATACAATATCCATAGGTTCTTCCTGTGGCTATTTTGTGCTTTTAAGGATTTTGTGGAAGTGAGCAGATAGCAAGATGTCCTGGTTACAAAGGATAATTTGAGGAGAAATATTACTAGAGCTGATTTTACTAAGTTTCCACAAAGAGCCAGTCAAAAACATTTTCATTGAAATGTGCTGTTTCATCAAAACCAAAACTATTCTGTAGAGATTTTGACAACATTGAGAGGATTGTTTCTAAATTCAGGGGTCTGGTCACTTCTAACAAGAGCAAGAGAGAGACCCGAATCAAAACCCGACCTTTTTTATTCAAAAGTGGATGTTTTGACAGAATTCTGTGTCATAAAAACAGTCTCATGGTTTTGTTTTCATCCTAGTGTGGAACAAAAACAAATTATGAAGGCTCAAAAGTTGCCACAAAACTGAATTATTATCCTCCGGGCAGCTGTAATTGTTACAGAGATCCCTCGTATGGGAGAGCACGGAACTTAATTTTGAATTTTAAGTAGCCCTCTTTTGAGAACTTAAACTTTTAAAATCAAAATTAAGCCGGATCAATATTTCATTGCTGGGATCTAACAGAACAATGCTTTCCTCTCCAAAGTACTTATGGTGTGGGTGCACTGGGGATTTTGTTTGCAAATGAAATAAAAGATAAACTCGTTATTTTAATTTGGTGCTACAATAATTGATAACAGTAGCAATGGACTTATACACTGGCTTATGTTAATGGCCTTGTTCATTCTAATGATGATGGCGTTTTCTGTGGCGATTAATAAGCATTAATGTTGCAAATATTATTAGAACTGAAACATGCACCATAAACCAAAATAATTTGACAGAATTATGTTCTTATTAAAAAACCTTGAGAATAATGAGAATCTAATTGTCCTTTCTTTGTTAGAGTCGGCTATTCTGCACGTTCCTTTTATCTCTGCAACACATATTGTTTCACTGTTTCATACTAATTTGCTTCTCTTGTTTTCTCACATTTGCATGTTCTTATACACAGAAAATGAGCGCCGATTATTACCATCTCTACTTTGCATTCAATTTACATCACAAACACATTAGCACATCTCAACTCGTCTATCTAGAGCAGAAATTTGATAATGCTCCCTTGGAAGCCCTACCAGCTGTGTCAAACACAAACCATTTCAAACACTGCAAAACAAAATGAAACGAAATGTCAGGTCTCAAAAAAATAAATGATCTTTGCCAGCAAAGTGCAACAGATTTTACAAACCTATAACTCAATTTTAGCTCCTCTTGTTTTAATCTGCAGTTTATCAGGTCTCCCCTTATTCAAAAAAGCGACTCCAGAACACCTACACAACCATAAATGTCTCTCACATCAGCTGCAGGAAGGAACATTTTTAATTTTTTGGACGCAAGCGCACGGTATTCACGGTTCATAAACTCAAACACTTTTACAGCTATCCAAGGGCCATCACAGCTTCACAGCAACTAAGAGTTTATTCCCCAGCCTCCACTGCACAACCCCCCCCAACACTTCACATTCTATTCCACGTGGCATCCAGTTAGCCTGTTCGTGAGTGTTTATTATGTGAAATGCTCTCCAGAATTCTGTTGCAATTACAATAAAAAAATATCCATCTTGCTTTTCAAAGAACCGCCGAAGTGTATCAGAGCCCTTCCCTCTCCAGCCTGTCGCCCTTCAGAAGTCAAAGGAAAAATCTCAGCTCTTTCTCTCTTCTAGCAAAGTTACTAGCGTTAATCCAGAGAGGTAATAGCACCATGTACCAAACAGTCTTTAAAATGTAATCCTGCTTTCAAATCTTTAGGTTTGCAGTTGCCAGTTAAGTCCATTATTCATTCCAGTGCAGCGATTCTCATTTAAAAGGAGGATCTCTTATACTCGTACTCGGTGCCACAATTTGGAGTCCTGATTCTGTAGCGTACATCACATTAGTCATCTATTCTGGGCAAACCAAGAGCAGAAAGGTAGGTGAGAACAAGCGCCTCCTGGGTAAAACGAGCGAAGTGGAGCTCTTAAAAGCCAGGTTATTTGATCGTTGCTGTATTAGATTAGAACTCCGTTTAACAAGACTCGCAGCTCAGTTAAGGTAAGTGAGTATATGGCCCCAGGAGAAGGAACCAATTAGTGACCGGGGCTCTGCAATCAACCAAACTCCAAATGGCTGCAGGGTTCTGCACTAACAGATGTCAAATGCAAGAAAGGGGCCCAATGATCACATTGAACATGTATTTCTAATGAGATACCTTGAGTGAGACAGTGCTGCCTCTCTAATATGCCTGTTGATCTTGCTACCTCTCTCCCACCTCCAGCCCGGCCCAGGGTCTACACCAGGGCTTTTGAGGAAAGCAGCCTTTCAACTGCTTTCTGCAGCGCCTGCTCCAGGGAAGTCCTGTTCTGGCTGGAACTGGGATTTTTAGAGCCCCTTTATAATGCTCTAGGGTGAAATCTGGGCTCCATTAAGTCATTGGGAATTTTGCCGTGGGCTTTAATCCCCTGACTTTTTTACCCAGACGGGGGTGAAAAATCTCACTGTTTGGTTTCCAAGTTTTCAGTAGGTGTAGTTGGGGGCATTTAGTACACACCTTTGGGCTTGACTCAGTTTCTCATACTTGCATTACAGCAAGCATCCTTAATTACACACATAATTCACTGTTCCTGCAGGGAACCCAATGAACACAGAGGCCATGTTACTCCAGGAACCAAACAGTGGATTGGGGCTGAATTCACGGAAGCCAGTGTAAACTGCTCCTCCTTGTGCCAGTACGGCTGCTGGCACGCAGGAGGCAATAGTCCACAGGGGGGGGATGAGAAAGAAACTGGAGTGAAACAGAGAACAATACTTAAGATTTTCCACTGTGGAGGGCTGCATGAAGAGCACCATTCAAATCCCACCGTAGTCAATCAAAGGGACTTCTGCTGACTCCAAGAGACTCCGGACCCAGGATTATGGATGGAGTAATCACCAGTGGGGCTTACTAAGTCAGCACATTCCTTGGCTATGCACCATCCACTTTTTGCATTGCACTGACCCCTACAGGTCTGCTAGCCCAGAGGCATTTGCGGCATTACCAGCTCATGTTCTGGTACTAGGGCTCTGTGGCTGTTTTTTACATGGGCAACAGCAAATAGAAACCTGGCCCCTAATATTTCTTGGGCCTTGAAAATATGCAATAAATTAATCCTGTGCAAGGTTGTGGCGGCTACTCCTTATTTCACATCCAAGCGACCGTTTCAGAGAATCCTCTTCAAACGCACATTTGTGCATCTTAAATTAAAGGGTTACCCAAAGTAAACAGGCAAGGTCCTGCACTTTGGAACTATCGATCCAGCTTCTCTCTACTTGCACAATTCATTAGCAAAGGGATTGCGTGGGACATGAAAATGGCAAAAATCTCTCTCATAATCACCACTGGTCTTCTGGGATCTCTTCTCTCTGCTGAATGTACAGGTTGGTTCATTTTAAACCTAGCAAGTCCTCTGCTTTTTAGTTGTTGTCAGAGATCGGATTACACTTCTGTCCTCTGATAAGGAATAAGTAATTTACCAGCAACAAAGTTCACATATTGAGACCACTGAATTTTATAAGTTCTCCATTTAAAAGTATATTTTCTCTTGAGAATTTTAAAAAAAAATGTATTTTATGGTGATTAATTCCTGTGCTGCTTTTTATATAAAGAATGGGACTTTTCTGGTACTTATTTAATGACTCTCTATTTCAAGGGTTTGCTCAAGATTCAGCTATTTTTAATACAAATAAAACAATAGGGGGAAAAAGATTTACAAAATAGCTTCTGTGCCTTTTACTATGTATTTGAATCCCAGAACAAAACTGTATCAATAAATATAGAACATGGTCATTAGATTTGCTACTGTGAAGATTGAATTCAGCCTGTACTTGGCATTTAAACAAATAAAAGAGTTTAAGCCAAGATCATGAGCCGTTTAGCCAAAGAGTAAAGATTTCTCATAGAAATGAGGTTGATATACCAGCTATCAGCTGAAGGACAAGACATATCACACTATTTGGTGTCTACAGGGTCGTGATCCTGCCTTAAGGAAATCAAAGGAAGTTTTACCCCTTACTTCAATGGGAGGCACACCAAGTCCTACACTGGGAGAATACCTCTCCCCTTAGGTTTTGTTGCAAGGCTGCATACATGTTTGTGCCGTATTGTGGGTGATGGAAGGGCCTATATAGCAGCGCTGAGTATTTTATTCTTATTTCACTTCAAATGAGACAGCCCATCCTATCTGGGACCGTAAAATAGTCTTCCCAGTGTGTTTACTCAGGTGATTAGAATGGAGAGCCGAAAGCACAGAATTGGGATACTTCCTGAAAGCAAAGCATGGCAAAATATTCTTTCCAGGCCCCATGAAATGTGCCTACCAGAGAATTCTAGGCTACACCCGGATACTGGCAACCTCAGAGATCCAGGCATGGAGAAAGTGTTTTTAAACAGTCTCTCCCTTGGCTCGCAGATTCACCAATCTAGCCATTGTCAGGTGCTCCCAGCCAGAGGTTTCCCTGGGGAGGGAATAAAAAGCCCATTCCCTGATTAGGCCCGTGACCTTTTGTCCAAGGAGTTGTTTTGTTTTTTTAAAAACCATTTTGCAGCATCAGTACGTGACTTCATTAACTAGAATAGCAGAAGCTGAAGTTAGAGAGCTGCTTTGCATAGCTTAGTTGGAACAGGCTCTTGCTATATTCTTATTGGCTAGGAGGGTCCAGGAAGCGATGCAAGGTGAAAATGTTGCAACTGATGTTCTAGGTTTTGTGTAATTAGTCCAGAGACGCATTGTGCAAAAAACAGCAGAGTTGCTAAAGCAAGCAAGGGGAAAGGCTGCTCGGACTATCGGTTTTGTCTCCGAGCCCACGAAGTTAAACATTTCTGGATGTGCATTGGACCCTTTGCACCATTCAAATGCAAATTGGCACGCACCAGAGGCACACTCATGCCCAAAAGGGATTGATTGTTTTTGAAGTATAAGGTGGTAGAACCATCTTTACTTGTACTGATGCTGCCATGGGCAATACGTTGACAGTGACCGCCTTTGCATTTTAAGGATGAGCTAGCCACTGGACATAACTTCAGATGGCAGGAAGAGGAGGAAATCAATTTCTGATTCCTCTTCCAAACACAAGCCAAACTATTGCCATCAGACAATTTGTATTAATAATCACAAGTCTCTACAAGACCTGTTTTCCGAGAGAACACAATTTTTTACTCCATTAAGACCTAGGGCAAGGTAGTTCTAATAAGATCAAGATTTTAATTCTCATGGACTCATTGTTTCCTTTTGCTAATTGAAAGCAAATGTCAGCCCAAGGAATACGGAATTGTGAATTTGTTTTGCAGTCATTTAAATGGGTATAAAAACAGTTGGAAGTCAGAATAATCACTTGCAGAGAGAGTTCCAGATGAAGGGCCAATTCCTGCCTTCAGTTACAGGGCAGTAAATCCAGAATGACGCCATTTGAGTTCATTGGAGTTACCACAGTATAAATCTGGAGTAAGGGTTTTATTGAAGTCAATGGGAGTTTCTCTGAGGACTTCAAAGGGCATTTAATTAGGCACTAATGGAGAGCAGAAACTAGCCTTCTCAAAGCAAATAGAGATTATCAGGTTGTTCTCAGTCCTCACAAGTTCCTTTTCTAGTCTTCCTGCTGAGTTTCTTTTCTCTCTCTTGCTGACTGAAGTAGCAAATGAAATTTACTCCCATTTACTCAGAAATCTGTTACTTCACAAACCTGATGTGAACAAGAAGCTACATAATATCATTTCACATACTTAATGACCAACTTTAACCCCAAGCAGAACTGACAGCACCATCTAGTGACCATGAGAGGCTTTGATGTCTTTCATTGTAAGTCTGTTATTAGTAATAAGAAAGGGCCTTGAAAATTTGGCTGTAAAGTAGACAGCCAAGAAGTTTCTGTTTTAAAAAGCAGACCTGCTCAGACACAAAACAGTGCTTGCGGTGTGATGGTGAAACA
The DNA here is from genome assembly GCA_007922155.1 of Mesoclemmys tuberculata. Classification (NCBI taxonomy): domain Eukaryota; kingdom Metazoa; phylum Chordata; order Testudines; family Chelidae; genus Mesoclemmys; species Mesoclemmys tuberculata. The sequence goes on from ML675622.1 coordinate 6,293,824, forward strand.
AAGCATACTGCTGCTTAATACAAGGGAGAAATTAGTCATGAACATTGAAACCCTGAGAAAATATTGCCCACATAAGACAGCCATTAATAAAGTCTTCAATGATGAATTTATCTGCCATATAGTAGCCCCACAAGATGAGTTTTGGGGCCTGGTTCACCAAAGAACAAATGGACTGATCATTTTAAGCGGTGTTAGTTCCAAAGAAAAAATTAAAGTTTTAAAAAGTGAAAACAAATAATATTCATCTCCTTTTGATTTTCTTCTAGGACAAAATTCACTCCTCTACTGAGGGCCTGCATAAATCCTGGGCAGTACTTAGGTCTCACTCAAGCCTTGAGTCTCTCCGCACTGGGGTGAAATGCATCTCAACAAGCATTTTCAGACTTGGTCTACACAAAGGCTTTGTACTGCTATAACTATTTTGGTTATGAGTGTGGTTTATTTACGGATATAGTCATACCATTACAACCTCTAGTGCGGACTCAGTTATCAGTATACAGAAACTTTATACAGACACACAGGAAGGAGAATAAGCATGTTTATACTGGTGTAACTGTATCAGGACTGGATTTAGGGGCAAGCGACCACCGGGTGTGTCGAGCTTGGGAGGTGCCAGGCTCGGGGTGCTGTTTTTGTTGTTAGTGACAAAAAGGGAAAGTAAAACATTTGAAGTAAAATGTTTCAGATATTCCATGTGTGGAGTCATTTTTCACGAACCTCCTAGAACATTCTGGACCTTTGTAGAATCTCATGGAACCTTCCAGACTTTGAGAACTGCATTTTCCTCAAGCCTCCTAGAAGGTCGTCAGCCAGGCTTTCGCGGGTATAATATAAGGGTTGGGGGTGGCACCAATCAGACAGTGAGCTATAGGAACAAACTGAAGGGAAGCGAAAGCCCAGCCGCAATATTGTGAACCTTGTTTTATTGGGAAAGTCTACTTGTGATTTAAGGCTTGAAGGGTCTATGTAGCGACTAATAAAGGACACATTTTATAAGATACCAGAGAGATCTATCGAACCACTATCTCTGCAACAATATGAAAGAAATATAGTCACTTCTTTTGTCATGCTTAACATGTAATGTTTGAGGACTTTAAGACTACGGCATATAGACGTTTGCTTTCCCTCATTCCGTCTGTTTTCCCCATATTATATGACAGGGATAAATCACACATGCAAATCGTGTATCAATGTCTTGAAATGGGCTACTAATGCAATAAAAAATAAGGAATTCAAAAGTTTAACAAATGGATGGGGGGGCCCCCAAAGATGGGCATCACCCAAAGTGCCATTTGATCTAAAGCCAGTCCTGACTGCATCCACGCTAGGGAGGAATTGTACTGCTTTACACATAGTGGTATAGTTTTGACACTGCTTTAACGAGTGCATTGTTTCATAGGAAGGCCAAATTGGGTGCGTTGTATTTTTCTGCGGGTGATTTACCCTTGTCTATGTGCATGCAATATGCCGATAAACATGCTGTGTAGGTGGTGAAAACAAACCTCAGAAAAAGGTAAGCATGGTACTTGAGAACACAGCACTTATTACAGGAAAGTTAAAACTTCAAGGGGAAATGTACCATCATGTAACTCTGGCCTACGTTTCTTTTTAAATTGCAGTTTTTATCAAAAAAGAACAAGCAAGCTCTGTTTTGCACAGACTGAAGAGGTATAATTCAAATAGATTGGAAGAGTTTGTTCCAGGGAATCTAGAGAGAGAATGTAAGGAAGAAAAATGTAGTTATGAAGAAGCGCGAGAAGTCTTTGAAAACACAGAAAAAACAGTGAGTGTTGTTACTACAGAACAAGAGACTCATCATTATTGACCTACCAGGGGAGGGACAGGAAGAATTATGGGAAAAAAAGACTCTCTAAAGGGTGCATTTCACCCTATGCAATGGGCCACCATAACACATAGGTTCATGCGAGTCTCACATAAGCCCTTTTACCTGCGCTAACCCACTTCATGAGAGGAATTTTAACCCCACAATCTTTCTATTTGGATCCTTTACCTAAAGTTTCGGGGTCTTTACTTCTTGCTAGTTCTGTAGTTTAATTTTCAAGTTAAAGAGAAATTATTCATTTTATTCTGTTTGTTTGTTTTGTAGATGGAGTTTTGGAAAGGGTATATTGGTAAGAGATTTGCTTCCTCCACGTTTCACATACATAAAAACCACAAGGTCCTCCTATATTTAGCTTTCAATGCATGCCTATAAGTAACGGGAGGTACAGGTACTCATTGAAAGAATATTTCCCATTTCATGGAATATGTTCTACAGTAGAGCTGGTCAAAGTTATGCATGATAAATAATATATCCGCCAATTTAGTTCTTTTTCCGGTTTTGTTTGCAGATAATTCACAGTGTTGGTTTTTACAAGTTTATTCATATTTGCATTTGTTCAAACAGTTTGTGTGAACAAGTTTCACTCTGAGTCCACACAGGCTTGCTGTTTGTCATGTGTGACTGGCCGTGTAAACCATGTGGAATGTTTCTGCTCCAATGGAAGAATGGAATTTTAAGGTTTGAGAACAAATGGCCAAGAGCAAATGCCCTGTTTGCATGCAAATATGGATCTTGATATGAACAGCCACTTTCTAAACATTTATGAGCACATCGCGGTTGCTTGGAAATAGTGTATTAAAAAGGACTATGAATGTGGTCAAAGCAGATAGCTGTTCAGAATTCAAACCAATGTCACAAAACACTTGTTTTGCCTCTCTTGTCCAGCTCTGCTTCACACTTACAATCTGCCTCCTCACCCTTTCCTCCCTAACCTCAACTAGCCCTTATTCTACCCCCCCACCCCACCCCTCAAAAAATGCACACAAAACACATGAAACTAATGTTAAGGATGTTTCAGCAAATGAGCTGCTTTGTAGTTCGGTTGAGCACCCAGAATCTCTCACTAAGCAGTCTGAAATAATTCACGTGAGTCAGTGCAGCCTATAAAATAAAAAGTTTCATTTGCACTTTAAAATTGTCCTCTGAAAAAAGCCAGTGGTAATGAAACTGAGATCCTTTATTTTGTTTTTCTAGGATTGAAACTAATGACAACGAAACAACAAAATAAATCTTACCTTCCCCTTTTATCACTCTGCACGTTTTACTGTTTAGCTCACATGGTGGTAGTACCAGAAACAACCCATGCCTGCTGATAGCGTGGGGGAAAAGTGAGGGCAGCAGGCTTCAGCAGTGTTACCAAGCATGCTCAGTACAAGCCAAACAACAAATCTGGGAGGTACTTGGCTTCTTTCCATACAGTGCCTTTGGGTAGTACCAACCTCTGTGCTGTGTGGGTGAAATTCTCTCCCATGCAGAGACCCCACTCAAGACTTATGCACCACTCTACACAGCAATGCATTTGACCGTAAGTGGCCATCTTCCACACCACACAAGCGACCTTTTGACAGTTCCCAAGGCTTGAGTCCTAATTCTCTCCTGCCCTGGTGGAAATGACAAGTGGGTATAAAACTCTACCATCTTGTTGAGGTAGCATTGCTTCATATATCAGTCATTTGCACTGGTGGAAGTGGTTTCACAAGCACCAGGGTGACAAAGAATCTAGTCCCTGGCCTGCAATTTGACAGTCTGTAATTGGTTATATTTTGCCCCCATTTGCTTTGAAATGAGGGGGAAGGAGAGAGAGCTGATAAGCAGCATTAACTGAATTTGCTGGTGTAATGTTAATTCATCAGGGCACACTTCACTCTGCTTCCCCCTTTGGCTTTGCTCTGTCTTTTAAGAGTTAATTTCCTTAAGATTCAACTGTTAATTCAGTTTCCAAGTCCTTTGGTTTTATGATAAATTTTCTGGTAATCAGTGTTTTTCTTAGCACCCCAGCACCTGGATTCACAGGAATAAGCGTCAGTTTGTTATGCAATTATTTTCCAGAATCTAACTTTTCATTTAAAGAGAAGTTTTCAGATCCCAGCTTAGCTAAACATTCTATAACCTGGTCGGGTGGGGAAACACTCACTGCTGAGCGCCCTTGTCTGCTAATTCATTGATTGTGTTTTCATTTCCAAGATGGAGACCAGTGCAACCCAAATCCGTGTAAAAATGGAGCCCGTTGCGAGGATGACATTGGCTCTTACGTATGTTGGTGCCTGGCAGGCTATGAAGGAAGGAACTGTGAGCTAGGTATGTACCAATGGGCCAGATTCTTTGCTACTCCTGCACCATATGTAGTCACGCATACTGGGCAAAGTGGATGTGAATAACTTCTATACTGATTAGATAATGTTTTATACCCACTTTGCACCGCTGAGAGTGACCACACAACATGCAGGTGTGAGTCATTGGTGAGCGTGTTGCTGGTCTCTCCTGCTGGGTCCAATCCACAAAGAAGAGGATACCCTCCCAATCCCATCTTGTGAAGCTTGGTTATTTAGTTCAAGATTAAACCTCTTCTGCTTCTAGTGTTCCCTGCTTTAAGCCCTGGTGTTAACAAGGTGGCAGCCATCACACAACAGAACTAAGAATCAGATTCACAGCATGTTCAATAATGTCCTGTCTGTCAATGCAAATAGTTACAATGTGAACCTCCTTTATCTCCCCATTACAGGCCCTTCCTGATTATATAGTCAGGGCTATTTAATTCCATGGGTGAAATCCTGGGCCTAATGAAGACAATAGGAGATCATGTCATTGATTGCAAAGGGGCCAGGATTTCACCCCCATGGTTCCATTCAACCTTCCGGGGGCATAGAGGAAATCCACAGAAATCAAACTGGCGTTTTCCCATTGACTACTACATGCACAACACTGTGCAAAAGAACAAACAAGATGCAGACACTCTCCTGAAGGGCTCAGGAGTTTCTGAAAATAGAACCACTAATGGTTTAAAGGAGATTGGATCTCTCTGTCCCATGGGTTGTTCCTGTCCATCCACCCATCTAGTGTAAGCCAGCATAATGAATGAGCACTAAGAAGAGATTCTCTTGCTAGATGTGTTTTCACTCTGGCAGGGAAAAGGTGTGGGGGTCCAGAAGAGTGTTTCAAATCTGCAGCAAATATAAAACAGTCTCGAGCCACTGCGGTATTCTTGCAGAGGGGAGGGGAGGCTGGGACAAAAATAGCAACAGAAATGAGGCATAAAAAGGGACTCTGTAAAAATAGGAAACGATCACGTAAGCATGACGACAGGAATGGATGTGTCCTTGGGGAGTCGGAGGAAAGTTAATTTACTGTGAAGCATTGAGAATTAAAAGCAAGTCTGTTGACTAGTCGTTTGCGATGCCTGAAAGATGAGATTCCCTAAAGACAGAGAAAGGCAAAGGGGTGCGTGCATCCAAAATGTACTCAATGAAATGGGAGTGTAACATCAATGCCCCTGGGTTGGTCATTAGTAGCCAGGATCGAACCCTGGACCTTGGGATCTTAAGGCATGAGCCTCTACGGTCTGAACTAAAAATACCCAAATCTCTTAACCACCCCTGTAGCAGGCTCATCCAGCTACAACTGGTCAAGCCACCACTCAGGGGGAAATGCCACATAAATTGGCATGTCTTCAATATTCCCTCCTGACCTTCAGAGGCTTCCCAGGTCAATTTCCAATCCAGGCCACCACCTAAAACACTGCCACCCCTTGCTGGGGTGGCAAGTGGCAGGGACTGAAGCTAGGGACTGGCTGGGTCTTTTTGCTTAGCCCATAGAGGTTCATGCAACAAGATCCAGAGGTCCCACACATCAGCAGTGCTGATGACCAACCCAGGGGCATCAGTATTACACGAGGCTCCATTACAAGCTCCCAACTCAGTTTCATCAAAAGCTGGGCTGACGCCCATGACCGGTTTGTGTTGATCAGGGAGGATTTATGGTGCGCATCATGGAAAAAAAATCTGTGGTTTTACTTCATTTCTGATGTAAAACCCAACAGTTTAAACTGACTTTTGTTTAGGAGGTTCTGGGCCCACCCCAATCTGAAATCAGAGTTCTATCCTGGGTTTTATACTGCACCCTTCTCCCTGGCATTACGTGAATCCAAACTGAAGAAAGAGGGAGGAGGAGGAGCGTGGTGGGGAAGCCACATGGCCTGTGACCAAATATTTGTACAAATCCTGCCAAGTGGAGCGGCCAAGTTCCAGAGAGCTCCGAAACGCCGAGCGGCCTCACACTCGCTGCAGTCGTTGGTATCCCAACCGTGCTGCTGTAGTGAGCAAGGAAGCTACCGTAGGGGACTCCTGCTCCCTCTCCCTGCTCTTTGCAACCACTGTCTCCCTGATAGCTTGCCAGGACACTAGGCTGCACGGGGCAGGCCTCAGGGAACAGCCAGTTGCACAGCCCACCAGCCAAAAAAAAAAAAAAAACTTTCCAGCAGAGAGAAGTGAAGGAACCCACAGCTGCTACCACTTCACCGTGTCTTCCCACAATAGGTTTCCCCACCAGTTGTATCCAGTTCTCGTTCAGACTTTTTCCATCTTGTCACAATTGACTCCCCCAGGTAAAGCCAAGAGGCAGCCCACGGCCAAATCAGAACTGCCAGATGTTCCTGACTGGACTCCTAAATTTACTTATCATCATTACTGTAATTTGTTATAATTATTTTCTTCTCTGGAGTCTGGACCTTGACTAAACCTTGACAAAGAAACGTGGACCTTGACAAAAATAATTGACTACTCCTGCTTTAACATACTGGGCTCACATAAACTATACATGCATTTGGTGAACAAGGGCATGGATGAAAACCATGCAACAGTTTGGGTTGTTTATATGCTAAAGGCATATCAATCAGTTTAAAGACCTAATTTTGAGACGTGTTAACCACCCAGAACTCCCAGACTAGGTCCTCAGTAAACAACTCAGTAATCGGTGTCATTTTCAGCTTTGCATTTATTGCACTTTTAAAGTGTTTTATGGGTTCGATTTAATTTCTTTCAGATTCAACCTGTGCTACTAAGAACGGAGGGTGCAAGCACTTCTGCAACAATGACCCATCCCGCAAAGTTGTTTGCTCCTGTGCAGCTGGCTATAAACTAAACGAAAATGGAAAATCCTGTGACCCTGCAGGTCGGGTTCTAAAATGGTTTAAAGATTTGGGTTGAGATCTCCAAAGCTTCCTAAACTATATTGACACACAAAATCTCAGGGAAATGGGACGCGTGCATCTAAATCTAAATCCGCTTGGCAGCTTTGGAAATCGCAGCCTGGTTGTCTCATAAAGCATGTTATGAAACGTATAGCACAGCAGTTTACCAATGAACCAGCTAGGCGCAGAGTGGGGATCTCCAGGAGTCATGGTTCATGTTGTCGTCGGCGATGTCACTGAGATGCCCGCAGGCACCCTATTCACAGCATGGTCCACACTCTGATTGTGGGGCAGGGCTCATGGGAAAGCTTCACAGCAGGTGGGGTGGCTGCATGAAACAGGCCTGGGTAGAGACTGGTCCTTGAGATGCACCCACCCTGACCCAACCAACACTCAGTTTCCCCAGCTTTGCTACCCGGCAGGTCCTTTAAAACAAGGCATTCTGAGCATGCAGGGACACCTGGGGCCTGACCCATTGCCAAGCACCCCCAGGCTCAAATTAGGCCACTGATTGAGTCTTTCATCCCTTGAAGAGGGAGGTTCCCCAGTCTAGTTTAAAGGATCCTACATTTCTCTTTGACCGTCAATGCAGGTGAAAGGATTGCTGGTCTGACATGCAGTGTCTGCCCAGGTTTATAGTCTTCCTCATTTTTTCTAGCAGAGGAACATGACATCCATGCAACACAACCCCAAACCCATACAAGTCTATTAATAAACCACTTATTTGGTGGAAAGAATGTAGGCTGTGGGCAGGGGCTTTGTCCAACAATATTATTGCAGCAGAGTTATGCTGTGTGAGGCCCCTATTCACCCAGATACTTCAGTACATGCTAACTTGACCCATGAAAGAAGCCCCACTATCTGATGCTTAGTTAGGTATGTGCCTAAGTACTATGCTGGACTGAGGCCTGGGTTCATCACATCCACACACACCCCTACCCCATTTTTTCCTTTTTAAAGTCCTCAAAATTTATTTCTAAAGCCCAATAGAGCTCTGTGCTTGCACTACCAAGTGCATATTGCTTGGCGCTCCTATTTTTGACCTCCTGATGGAGTTTATGGTTGGGTTTATTTGATTATGAAAGCTCCTTGTATCACAATAAATTAATTCAAACAAACATGAGCCACTCGAATCAGCCCACTTCCCTGGATCTCCTTTGTCATCCTGACAGCGAGATGTGTTTTCCCAAAGAGACAAAGATTTATCTCCAGTTTTGCCACTTCCTTTGTGATCACACATGATCTGATGCATGGCCAGCTGAGCTGCTGTCTTATGGATCTGTACATTCTTCTCACAGTGCCGTTTCCATGTGGGAGAATTACAGCTCCTGGAGCCACGAGCAAGGACACCCGAGCCATCAACACCTTTGACACGTGGACCTTCAATTCTACCGATAATGAGGATGAAGCAATAAACACCACTCAAATCACACCCATCTCTAAGAAACTTACACGAGTTGTCGGCGGAATAGAAAGCAAGAAAGGTGAAGTTCCTTGGCAGGTACTAGATGTTATGTTCCCATTTGTTGCCCTCATAGACTTGATTGCTCTCATGTCATATTGTACACAATAGCATTTCTCTCCTGTGCTCTGTGAAGCCAGTGTCACACATTTAAAACCTTTAGTCTAATCGGAGTCTGTTACCAAGTGCGGCAGCAGAACTTTGCCCAGCTCAAGGCCACACTGCCAAATTGCTAGCAGACACAGTGACTGCATCTTTGTCTGAATGGGACAATCCAATCAGATTTGGCTGCTGACAGAATAATACATGATCACGCCCAGTACTTCACCGCAAGCATCTGATGGGGAAGACTTCACTGAACAAGCAAAACTTATTGGGACATGCTAATATTTTCGGGCACAACTTCAGAGTGAAGAAAGGGGAGAGCCACATTTTAAGACAGAAGGCTAAATTGCGGGTAGCTTTTTCAGGATGTCATCACTGAATTAATCAGAATTCACAATTTAAGGGTCTAATCCTGCAATTTGACCCATGTGGGAAGATCCCTGCACTCCTGCAGAAACCCGCTAACTCGAGTGGGGTTCCAAGAGGGACTGCCAACACTTGCTAGATTGCAGTCTGTGACCCAAATCTAAGACCCATTTTGCCTTGCAAGTGCAATGCGCACATATAGAATCAGAGAAAATGAGGCAGGACGAGGCCTCAGGAGGTCATCTAATCCAACCCCCTGCTCAAAGAAGGGGCAACCCCAACTAAACCATCGCAGCCAGGGCTTTGTCAAACCAGGCCTTAAAAACCTCTAAGGATAGAGATTCCACCACCTCCCTAGGTAACCCATTCCAGTGCTTCACTATCCTCCTAGTGAAAAAGTTTTTCTTAATGTCCAACCTAGACCTGCCCCACTGCAACTTGAGACCATTGCTCCTTGTTCTGTCATCTGCCACCCCTGAGAACAGCTTAGCTTCATCCTCCCTGGAACCCCTGTTCAGGTAATTGAAGGCTGCTTTCAAATCCCTCCTCACTCTCATCTTCTGCAACCTAAACAAACCCAGTTCCTTCAGCCTCTCCTCATAAGTCTTGTGCTCCAGCCCACTAATCGTTCTGGTTGCCTTCCATTGGACACTTTCCAATTTGTCCTCATCTTTCCTGTACTGGGGGGCCCAAAAATGAACATAGTACTCCAAATGTGACCTCACCAGTGCCAAATAAAGGGGAATAAACACTTCCCTTGATCTGCTGGCAATGCTCCTACTAACGCAGCCCAATATGCCATTAGCCTTATTGGCAACAAGGGCACTGTTGACTCATATCCAGCTTCTTATCCACTGTAACCCCCAGGTCCTTTTCTGCTGAACTGCTGGCTAGCCGGTCAGTCCCCAGTCTGTAGCAGTCCCTCCTAATCCTTGTTGAACCTCATTGGATTTCTTTTGGCCCAATCCTCTAATTTGTCTAGGTCGCTCCGTATTCGATCCCTACTCTCCAGCATATCTACCACTTCCCCAGCTTAGGGTCATATACAAATTTGCTGAGGATACAATCCACCCCATCCTCCAGATCATTAATGAAAATGTTGAACAAAACCAGCCCCAGCTGCCAACTAGACATTGAGCCATTGATCACTACCCGTTGAGCCCAATGATCTAGCCCACTTTCTATCCATTTTATAGTCCATTCATCCAACCCATATTTCTTTAACTTGCTGGCAAGAATACCGTGGGAGACTGTATCAAAAGCTTTGCTAAAGTCAAGATATATCACGTCCTTTCCTATCACCACTTTCCACACATCAACAGAGACCGTCATCACATCACTGAAGGCAATCAGGTTGGTCAGGCATGACTTGTATGGCATCATGTTAATCATTGTTATGTTCTTTACTCACCCTTTCTTACCATGGAACATCTATGTGAGAACACAGATTGGGCCAGATCTTCAGCTGATGTAAATCAGTGTAGTTTCACTGGCTTCAATGGAGCTATGATAATTTACACCAAGACATAAACTGGTTCTATATTTAAAGGAGTCTTATCTACTTCATCTGCTTATTCCTCATCTGAAATCACAAAGAGATATTGTGACATTACAGCCATCTCCATCTCCAACAACAAGAATGCCATAGAGCAGAGTAATTGCGACTTCTGGACCAGGGAAAGGCAAGTAAAGCTCCACTCACTAACCGCTACGTAAAAAGTTGTAAGAACAAGCAGCAATGGAAGAAAGGTGCAGAAGAAATTGTTCAACTTCTTCAAAGTCTTCAAAGTTCTTCAAGTTAATCATGGCTTTAATGAAGTTGGCATATCCAGCGATGGCTGAGAGAGCTAAACAGTGAAATAATAAGATCAGTAGGAGGTACAATCTTTTGATATCTTGAGCCACAGCTATGATGCACAGGTAATGATTGCACAGCTAAGGAATAGGTGCTGCATAAAATGGGATATAAAGGCTCCCTTCAGACAGATCCAGCAGAGGTATTTAAGTCCTGTCTCAAATGGAGGAAGAATTCTTAAGGTGTTTTGAGGAAGTGGAGTAGTGAGAAAGAGCTCAGTAAGAGGCAGAGACAGCTTTACTGACAGAGCTGAAAAGTGAAGGGGGTTTAAGTTAAAAGGTTAGCATCCGGTAGAAGTGACCGTTTACGTTAAATCTTAGGGATGACAGCAAAACAACTGTGTTTATGTGAACATGGATGATCACAAACAAGTGACAGTAAGTTCTCCATTGGAGGCCAAAGTGGTCAGACTTCATGATCCCAAATATGGCATCTAAAAAATCAACATTTAGGTTCATCCAGGGAAAAAACCAGACCCAACGTCCCCTGGAATGACAAAGTTATCAGTCTTGCTCTTACCACCAGCCCAGAAATGCTCAAGGCCCTACATTCTCCAGCCACATATGTTGCAATATGATGATGCATCACTACACAATGATTCATCTCAAGGATATAAAAATCATACAAAGGAGACATCACTGCATGATACACATTTTAAAAGTGTGACGGGGGAACCACAAAGGGATGGAAAAACCCCTTTTAGTTTCAATGCTCATCCAAACCTAGAGAGGCCTTTACCAAGCCATGGAAGCCTCCTAGTACCCTAAATATGGTCACCTCCCTTTTACCAGTTATCACCAGCATATGGGGAAGTAGCTAGTAGACCTCCTACCCTGGAAGGGTTAGCAATGTCAGAAGTTCTACCACCTCCTCCAAAGTGTTTATGAATGGCCCAATATCACACTTGAGTTCTTTATGAGCCATCTCCCCTTTCTGTATACCCTTTCCATTCATTCCTGAGGGCATTTTTCCCCACCCGCTCCAGTGTGGAGTTGCCCTCTGGATCTACCTATTCTTCTCCCCCTTTGTGTCTCTCCTCCTCACCCCCACCCCACCGAGAAGATTTCTCTGGTCTATATTCTCTTCTCTCCACTCACCCACCACTGAACTCAGAGGATTTCTCACTGCTGAGGGGTGGTATCTGAAGGGTGAGTGAATCAGTCACTACAGGAAGATAGCTGGAGAGCAGCAAGAAAGGCAGCCCTCCTGGAAGCTGAAGGAGAGGCCTCTCGTGGCTGTCATGGAGAACCTCAGGCAGAAAACCCCAACCCTAGGTCTGTCTTGGTCAGACCAACAAGGACACAGGGAAAAAGTAGTACTGAACTACTAACAACATCTGCCACGGCATCAGCTCTGGACAGGAATTTATCCTTGATTGACTGGCACAGCCTGATTGATGTTAGAGAAGGCCTTTAACGTCACTTGAAATCTAAGACATTGCTAACAGACATGGGCTCAATCTGCAGAATTCAGATCTTCATCTAAATGGTCTCAGATCTTGGGGACAGCTGGGTCTGCAGATTAGTCTGGAATGCATCTCAAAATCATAGCAAATACTTAAAAAAAAATTATGTTCATACGTTTGCAGTCTGATATTGAAGTAGCAATTGTAATTTTCAATCTGTGCTGCCCTCCAGTGGCCAGGTACCTTCCATTCTACAAGTGACTGGCTTGGAGTGGTCTCTTGACAAAATAAAAACACGGCTGGAATTAATATGGGCATTTATCTTTCATCTGTACAAAAAGATATTGTTAATAGAGACCTGTGAGAAACAAACTATCGATTCATCTTTAATTGTACAGTCAATCCTGTGTTGTACAAACCTCTTGTAGCATGTAGACTTGTCTCTTCATTAGGAATACTGATCTCTCATGCTTAAAATTCTGCTTCTCAGGGTGAAAGAGGCCACAGGTACACTTACAGGAGGAAGTGGATATCCAATAGCAATCACATGGTATTTAAGGAACAACATAACTGGGAAATCTTTCCTCTGAATTAGTTGTGCCTAATAAACTTGCATATTTAATTTGAAATTACATTTTGGAATGTAGAAGATGTAGATCTGTATCCCTGGGCTATCATTGGAGCAGCACATACAGTAAAGAATCTGCTCCATTGCCACTATTCTTACGAGTGTCCAATATAACCTGTCCAGGAGTCAGTCTGGAACTATTGTGGGGGATGAGGAGTTGAACGTGATGTGTCAGATTGGTTTCCCCTTGTCATGACCTAGGAAGATGAGGAATGAGAGATGGCATTCGGCCATTGGTGAGGCTGTCCTGTGAAGTGTAGTCAAACCAGCAGGACTGGAGAGGAGCAGCTCAAGGCAGAGGAAGCAAGCTTGAGAACTCAAAAGAAATTTCCTTCTAGCATGAGGGAAAGCAGGGGGTTGCTTTCACAGCACTGATTGTGCATGAACCACTTAGCAGATGTTCCTCGCCCCTTTGTCCACTCCTTTAATGCACTTACATGGTTGGATTTCTCTTCATTACTGGTAGGTGTGAAGCCCACAGCTTGGCTTTCTCTTTCCATAGGTTCACTTGCATAACAGTGACGGATTAGGATTCTGCGGGGGATCTATCGTCAATGCAAAATGGATAGTGACAGCAGCACACTGCATTCAGCCTGGTGCCCAGATCACCATTGTGGCAGGTAAACCAAAAGACCTCTGAAAGCGTTTGTGGATGTTCAGCTAGGCACGCGAAATAAAACTAGCACTATCCCATTTATGGGCGTGTTCATCATGTCAAAGCTTCCCCCAAAACCCCACCCCTCCTCCCCCAAGTCTAGTTGGGCCACTAGACCTGTGACTGGCACCATTAGGCGCATCCATGTTCCAGCGGGGTTTATTTGTATGTTGATGGGATGCTGTGTTTTTTTGGTAGGTAGGGAACAAGGGGCCATGTTAAGTCTCATAGCCACATTATCCCACTCCAACTACACATACAAACTGGGTTAGCACATGGATGCTTCTCTCCAGGTCAGACAACTGCCTTGGTCCAGTTAGAGTTGTAACGGAACGGGCTTTAAGGTGTCCATGGACTGTAGAAAACAGATGTAGGGCCAGGTCCTCAGCTAGTTTAAATTGGCTTAGCTCCGTTGATGTCAATGGAGCTACCTCAGTTTATGCCAACTGAAAATCCAGCCCATAGTAAATTAGAAGAACTAAGCTCAAGGGCTTCCATGTCATCTCCAGGACCAAGACTCCCAACAGCAACAAGGCCCTAAAAGGGTAATCCACGATCCAAATTATCCTGCAGCCGAGGCAAAAATGGATCCTGTAAGGCTGAAATACTGTAGAAAGTAGAAATTGTGGACTGAAGTAGAAAACTGACCTTGTACATGCACAGTTCCTCATACACAACATCGTCTCTATGCAGCATAGACAGGTGTTAAGAGGCCAAAAGTGATTTTGCTCCATAAAATTTCATTGCATCTTTACCAGTGCTGTGTTCCCTCCCCCCTGTCCTCTCCAACTACTCAGCTTTTATTGATTGCTGGTGGAAAACCTGATGATAATTCAGTGCAGGGCCCCATAACTACGGGGAGGAATTTGGCAAGGGTAAATGTGATGGTTCCCAGATTTGGCACAAGTGTGTATTGCATGTTATAACTGGCTAGCACATGGGACACAAAGCTAGTTAGTAGTAGGAGCTACAGATTCAATTTAAATGGGAAACACACCAGGATATAAGTTTGGTTATCTGGATATATTTAGCATGGTCAAAATTGTGACCAACTCTCACATTAAGAGTGGGACTGTCAAAAAGGCTTAGACTAGAGAGCACTAGTCCCACTGATCAAGGTGACCCATCAATGAGATGGCCCAAGACACTTTCTGCACTCCTGCTCTCTTGGCCCTTGATTCTGCCTGGGTGGAGCTCTGAGACTGATTTGCCGGTACAGAACATGCCCACACAGGATCAGTGCTAGCCGTGCAACATAAGGTTGAGCATTTTCTACCATTTAATTCCAACTGGTTTTGCCTCCATGAGAGTTCACAGGGCCGATAGAGCAAATCTCAAACCATGACTAAAAAATGTCAGCTCTTTATTCAATGCAAACAGTTTCACCTTGCCCATTTTTTGCTTGGAAGTGGGTCTGGTTCTAGTTTTGCAAGTTCAGCCATCTCTAGTGACATCACAAATGTTTCACACACCTGTTCGGAGATGGGATCACTGTTCTGGAGCACAGTGGAATGGATTTTATTGACAGGCACCAAAGTGAAAAGAGGAAAAAAAAAAGTCAGCGTTTGCAGATTTTCACAGTAACTTTGGAGTAGATGCCAAAAATCACGCACATTGCACTTTTCACACATTTCATTCCCTGTCCCTCCCATCCATGTCAAACACCCAGCTTTCGTTATAGCACAGTACTGCTGCCCTCTCCTCCCAAATATTTAGCAGTAAAAATAAAAAGGCTACCTTCACAAATTCCACATTGGGCATATGTTCAGCCTCTCCCCCCAACGATTATGGAGTAATACCAATAAAAAAAATTAAGAAAAAACCCTCTCAAAGTTCCCATTAGCTGCCTTATTTTTACAGTTTAGAAATGTAAGGTGATAAAAAATCCCTACTCCCTCATTTATAGCTCATAGCCTAATGCACTGAAAACACACACAGCCATTGGGAGGGTGGCTCAAAATTAGCAGTAGTGTAGCTAGCAAAGCAATCATAGCGGCCCAAGTCAGACAAGAACATTAATGTGAACACAGAAAGCAAACATCTCCTTGATAGTACGACTTCAGGTTCCCCCAGGGCAGCCTCAACAGGAAGACAATACACTATTAAGGCCAAAAGCACTGCAAATATCAAAGAGCAGCTTGGTGTCCAGAGACTGCAGCAAAGCTTGCAGGAAGATTGAGGCAAAGGTGAAACACACCCAGACCACTTTGGGCCACATAAAAGAGAAGGGGATTGTTTGTGACAAGCTGTTGCTCAGGTCTCAGGATTCCCCTTCATCCCACCCTGGTTACCTGCGGATTTAGGAGGCTGGTCCTAGCAGGGGAAATGCAGAGCTAGTTAACCAGCTGTCTGAGCAGGTAGACTCTCCTTGGGATAGGAACGCAGTGCTGACTCCAGTCAGACACATCCTAATGCTGTGCAGACTCAAAACACCTGAAGTCGTGGCAAATTCCCCTTTTTATCTAGAACATTCTGTTAAGGAAGGGAGTAGCCTCCCAACAAATCAGCTGCAATGGCCCTAAGCAGCAAACTGCCTGCAGCTGGTTTTTAGCCTCAGCGCGGGAAAGTGTCAGAAATTGGGGGGGGAGAATCTGCAGGAGCTGGGAAAGGCTGGCTTTGGAACAGAGACACGGTATCTCCTTGCTTTGTAAGGCCTTACATTCCAGTTGCTGGCAGCAAATCCCTACCTCTAATTCTGTGGGGACGCAGCCCTTCTGGCAAAGATACAGAATGTTTGTTTTGGGGTATTTATTTTGCTAATAAAGGGTCTGTTTTAAAATATAATAGCCTTGGTTCTACAAACTTTGTACTATCCAGACGCTGCTCTCTTTTACAACGGTGCAAGTCCTCTAAATGCCACGAACCCTCAAATTTCTATTATCCCAAACACTACAAAACTTTGTTCATCACCAGCTGGTTTTCTACAAAGCCAGAGTTAGCCCCAACTGGCTTTTGTTTGTTTGTTTGCTTTGTTTTTTTTTTTTAAAAACACTGCTGGATCTTTAACTGGGTGGCCACCATCTCTGCTGTGACCCATCAGCCAATGGGTCAGCTAAGCTTTACGTACACGTAAACCACACGTGCACGTGTGTCGCAGGCTCCCCTCTGTGTTGAGCCACAAAGGATGAGTTGTGACAGCCCTCTCCTGTAGAGCCTTAGCTCTTGGTGTGTCAGCCTGAGTGCGTGCTCATTGCACCAGGTACCCGGAGAGCTAAAAGTATGAGTTGCTACAGCCTGAAGTGTCAAGCCAAGGCTCTGGAGCTGGGGATTACATCAACTCATTTCCTTGGTGGACCAGCACCGGTGGGGGGGGGGACAGACCCACAGCACACACTCATCAATGGGTTACATTCACACCATGAGGGACATCACTCATGACTTGCTCCTGCGGTGCAGCTCGCTATCACATAGTGTTAGGACCCTACTTACGAGCTACCACTGGTATCTGATCTTCTATCCCTCGTAGGGCAGACACTAGGGGATCTGATCCCGCAGCCAACAAAATCAGTTTCAAAACCCTCCCTGATCCGATGAGGAGCAGATGCTTGATGCGGAGATAATCGCAAGCTTTGGCCTCAGTCCTGCAGCTGGCAAGTGTTTGCCCGGGAGTCCCTTTTGCTGGCTCGGGCCTTATTCAGCTCTGTTAATAGAGTGCATTGGCACAAACGCATAGCAACAAAAAGGTGACAGAGCAGCAGGCGGAAGGAACCTTAGATGCTTGTCTCATCCAACAGACAGCACACCGAGGAGTGCAACATCTCCTTGTAGTGCAGTGCACCACACCATCAACCATCGGTCTGCGCCAACTCCCAGTGGGGGATTTGAACCTATGACATCTTGGCTCCCAGCTGAGCCTTGGTGATGCTAAAAGCATCAGTTATATGTGGTTACTAGCCCCGAGAGTGTGTTTAGTCACGCCCCACGTTGCTTGCCATTGTAAAAAGCACCGTTTATTTCACCAGGTGAACACAACACAGAAATGGCTGACGGCACTGAGCAATACCGGCAAGTGGTGACCATCCTTCCTCACCACACCTATAACGCCAGCCAAAACAAGCACCACAATGACATAGCGCTGCTGGAGCTCGCCGCCCCCCTGGAGTTCAACAGTTACGTCACACCCATCTGCGTCGCGAGCAAGGAGTTCACGAACAGCCTCCTGAAGCATGGAACCGGCACCGTGAGCGGCTGGGGGAGCCAGCTCTTCAGGGGAAGGGTGGCCACAGTCCTACAGGTTCTGAAAGTCCCATTCATCGACCGGGCCACGTGCATGAAAAGCAGCTCATTTTCTATCTTGCCTAATATGTTCTGTGCGGGTTACCATTCGGAGGCTAAAGATACGTGTGAAGGGGACAGTGGGGGCCCCCATACGACTGAAATAGAAGGTACCTGGTTTCTAACTGGAATAACCAGCTGGGGTGAAGAGTGTGCACGGCAGGGCAAATACGGTATCTACACCAGAGTCTCTAAGTACATTAAGTGGATAAAAGATAGGACAGGTCTGGCTTAATCACCACAGAATTAAACCTGTCTATTGCTTTTCTGCGGCTTGCCTGATTCAGAGAGGCTGGAGAATGTAAAAACCCTACTTTGTCTTAAAATGTTGCATTTTAATAAACAATTTTAGTAGCACCAATTTTTCTCTTTGAAGATTAAAATTTCCATAGGGAGTTCAGAGTGCACGTGCTAAAAAGGAGGGGGAAATGCCTTACTTGTAAATGGCCAAATGCCACCCCTCTTTTCATCAGCATGCCATGCCCACAGAAGTCACCAAGTGATGTGTGTTTGTCGCCGAGGACAGACAGAATTTGAGTTGACGGCTACAATAGAGTGAGCTTTAGCAGCAACTGAAAGAATATCTCATTACTTCAGTTTCAAGGATCCAGAAGTTTTAATGAGAACCATTGCAAGCATCGTTATTAGCAGTAGCCAATTCTTACGCGAGATTCAGTAATATGTAACACTGGTTTTCATGCCTGTAAAATACCCGGAAAGCACAGATTTATTATATTCAAGTGACAGTAGCTGCAGGATTTGTGATGCTGATTTCTACCGAGACTTGATTCAAGGTTATGAAAAGATAGCTGTTTGGCATCTAGTTCCATAACTTAATATACATTCGGATTTAATTAGACTAGAGACCACATCCTCTGCTAGTGTGAACTGATATCGCTCCATCGACTTCAATGGAACCCTGCACATTTAGACCATCTGAAGAGCTCGCCTGATATGTTTAAAGCTCATTTGAGCCTTCTTGTTCTATTACTTATGGGTCAGTATTTGAGAATGGAGTTTGTATTCAGTGGGAGATTAACCCTAACAAAAATTTCATTCAGTAAGGCCCAGATCCTTAGAAATATTTAGGCCCCTAACTCCCACAGGAAACAAGGAAAACTATGGGCGTTAGGTGCCTAAGTACCTCTGAGGATCTGGGTGTTAGTGCCTGATCTGATGTAGGAGTCCCTCTAGTTATTCCAAAGGGCAGCGGATTGGGTCCATATGGGGTGTTGCTGTTCCTATTAAAATTAATGGGAACTTTGCCATTCACTTGAATGAATCAGCCTCTTGTACCATCTATTCATACAAAATAAACACCACTTTGTCCAGTCTTGGGTCACATCGTTTTGATCTTCTCCTGACTCAAGGCATTTACATTATTAAGACATTATTGTGCTTTGGCCATCATTGGCTTATTCGAAGACTAAAAGCATTAATAAAAAAAACCTTATGATGGAATACCTCAGAGGGATGAAAATATTGCCCCTTAAACTCTGAACTGTTGAGGCATCATGCTCAGCCATAAGAAGAGTAAGTGCAAATGTGGGTAACAGTGTACCAAGTTACACCCACTTCTGTAGCCTTCAGAGTCACTTCATCATTATCAGAAGCGACTCACTGTAGCTACTTCACTGTAAAAAGCAGACACACGCTGGATGTCAGAATAAAACAAAGCCTTGTGTTGGGTGAGTACAAGAATAATAAAATAATACACATTCTAAGTACGGGATTCAATTTTTGCTGGAATTATTAGTTGCTTATGGTTACAGGAACTAAAGACAACTGTCGCTGGGGATGAAATCTTTGGTGTGGATGCAAAAACACAAGAATTCATACTGCGCTGAGGTGTGGGATGAATGCAGCCAAAGGTTTGCATCATTTCTTGGTAGTTCAGCTATGTAAATTAATACTTGATTTAATGAAAGGCTCTGCTCTGCACTCAAAGGGGACAGGGATTAAGTACAGAACCCTCTGCCCAATCTTGTTTTAACAGTAGCAAAGCCACTCTGTGGCAAGTGGTACATTGGTGGATGGAGCTGCTGCTCCTATCTCTGTGTCACTTTGGGCTACACGACCCCCCGCACACATGTAGTTTGTAGACCCACTGGCCCGTCACTGACTCGCTCGCTAAGTTCGCTTTGTTCTCCTGCACAACTTAGCACCGTCACAACTCTGTTGGTCCCTTCACAACTCTGTTGGTAGCTTTCCTGGGTCTTGTAGGCGGCCTCGTGAGTCCATCCATGGTGCCTCTTCCCACATGAGGCAGAATGAGACTCGCTTTAGGAACTGATTAAGCTGCACTACACAGAGGCTTCTGAGACTGAGGTGTAGCAAATTCTGTGTTTTTGTGGGGTTTTTTTATCTATGCGCTTGTATTTCCCAAATTCCAGGGAAGTGAGATAAATATAGTTCAGGGAAAGTTTAAATAAGTTGCTAACTCCTGTCTCCTTGTTCCCGCTGAAAACCAGTGATGTCTGTAAGATTCCATGGGCCATGCTGTTACTCCCATGCGTATGCTGATGAGGGACAAAGCTTTGTCACTCAGCTCCAGATTTAGTGTCGGCCAAAGCATTACAGTAAAGGCTTGCACAAGGAATATTCCTTTATTTGTGTGACCACCAACCATCCCAGCTCACAAAGGCAGCATATTGGGGTGAGGGGGGGGGAACCTCATAGTCAAGAAGAATTCTGCAGGTCCACTCTAGCATTTGGAAGCTTATGCTCCAGGCAGGTTTCACAAGATCTCTGCTGCAGGCTGTATAGTGAAAAGCCATTGGAAAGCACGAGGTGTTGCTCCGCCAATCCAGTAAACACACAGCAATCCTGGCACTGCATGGCCCAAAGGGCACATTTGGCAGATGCTGAATAACTTGCTAGCTGGCTTCCCCGCTCCCGCTCTCCACAGGGTTCAAAAGGGAGCTTGATTGCCACTTTCTCCTCACTTACAAAAGCATGATACAACTATGTTAGATTGGATGAACCGAACTAATACTTAATAGGGGGTAAGCGTAGATTCCGTGCTATGGCAGAAAGTAAAATATTGCCTCCAGCCATTCTTTAAGCACAGCTGCTGTATTTATTTAAGTTGAGCTAATTTTAGCCTCATTTCTGAAAAGCACCAATCACTATAATTTTTGCCTGCTTTATCCATGAAATGCCACAAACATCAGTGGCACTATATACAAATGAATTATTAATAGGCGCTAGTTTGGACCAGATATAGGCCCTGATTAAATCTAAGCATGTGCTTAACTTTAAGCACGTGCTTAAATTCCATTGAAGCCAACAGGAATCAAGTATGTGCTCAAGTGTCTTCCTGAATCACTCCTATCCGTAGTGCAGGCAGGAGCTATACATGCTTCCTCAAACAATTCTCAACATACTTCCACCCTGAACTGCAAAACCTTTGCTATTCCAGTCCTGGTCTTAGGGTGACCAGATAGCAAGTGTGAAAAATCGGGAAGGGGTAGCGGGTGCCTATATAAGACAAAGCCTTGAATACCAGGATTGTCCCTATAAAATCAGGACATCTGGTCACCCTATCTGGGCCGCTCCTGGCTAAGTTTCAGATGTGCCAAATTGTATGGTAGTTTTGTAATACAGATCAATGCTCATGAAGGATCTCAAGATTTAGGACAAAGATTTGTATTTAGTTTTTCAGGCTATTGCACTAGTCACTGACCCCTCTGTCCCTCTTATCACCAGTTTATCCATCAATCAACAAATCAGTTCATTGATAATGTTGACAGGGATTATTTTATGTCAAAATATGTATAAGGGCTTTATGGCTGCTATGAAGAAAGGACATACAGTCAACCCAATGAAAACTATTTTTGTAATGTCAAAGCAAAGAATTCGTTAGACAAAATTAAATGTTCTCATAGGAATTTATTTAACAATGTTTAATTTTTTTAAATATAGAGTTAACATATTTTTACAAGTACATATACAATATAGTTCATTTAAATTTGCAGACAGAGAAAACCCTCCGCTGTATAGTACCATTTACCTGAATTCCTTCGCTAAACCATATACTTAAGGTGACATAACATTTCTTGTGCAAAGTTCCAAATGTGAAAAATCTAAGAGTGTACAATCAGATTTGCAAGACTAATTAATCAATCTCATAAATTAAACAAACGCTTAGATTCAAGACTATAGAAGGCAGAGAAAATTAAAACCATTTTAATGCAAGAAACATTGCTATTTATGCTTGTACCTCAAAAATGTGTACTTACTACCATAAGAATTGTTACTACTGTAAGTAGCCCCAATAGCAATTTAGCAGAATCTTATATTTACTCTTAACAAGTGCCTTGTGGTTCAATTTAAAGTAGATAGAAATGTATTTGGATGACAGAATCTGCTCATTAAGAATACAGTAATGGGATAATATTGGAATTTCGCTAGTGTTTGCAGTGATCTTTAATTCCAAAGCACCTGATCTACTGTACAATTTTGAAGTTGGATGAGGTATCACCAACAGTAATGTTATGGTAGAGAAGTGCTGTTACACTGCCATGCTATGAAATGTACCATACAATTCCAATGACAGTCATATGATAGCTCAGCAATTCCTTTGTACAAAAATGGTCACTGGAAAATAAAAATTATCTTTCATATAACAACTTGATACTATAACTCTGAATTGATGGTTCAGAAATCAAATTCACATCAAAAGGGCTCTTTAGTCCACAGTATAAAATATTTCAATCAGATGAGACAGTGTGTAAATTCAATATTGCATGCACACCATTAACCCTGTTTTCAGCAAAATCAGAATGATCTTTGTACACACCTGTTTAAAAGTCAAGACTACCTGTACATATGTAGTACAAAAAGAAAACTAGACAAAGAAACACAAAATAAATTATGAAAAAAAATATTTTTTTTTAATTCACAAGGTAAGTTACCAGTAAAGATCCTGAAAAGTACAGGCTTATAACAATAACATCTTTAGTGCAAATGTAGACATTGAACTTATAGCTATGGCACACGTTCCAAAAGGACAATACATTAAATGTAAACTTCAACACTTGCTAGATACAAGTGTTAGCCTTGGAACACTTTGGAACCCTAAGTGATTCTTGACAACCGAGTTGTCAGTCAGTGGTCCTGATCCTAAACCCATGGAAATCAACATGAGTCTTACCTATTGATTACAATGGGCTTGGGATCAGATCTTCAGTGCAAAAGGAAGTTCTTTAGCGTTATTGCGTCATCATCACATGACCCAGCCAGAAGATAATCTCACTGTACATTACGTTCACATAGCTGTAATATATCTAAACTCATTCCTTAAAATGAATTCATTAGAAAATGTGGCTTTTTAATGTTTTGGTTTACTAAAACTGAACTCTTTCATTTGCAATCAACCACAACAAATGTTGTCAACTAATAAACAGGTAAAGCTTTTGACCTGAAGAATAAATTTCAGGAGTCTATATGAAGTGTCAGGACACTGTTGATTTACTTCTCTGATGAAACATAATGGATGTCATGGAAAAACAGCAGGCAAAAGTAAAACAATATCATACTTTCCATAGGGGAAAAAAATGAAATAGCAAAGAACGTCTTCCGTTATGACTCTAAAACTGTTTAGGACTGCAGTCCTGTTCAGTGCAGATGAAGTTGTGAAGTTCTGTGAATGTGATGAATAGTACAGGGTAATTCCAACTATTGTGCTGTTTCTCTGTAACACCTAGTTCAAAGTCTCCAAAGGAGCATCATAAATAGGAAGCTATTAGTTCACCTTTAATTCAGGGGGAACTAAACTTTCTTGTGTTACACAGGGCAGCATCTATAAAGTAATGAAGAATGATAACATTAAAGCATTTTATTCCAAGAATACATTGTTCTGGTAATAATGTAACATGTGGGCCAAAACTGTGCTCTCACTAAAAGCACATTCCCGCTAGTTTCCGAGGGAATCTTGTCTGAGCAAGTATCGCAGAATTTGACTCAATTAAGTAATCTACCAGTTGACCACCACAACCTATTTGATGATATCTTCTCTGCATTTATTTTACTGTGATGCTCCAATGCTTCTTTACAGTATCAAAATATCTGCTGTATAAAGCTGATGAGAATTTCCACCTGTTAAAAGTGGAGTCTCTTTTCTGTTTCAGAGGCAAAAAAGATCAACCTGGGATTTAACAGACCCTGCATAAATAATTCTGCTTGCATAAACGAGAAAGCTGGTGACTGAAATCGTGAAAGCGCATACTAGTGCAAATGGCTATGTAATATTTGCAGAGCTACAAGTGCGATTATAAATGTAATTATTTATAGTATACATGCTAACGTTTGCAAACATGCTCATTTAAACTTGCGAGAGCTCAATGTTTCAAACACATTACAGCAAAGTCCCAAAGCAAGCCGTCTGATGCCAGTAAGGTTCCCCAGAGTGCCACGCATGGGTCTGATCCAAGTCCACTGAAGTCAATAGTCTCCCACTGACCCCAGCAAACATTGAACCAGCCAATAATGCATACGGGACAAGCCACAATGCCCCATTGTGTGTGACTGATTTCAGTAGAACGACAGGACACACAATGAATGTTCTCACTGCCATAGGAGAGCATGCTTTGTTGGATGCATAATAGTACATCATGCACCCACAAGGCATTCAAGGGGTTAATTTGGTAATTAGGGCGATATCATTAACCAAACCCATGAACACATTTGGTGTGAATAATATGCTATTTAAATGAATGCAAAAGTAGCTATAATCCTGCAAAGAGCTCACGCAGGAAGACCTCGTGGATCCTCATTCAAATAAATGGGGGTCCGCCCATGCAGAGCTCATTGCAGCAGTGTGACCTAACACTGGAAAGAAGTCTCTCGACCTGTTGCTCTTTAACATCCTTAGGGCTCTGCCCAGATTCTCATTTTGCAGGCCCAGTTTTACGCCCACAAATAATTGCACCGTTTGCTAATCACTGGTATAGCTTGTAGAACTTAAAACGTCTCATTGTCTGATCTGTGGGCCCAAACAGGAGGTAATGAAACTCAGTGTCTAAGGCTTTGTCCACATGGGAAAGTTTTACCAGGCATACCAGGATTGTTTCACTGGTACAGGACACGCTTCTTCCAAACCTGCAGTTTGAGACCACCACCGAAATGTCAAGCTCCTAAGGTACAAGAGGCACATCTAATTAATGGCTCCAAGGATGAAGACCCGTTCCCTGCCCTATGCTTCTGTTAATAGATAAATATGTTCACCACATTAGAGCGTGTGTGATTTCCACTATAAATAGTTCATCCTTGGGCACCCAAGAAATGAATATTTTCATCTGGTACATCACATCCCCATGTAATTGGTTATTTCCCTTTCTAGTCTATGATTATGCATTGATAATCCAACATCTATAAACACAATCTTATTGAGCACACACGTGCTTTGTAAATAGCCCATTTTACATTATTTTTGAACAACTATCAGATATTTTTCCTTGGTACCCGTGGAGGAAGTGCACTTCAAAAGCACTCAGGGTTGACCTATCTCTGCTGCCACTGCATTCAATGGGAGGGTTACCATAGGACTTCAATGGAAGCTGAGTTGGGCCAACCTGGAACTATTTTGACAACCCCTCACCCTTCGTCTATTTTCTCTGTTGAATATACAAACACATCATGGGTGCAGCCATGCTTCCTTATTCATGGAAAGCCTGGTTATGATCTCAGAGACTCCAATGGAGCTACACTGGCATGAGAGCAATGTGTGTTAAAAGGAAATCAGGTTGGCCGCCTCTAGGGAGATAACGGGATATATTTTATTTTTACACACAGGCCTCAAACAAGCAAGGAGGTCGTCATGGACAGACCCCCCCACACCGTTCACTTCAATGGTGCTCCATTTGGGCTGCAGGCTCTCCACCGATTTGGAGCTATCTTTCAAAAGAGCTGGGTGAGTTAGGAGTTCAACTCCCCTTGACATTCACTCACTTGGCACTTCTGAAAATCCTGCCTCGGAGCCTTGTGTCACATATCACGATGTAAGCGTCCCAAAGCAACAGAAGAGCATGTGAATTTGGGACATGAAGTGAAAGCTACATACAGTGGCAGTTAGGATCAGATAGAATTCTAGAATATAATTCTACCCTACCTGTTTCAGGCTATTTAAAGGGATATAAATTTAAAATCAACTTGTTATTTTTTCAATAATAATAAATAATAATAATTTTTCCCTTTTTCTTGTTTGATGCACTTACCCGTGCTCTGCGTATTGCCAGTTTAACTGTCAGTCAAATCCTCAATCCTGCAAATACATGCAATAGCTTGGATCTTTGGATCCGGGTGGCGTTCTATACAGTTAATGCATCTATTTACATAACTGGAGCCTCAAACAGTTTCCACTGTTGTTTGCATGGTTGCCTTTTCCCCTCCCCCCTTCATTTCTTTAACACAGCAGTGGGAGGAGTGGGAAAGCTATTTCCAAATTTAGGATAAAGCAGTTGTAAATACACAAGAGTAGGCAGGGCACTCCAGAACAGATGGAATACCTGGAAATTCTTTTAGCTTCTTTTCGTAAAGAACTGACTACATTTAAGTTGGTGGTGTCCCTCAAAAAGCACACAGTCGCCAACTCCCTTAAAGCACTATAGAAATTTCGAAATCATCTCTCACTCAGCATGGCCAAACTTAGAGAAAAGGTATGAAAACACATTTGGCATTGTTTGCTTCGTTATCAGGATTCTGGAATGAGCAGTTAACTGTATTTGGTCACTACTTCTGAGACAGCAGAAGACAACAGAAACAGCTTAACCCCAGTGAGACAAGAGGTTGCAGCAACTTCTGGCACATCCATTGTGTCAATGAACTGAAAGTAAGTCACACATCTGGTTTTATGCTGTGGCAAGGCCCTCGTATCTTCCACCCCAGTTCCTGATACCTTAGGTGTCACACCACAATTGGAAAGCTCGGAGATGCCTTTTTGTCACCAACGTGGATACAAGAGTCACAGGACACATGTAATCTTTGGCATATTAGCCACAGGAGAGATTTTTGGAGAACATGTTATTTGATGATCCATTGTGGAATAGTCGTTTGGATTATCCACGGATCTTCAAGTACACATAGAAATGGTCTTCAGATCCTTCGTGAGGAAAGTTTTCTATGTTTAATTCATGGTAAAGATAACTGAGATGACCATGTAATATTTGACAGCTAGAAAAAGGCACTTTAACCCAGTAACACACGCTAATGTCTAAGGGAAACTATTGCTTGAATGCTGGTATTTTATGGACACATCTGTCTAGAAATCCCTTTCCCTGTGAAAGCTGCACATTAACACCCGCAGTACAGAGTGATTTCTGTTGCCCTTTAATGTGTGCAGAAATGCACAGACAACTAGAAAATCCATCCATGGATTTCCACAATGATAGAATGTATCCCGTAGGAACTAAAGGGACTTTTCAAGAGCAGCCAAAGACTTGCTTCAGAAGTTACAATGATTTACAGAGTTGTACCAAACTAATTCACAAGAGGAACGATTAATCTTCTAAACGGCCCAGGCTAGTAAGTGATTTTCCCAAGTGTTCTAATTTATAACCAGGTAAGGCTTGTAAAGAGCTCAATAAAGCTTTCTCCATCTTTGTCTGGGCTATAGAAAGACTGGCCTTGAAATCGCTGCTTTACCTTGCACTATGGACAGGTTACAAGTCTGGTTTTAGGAATGAAAAGAAGCTAGTGACAACTGAATTATCTGGTTATTTCAAGCTCTCTTTTGGTACAGTCTCTCTCTCTCTCTTTGCAGGGCCTGGACTATTTAAAGTGGGTGCCATAACGACTATTGGTCCACAACACAGGGGGTTATTCACCAAATGCAGTATTGGATGGTTTGTACTTGGAAGGAAATGCCTCATAACTTCATTAGCCTATAAAGTGCTCTGAAGAAAAGCAAAAACCAAAAACATCTCCCCTTTCCTCTGATTCTTTGGGGTCCTAGTGGTCATAGCACCTTCTAGATCCAGCTTCCTTAATGCACCACAGCAACATCTGCCCAGGAGTTGGAAAGCAAGGACAAAGCAGAAGCTCAAGGGAAGGAGGCTGGACTGCTACACAACAAAGATCCCATATACAGAGGGCAGTCTCCTACGCGTTTAAGGCATACCTCTCTCCACTCCCTGAGCGAGCGATACAAATATAAGTTCTTGTTTTGCTTATTTTACAGTGAGATCCTTGTTTAAATAACCAGGCTGAGGAGCTAAGGCCCTTTATGAAAGAGCCTCACTTTGTATTGGGGTCCTCTAAATAAATAAATAAATAAATAAATAAATAACTCTAAATAACTAACCAGGCCCAGAGAGAACTGGGAAAGTTTCTGGCCCAATTTCTTACTTTTAGATGCTGTTTTCGTTTGCTTGTCTTGTAATCTCAGATTGAATCTGGAACGAGGCTGCCAGGGTGAATCTTGAGGTTGGAGACTGGGAGGGGCTTTGGGATAGCGCTCAGAAGATCCCTACCCATAATTCCAAGATGGGATTTTAAGGCATAAAACTTTGCTTTTCTCGTTGAGTTTTGCGTGTTCCTGGGCATGATTTTTCACTGAAATTGTAATTTCTCAGAATCTCCCATGGTTTGATCATGAAACTCTGGGTTGGTCTACACTACCAAGTGAAGTCAGCTTAACTATATTGCTCAGGGCAGTGAAACATTTCAAGCCCTGTGTGATGTAATAAAGCCCACCTGAGCCCCGGTGTAGACACCACTAGATCGACGGAAGAGTTCTTCCATCACCTTAGCTACTACACCTCTTGTAGAGCTGGATGTATTACAGCAGCGGTTCTCAACATTTTTTCATTTGCGGAACCCGAACAAATTTTTGAATGGAGGTGTGGACCCCTTTGGAAATCTTAGACAGTCTGTGGCCCCCCCAGGGGTCCAAGGATTGCAGACTGAAAGCCACTACATTACAGCCAGGGAAGAACCCTTCCATCGCCGTAGCACGTGTTACAGCATGGCAGCTGCGGTTATGTCACTGTGCCCCTGTAGCATTTCTAGCTTAGTGGTTTCAACTGGATTTTGCTTAGAGATTTTGAGTTCATTACAATATGAACCCAAGCAAAATGCAGGCATGTTAACCTCTGTGACGCAAAAACACTGCATTTCACAGAGCTCTGAAAAATGACATCACAAGGTTTTATGTTTATTGTACCTTGAGGACGCCAGTCAAATTTACTTGGCTTATAAAGGAAAAGATGGGGTTTCTAGAGAGAGCCCTGGACATTCAATTTGGGTTCTGAGAGGCAAGCGGGGCTCTTTCCTGCTTATACTTCATACCAGATTCTGCAGCCAAATTCTGCTCTCAATTATTACTTCTGTGTGACCTCGCTATCTTCATCACCTGCCTTTATTGCACACATTTCTGCCTTGCAGACTCAGAGCTATTATATATGCTTTTGAAAATGCATGAATTAGAATCCGGTTCACTTTCCTGGAATTGGAGTTGGTGCCTCAGCGCTAGCAGGAATAAGGAAAGTAAAGGAATATTGCCATTTCTCTTTCAAGTCAGCACATATGGCCCAATGCATGCAAGGAACAGAGCGGATGAGTACGAAAATACGTTTGTCAAATTACATTTCAAAGAACAATGGCTTAGCAACTATAAAGATCTAATATCACTGAATATCACTGTCTAAAAACCAGTTAACACCAATGAAGAGTTTTATATTATGGCCAAATGTTTCAAACTTTACTGCCTAAAATTAGGCACCTAACTCCATATTTAGTAACCTAAATGGCTTGATTTTCAGAGCTATTGAGTCTTGCAACTTCTCCTAAAATGAACAAAAAAGGCATAAATAGCATATGCAACCTTAGCTCGGCTCACTTGTTGCTATGCTTTATGAGGCACTCTTTATATCATGAGAGGACATACTATTTTTCCAACAACACAACATCAACTCTAAGGCTATGTCTACATTACCGCCTATGTCAGCAAAACTTATGTCGCTAGGGGTATGAATATTCCACCTCGAGTGACAAAGTTACATCAACATAAGTGCTCACGTGCATAGCGCTACATCAGCGTGAGAAGCTCTCCCGCAAACACAGCTTATGCCACTCGCAGGGATGTTTTTTTTAAGCTGATGGGAGACCTCTCTCCTGTCAGCACAGAGCATCTTCACCATATGTTCTGCAGCACTGTATATGTAGACATGCCCTTAGAGGCCTTTGGCCAGACTGCAACTGTTCCACCCAGCCAAATCCTTTAGCTGCCCCAGGAGGGTGGACAGGTACAATTTTGCATGATCCATGCACACAGCAATTGACTTCTAATTCGCACTGAGGAATTTTGCAAGCTAACAAAAATCATCAGTTGCTAGAATAATTATGATCTGGGGAAATTCACAGGTTTTGCTGCAAGCAAACCCAAAGTATTAAGTGACTTGTTCTCCCACATCTAATCTCTGCCAACTCTTATTCCTTTAGTAATCTTCTCTGCCACCGAACGGTTCATTGTGCTAATACTTTGGGCACAACATGAGTTCATTTGCTTAACAGGAAACCAGATACTTGAGCTTAAACATGCAGGAAAATATGCTGCATTATCCTACAAAATTGCTAAAGTGCATGTAAGATCAGAATCCGAAGCTCTAAATATACAGGAAATATTGAGATATATAAAAGAGAAAAGTTTACTTTTAGGGAGAACAAATAAGACTGAATTGTTACCAGACAACCCCTGAGAATTCATTAGCAAAGCTTCTCGGTGTCAGTGAGAGACTCACAGATTGAAACGATCTTTCTGTATTTTTTTCCTTGTGAAGTTTCTCCTAATTTTTACTTAAGACTCAGAGACTTAGAGACTTTAAGGTCAGAAGGGACCATTATGATCATCTGGCCTGACCTCCTGCACAACACAGGCCACAGAACCTCACCCATCACTCCTATAGTAGACCCTGAATCTATGATTTAGTTATTGAAGTCCTCAAATAATGGTTTAAAGACTTAGGCCTTGTCTACACCACAAAACAAAGTCAACCTATGTGAGGTTGACATACCACCACTGCAGTAATTACTGCAGGTTTTCATGTCCACACTACCCTTCTTCTGCTGGCAGTGCACACCCTCACCAGGAACGCACGCACCGACTTAAGTGGGACAATGTGGGGGGATGACAGCCCAAGCTGTCCCAGGTGGAGTTCACACCTGGAGCACAGCAGGCGTAGGGCTGACACCCAACAGGCGATGTAAGTAACCCAGTATCTACACTGACACAACGTCGCCCAACTACATCGACCTAGCTGCTATACCTCTCACAGAGGTGGAGTTATTAAGTTGATGTAGTGGGTGACTTACATTGCTGGGAGCTATATTGTAGCGTAGATGCTCTCATAGTTAGACTGATGTAAGGCAGCTTACGTAGACCGAACTCTGAAGGGTAGCCGAGGCCTCAGTCTATAAGTGACTTTGTATTTGAGCTGAGAACTGCAGGTCTCTATGATTTCAGAGAATATTAGCATTCCCCCTATAGAGATGGACAGTGTATAAAGCCCTGCCCAACAGCCATTCTGCTCCAGGCAGCATTTATGGCTTGTACACGCCAGAGAATCTTTCTGATGCACATTCAGTCCCAGAGAAACTGAGCTACGCTGACCAAGAGTTCTAATCAAATCAGGATGCACTGGCTGAGGTTTTGTATGTATGTGTTATTCATTCTGGCCAAATCTGACAAATATATTAGGTCATTGTTAAACCAGCCCAGGCTACCCCAGATGTGAAAATCACAACACTTGAAGTCTAAGTAATATAGCAAAATAACACAATGGAAAAAGTGCAATAATATTTAGCACTGATGTTGCTGAGCGGGAAAAAAAAGAAGGGGGAGGGGGAATGTCAACGTTTCTTGAGTACATCCAATTGGAAAGTTGAAATTTTGACAAAATTCATCAAAATTTTGAATTTCGATAAAAAGAGCAACATTTTCAGTGACATTTTCTGCTAATATTTGTATAGCTGTTTGAAAGTTTTTACATTTTAAAATTTCTATGAAAAACAATAAAAAAAACCAGATACATTTGTTTGAAAATTTCTCTCCCTATCACTTTTTAAGCATATTTGCTTTTAACCCTCCATCATGTACTATACAATGTTATACCTGGGTGGTAAGATCAAATGTGCACGAATGCCAACTGGTTGTAAAGGTGTTCTCTTGTATCATCTGTCCCCACCTCTAGGTCTGGATTTATACCACAAATGATCATGGGGAAAAATCCATTTTAGAATTTAGGAGTCTTTTCCGGAACCCCGTCTATTATCGATAAACTTTAACCAGAAAGCCAGCAGTCAGCTGCGAGTAAAATGGTAAGGCCTATCAAAGCTGCATATGAGCTGGGCCAAAGCCCAGTGAAGTAAATGGAAAGACTCCCTTCAAAGGATTTTGGATCAGGCATCAATATCTTTTTAGAGGCTGAAACAATTTTGCCTATATTCATACAGGGATCCAAACTTGCAGCCATGTGCAGAACAAACAGCCTCCCCTCCAACGGCTGTACTCCATCCCCTCTCCCATCATACAGGACCAAGTGCTCTCGCAATTATATCTACGTTTTTAAATATTTGGCATTATTTCACCACTGCCTTAGTCTTAAAAATCACAAAAACGTCTTAAGATGTCAACAAAATAGAGCAGCAGCTTAATTGCACTACTTTCGCAGGCTTTGGGGAGTAATTGCATTCATATTATTAATTGCCTTTTCTGTTGAGTCTGACACAGCAAAATATAACGCAAGCCATGGTTTATAAAAATCCGATTCCAGTTCCGAAAATACTTCATATATGTTTATCATATGATACCTGCGACTTTGGCATTCCGAAACCTACAGTCGCCGATTACTATCTGCAAACTATTGACAGGAATCCAGCCTTCTTTTCTTCTGTTCAGGTTTTTTGCCAACCTTCAAAAGATAAATGCATTAGTGGAAAACAGGAATAGTTTTCAAGCAGCAAAGGACCTATTACACATACTGCTCAGTATTAATTTGAAAAAGGTCACAGAAAATAGACAATACTTTCAAATCAGTGGTCTTGATTCAGCAAAGCAATTCAATGGGACTTAAAGATGTGCTTACTTTGTGGATTCAGGGTTTTGGTGTCTAAAGTAAAGCATTCACATCAGTATTTAGGCATTGTTGACTTAAATGCACCTACCATGTATATAAGCATTTACAGGATTGGGGAAACAAGCATTAGGAACCTGTGTTTAAAAATTTGGACCTTAATATTTCTGTGTCTGTCAAATCCTTTACTTAATAAAGCATCAAAACACAACAGCTTGATCAGCTGAACTGCATTTAGATGGTTCCCTTCATGTTTGGAAATTTGCTAATAAATCAAACCTCTTCTGTTCTAACAAGACGTAACAGCTTTTACATTCATTCATCCTCACAATTCTGCTGTTACGTAGGTAAGTATTACTAACCCGATGCACAAAACGGGGGATCCGATGCAGCAAGCTTATGCAATTTGTTTCAAGCCACTGAAGGAGCCCGTGCTGGAGTCAGGACGAGAACTTGAGAGTGCCTTACTCCCATCCCTTGTTCAGACCACATCCCTCTATCATTTAGCCTTACATGCTTAAGTCGTTCCTGAGCAGTACAGCATCACTCAGTTCAGTGCATATGCTTGGCCTTTTTACCTATTTTTTGGTCAAGATTAATCCTGCATATCCAGCTGTAACAAACCCACGGCCACAACAAGAGTTCAGGGAGTTAAAGCAGAGGTCCCCAAACTGTGGAGCACGCCACCCCTAGGGGGATGCTGATCGGGGGTGTGTGGCAGGGCCAGGGGGCGGGCATGACTTTAAAAGTTTGGGGACCACTTTAAAAGTTTGGGGACCACTTGCGATTAAGGTGCTGGACTGGGACTCAACTGATCAGGGACCGATTCCTGGCTCTACCACTGACTTCCTGTGTGACCGTGGCCAAGTGACTTAATTGCTCTATGCCTTAGCTCACACCCATAAAACAAGGCCAATAATATTGACCTTATATAATAACTAATATTATAACCACTGATATGTATCTTATAGACTACAGTGATTTAGGAGTGTAACCTGAGGTTCACAGGGGTCAGTCTCCACGATTGACTCCCCATGGTGGTTTTGGCCACGCTAAGTGGTGATTGATCAAAAAGAACCTGATTCCATGCTATGTATATTGCTGTTCCTAACACTCATTCAATTTCCTTTCCCTTGCAATACAATGAATGCAGATCTGGGCCAGGAATCCTGTAAGGGGCAGTTTGGGTCTCACTCCAATTCAGATTTCTCAGAATATCATCATCTCCACCCCCCTACAAGAGCTAGGTAACAAATCAACCTGAAAAGAGCAACCAGGTCATAGGCCAAATTACGAAAAGGCACTAGGCCCTCCAAGATATCGAGCGTAATGGTTTGACATACAAGACACAAGGCATGGTAATTTCCTAGGCAGTATTCCCAGCTGAAAGCAGAGAGCCAGCTGTTCATTCTTTCCTTGCAAGCCAAATGGCTCATCGGGCTGATGCGCTTAAGGCACATCAGTTTCATAGCCAACAGTACACAAGGGGGTGATGTGACCAGCCTCACATCAGACTGCCTTTGCAAGTCACCGCTTTAAATAAAGTAAAAAGACGACCCTCTCACTGTTACTTAGTTAACACTTGTAAAGCAACTGGAAGAAGAAAAATGCCTTGAAACTGCTAAGTGCTATTATTAATTGCCCCAGAGGAATGAGGCCGAGAGCTGAGCTGCAGACGACAGAGAGTACAGAGAGAGGACAGAGACAAAGAGAAGGCCTCCAATCCAATGCGTTAAACAGAAGGATTCATTTTTTGAAAAGGCCTTTCTCACAATGTGTTGGATTTTAACATGACTCATTTAAGCTGGGAAGGGAAACCAAATCACCAGTTCCAGGGGCCACGTCAATAAGAATGGACTGCACCATCTAAAGAATGTAAAGGGATGTCTATACTGCATCTATGGGTGTGATTGCAGCTCAAGTACACCCACGGATGTAGCTAGCTTTAATCTAGCTAGCTTTAATCTAGCTAGCTCGGCTATCAGAGCAGCAAAGCTGTAAGAGCACGGACTTTAGAGCACACTTTAGAGCCCCCACCTCCTCCTCCTCCCTTGTGGACCCTGGGTAATTACTCAGACGGCGTCACTGCTCCAGGACCTGAGCTAGATTGAATCTAACTAGTTCGGGTATGTCTACTGAAGGGGCAATAGCTCCCCATGAATGCAGTGTGGACATATGCTAATTCTGTTGCTTTCTGGTAGAGTACACACACTAACAAAGGTACAGTGGACACATTAGGAGTTAAGTTGGATTGCACATCGTTACCTTGTAGGTTCCTGGAGGAAAGGTAAAATAATTCCAAAATACCTACCATTGCCCTTCACCATCCTCATGCAAAAGCTGAATCACGTCCCCGTTTTTAATCAACAGGTCCTCTGATCTTCTTTTCTTGCAGTCTGCTAGGGCTTTATATTTTCCTGGAGACTAACGGTAAAAAAAATAAGACTTCACATCACAAGAATTCTGTTCCACAACACAGTGCAATTACATTTTTGTAGCTATCTTTATTCCTGACTGCTGTGGGCAAAGTGGTAGCCCTTTTTGGCTTATATAAATAATGAGCAATCATGCAAGAATGCCAGAGACAAGTATTCATGCAACCTGCCTTCTTATCACTTCTATAAACATATGATTTTTATCTACAAAAGACAAGTATGTAATACATGCAGCAACTGCTAATATGCCATTAAAGTCAAATTCTGTGGTGCTGAGAACTACTTTTCTTCTTCTTCCTGAATAAAATTAGTAAGAAGAAGAAAAATGAGGCTGTTTCTTCTGGTACTGTTTCTTTCTCACCCTCCTTTGTTTCAAGATGGGCATATAAGTGTTCCATGGTTATACCCAGAGGCTGGGTCTACATTGACGGCGGCAAATTCGCCGCCATCAGATCAATTGCTCTGGATCGACTGAGTGGTCTGTGTAGACGCGCTCAGTCGATCCAGCAAGCGACCCAGGAAAACCACCCCGGTAAGTGGCGTAGTGCTGCGTCGAAGGGAGCGCTGTTCCCTTCGATGCAGCGCAGTGTGGAAGGCGCGCAGAGGAGATGCTACAAAGTCGATGGGAGATACACAAGTGATTTGCGTCATTTGCGTATCTCCCGTCGACTGCCACCAAATCGCAAAGGTAAGTGTGGACCGGGCCTAGTGGCTCTTTCTTCACTATCTTTTTGGCTTTTTTAATATTCCTGAAAATCCTACTATTGGAGCGTTGCTTGCCAAAGTTTAAACACTTTTTTTTTTTTCCGTTGATGTCTTCTTGAAACTTCCTCATTCTGCTATCAGATCTAATTGGAGAAAAAGACTCTTGCTTTTGTTTCACCGAGCAGGTGCTTTGCACATTCTTGAGTTTTGCTTGCAAGAGGATTCTGCCATCGATTCATATTTTCTCTTAGCCCTTCTAAAGAGATCTTCTCTAACGCTTTCATTTTAAACTTCTTGCTAACTTTGTTAAGCTTCCGCCACTGATTTTCTGTATTGCTTTAGGCTATTTTCTTCTCCTGTATGATAATTTTTCCAGCGTCAAGAACCAGCAATTCTATGCTGAGCTGCAATGCTTTGCCCTCGGATGACCTGACAGGTTTTTGATGTTCTTCAGCTCAGCTTGGCTTATCAGAAAGAATCCTATCTCCATCCTCATACTCTCACATTTATACGTAATCAGATATTCTTCCTTCTTACTGCAAAGTGTATTAATGACTCCTAAATCACATGTCTGGGTGTACAGTAAGATAGTTTCCTCTTCCTTGTTCTTATGTCCAAGTCCACAGCTGCTATGGTACATTTGGAAGCATTTACTGTATCTCCCCAATTGACCATTAAGGTTAGCTCCATTTATGATTCTTCATTATCACTTTCTGCACAATAGTGTCCACTTTTCCCCAGAAATCCTCTTTTTCTTCTTTGCCACATCCCACTTGAGGTGCAAATGCATGTATAACATGGGTGGGGGGTGTTTCAAGAGCTAGCTTAACTAAAATTTATCCCATCTACAAAGAGACAAGATGGGTGAGCTAATATCTTTTATTAGACCAAATTGTGAGTGAGAGAGACAAGCTTTCGAGCTTAAACAGAGCTCTTCTTTAAGTCACCAAGCGATACAAGATATTACTTCACCCACTTTGTCTCTCTAATATCTGGGGCCAATATAGCTACAATACACCTACATACACCAATATGCAAAAGGCATACGCAAATGCAGATTTTAACAAAAAAGGGTGTCCTCAAACACACTATTTAGAGTCCTGGAAATAAAGCATTTTTATATGCATCACTAACCAGCTGGCTCCCATCTTCTTCTTCTGTGTCTGAGCAAGTAGAAAGGTAATTGCTGCTGGAGCAGTCCTCAAGCCCTTCGCAGATTTCCACAGATTGTGACATTCCAGACCAACCTGCAAGAAAATATGTCACTTAGGTTCCTTGGCTCAAATAACTGATGAATTCCAAACCAACAGCTTAAAAATATAACACATTGCAATGTAATATTATGTATGCAGAAAGATATTGCAAACGTGTCCATACTTTGGTTTGGCTTGTTCTGTGGTGATGAGATGACACTATCCAACATTACAGGACTGGTGCGCTCAGAATCATTGTCTTCAGAACTCATGGAGGCTCTTTTCTGCTTTCTGAAGCATATAAAAGAAATATGTGGTTTTCACTTTCAAATATCAGTGAAGTCCATACATTTTGGCCAGACAAGGATCAGAAATAAGCAGGTGCTTTTGAATACATCAATGGCCGTAAGTGGCATATAATCTTGATGCCTGGAATTGGTTCTAGGGGCAGGGAAGAAAACATTGCTAAAGCAATTGCTTTTCCAAGCACAAACACTATATTTGCTGTAGATTTCTTCTGAATATACCTTCCATGATGAGATTATAGGAAATGTCCCTCTGCATGCAAAACTAACTATTTCTATGGGAGTTATGAGCTCCCAGTCAACACAGACTTCCTGTGGATGTTAATAACAGGGTGAGATTTGATTCTGTGTCTCTAAGCAGCACAGCATAGAATTCACAGCTCTGGGGAGGAGGAGGATTTAGGTTGGCTTTAAGCTACTCTAAGCTTCTTTAGCCCTGAATTCTGTAGCTTCATGCCAGCATGCTTCTTCCTCCAGCAGATGCCTTCCTATGCCAGGGCATGCAGGGAGATCATCAAGAAGCAGCCTTACGTCTGTTTACACCGTGCTGCACCAGTGGAATCCTCTCCAGTTGGACATGGGGCTTTTAGAGCCCCTCTCCACTTTTCCAGCCTTTTTACATGGCATAAGGAGGCCAGAGTGGGGATGCGGTGCTCATGCAGAGTGTTCAGAAGGCTCTGGATTTGCATATGTATTTTAAATAGTGAACCTAGATGATGGTTCCCCCCCTTCCCCCCAAATCCATTGAGTTCATCTGACTTACCCATCACGCAGCTGAGGGGAAAGTTGGATCTGGTCTGTAAACAAACTGGGTTGTTTCTTCTCAACTGTGAGTTGGTTGCAAATCGTGTGTTAGTGATTTTAACAAAGGAATGTCAAACTAAGAGCCAGCACATGCACAAACCAGAAAAAGTGGTACTTTAAATGGGAGACTTTTTGGACAAATCAATGCCCTGACCATGTTTTTAAGACGAAGTAGAATCTCATTCATTTGCACTAATAACTGGGAGATTTGGGTTACCAATTTCTGCAAATCAGAGAGTTAGGCTCCGATTTAGCATGTTCTGTTAGTATGCCTCCAGTTTTAAACATGCAAATAGTCCATTGAAGTCAAGGGATTAATAATGTACTTAAAATGAGGCATGTGCTTAAGTACATCGCTGAACAGGGGACCAAGAGAACAAATATGACATTTAAAAATATCAAGATGCTCACATCAAAAATGCACTTAAGTTTTTGTCACAAGGGTAATTTGCCTTTACTTATAATAACACTGCCTTTTATGTTAATACAAGCACTATAATATTTTTATTAAAAGTAATGAAGCATCAACAACATGAGATGTCAGCAGAGAACTCTGCTATTCAATCTTTTGTGAAAAGTGGAAAGAAGCTGCTGTTTCTCTGGTGAGAATTATTGGGTTTGCAGATTGGCAATGTGAGAATCTGAGAGGCTCTGCTGTAATGAAGACCATAATGAAACTGTTCAAATATACCTTTTATAAGCTCCTGCTGCTTGAACAAAATTTTTCTCATTTCATTTAACCATGCCATCTTCAGATCTACTGTTTGGGCCTGAAAGAGGAAGTATTTGAAATTTAGTGGCTTTTATGAATCACCCATTACAACAATAGAGTTGAGCTTCCATTACCTAAAGTATAATTACCCCAAAATCCCTATTATCCAAAGCAAGGTTATAGCCTCTGATGGCTATGAATTATATTTAAAATGTTCCTTAGGTGCCAAAACTATTTCAAGTTCTCCATTACATTCAGATAGCAAAGGTTGTACTGTAAGTGGAAATCATGTACAATTCATTATAATACAAGGGTAGGGGAGCAACCAAAAGCATAAGGGCATGTCTCTAGCTTTTTCCAAGACACCTAAAGGCGAAACCCCCATCTGAACAATCACATTTCAGTGTGAAGAACAGAGCTGGTTCAAAATTTGAAGGCAACAATATGCACATTCCAAAATATCACACTTCAATGGTTTTACAACTGGACTTTCAGGTAAATATAAAGCCAACCAAACATTTTCTTTCAGAAATATTGTTTAAAAAAATGTCAGAAAATACAAAAAAAATCTGGGAATGGATGTGGTCTGCCCCGGAGCATTTGTTTTATAGAGCAGCCGTAAGCTTCTGAAAATAGAAATTTCTGGTGAAATCAACAGTGCAGCCTAATCCAAAGTACTGTGCAGTTCGGTTAGCTAATTGCAATGGTGCCTTTCTCACGTGTTTATTAAAGAATGTAGCCATTCTGTGATTTCATTTCAGAAAAGCCGCTGAATGGAATAATTACTGTCCGATGCTGGATTTGAACAGGAAGAAAGGGTCTATTTCCAGTTAGCAATCCAGTCCTCTCCTTAGAGTACTTCTATAATTATGGATTCTGCCTTTGATTGGCCAAAACAATCTGCATATATTGTCAACATTACTCTACCTACACACCCAAAGATATAAAGCTGGAAATATAGGTCAAAATCATGACCCCACTGAAATCATTGGGAGTTTTGTCATTGACCTCAATGGAGCCAGGATTAAGATAGTGAAGTTCTCTTAACATACAAATAAAAAGGTTGGAAGAAAGATGTGTCACATCTTACAGTGAGCAACAATGTGTTTTGGAAGGGCTATCGATTAAAGGTGGCTGGCAAATGGACTTCTAGTTCTGTAAAAAAATTTAAATCAGGATGAAAATCCCCACAAAAAATGTGCATAGTTATGTTTCGGAGACACCGAAACATTCTGAAGCAGCAATGGGTCAGTGTTTCCAAAATGGCCCTGGTTCCATGGCAGCCTGTCTGGTGAGCTGCTATGGAGCTTCGGAACCAGAGCTTCCAGGCCACTTCAAGTCGAAGTCTAGTATCAACATTTATTGATTTAAGTTACAATTTCCACAATATTCCTTTAACAGAGGGGGATTTTCTTAACATTATACTATGCAGTTTACATTCCTGATCCCAAAGATGGCCCAGCTGCATATGCCACTAAATCTACTGTATTTAGTGTTAATAGAGCAGCTAGGGAACTGAACAGAAATGGTTCGAATTTGCCAACCACAGTTTCCAGTTCATAAAGAGACAGGAAATTCTCAGCTGAATGTCATAGAATCATAGAAGATGAGGGCTGGAAGAGACCTCAGGAGATCATCTAGTCCAACCCCCTGCTCAACGC
Source organism: Mesoclemmys tuberculata (assembly GCA_007922155.1). Taxonomy (NCBI): domain Eukaryota; kingdom Metazoa; phylum Chordata; order Testudines; family Chelidae; genus Mesoclemmys; species Mesoclemmys tuberculata. The sequence goes on from ML675622.1 coordinate 6,334,486, forward strand.
AGGACCAACCCCAACTAAATGACCCAAGACAGGGCTTGTCAAGGCAGGCTTTAAAAACCTCTAAGGATGGAGGTTCCACCATTGAAATGTCTCCCAGGTTAAACAGCACTAGGAGTATATACAAACGAACATGGCATGTTAAAAATCACACACCTGTACAACATACACTTCTTCTCGTCCGCTGTACCAGATCTCAAACTTTCGATGATCCCCTTTCACGTTTTCAGTGATTCCAACTGCATTCATCTTTTAAACAAGAATCACATATGCTTTTATTCTAAATTGAAAAATCAAATGTCTTTCAGACATTCACTGTGAATCCACATGTTGTGTTCCCTCTTAAACGATCACCTGGGCCCCCTCAAATTAACCAAGTTCACCAAAAAAATGTTTATTTTCAGTAGTGACTGAAAGTCATTATCTACAGTTCTTCACACTGGGCGTTTTGTTTGACAGTTTGTAATATCTATAGAAGGCTTCTTGGAGCTAGCAGGGTACCCTGGGGACTTTTCATGACATTCATGGAGAAGTGGGAGTGATTTGGAAGAAGAATCACAGGTCTGGGTCTCAGGCCTTCTCCACAGTTTGTGTGTCAACTTCCCACTGAGCAGGTTTAAAAATAAAAACAAAACCCAACCCTCCTCCTTTCCAACACAGCATCCACGTTTCATTGCAGTTCCGCTTTTCACCCCATTCTACAATTAAAGGCCAACGTTTCTGAGAGAGGGACTAACGTGTTGTATGTACTGCCTTAGGCCTGGTTTTCAGAAGCACCAAGCTCCCATATCTCCAGCAGGGAGAGCACAGCAACTCCGAAAATCAGGCCTAAAGCAAAACCAGAGGCCACTTTTGACAATTTGGCTGAACGTGACTAAGGTACAAATAGATCAGGTGGCTTGCATAAATCCAGAACCAGTGACTCAACCAGGATTAGAGCCCTAGAAATTCCAGCCATCAAGTAAGCCTCTTAAACATACCACTTGATTACTGCCTCACCAGTAATGTATACGAAGCAATATTTTAATACTGGGCTTATTGTCCTAAAGCATGTGGATTAGCATGCTTCTTGATCACTTTTACAACACAATGGTCTAAGAATTTGTAACTAATAATTAGATGGTCAAAAAATGGCATAAATATTTCAGTGCAGTGTTTCAAACCAGCTCTAAGTAATGCATTTTGTAGCACACATCATATTAAGTTATTCAACAGAACCACATAAAATAAACCCCTCACAAAGATGAAATTGAGCATTTAAAAACAGAATCTGGGTTTAAAGTTACCCTTATTCTTTGGGAATAAAAACATTCTGTACCTTCACACTCTCACTCACACACACACGCGGGCACATAGCACAAACGCACCCGTCTGTATGAATGAAAAAGACAATATACAAATTGGGTCCCCTGGATAAACTTTCCGTTCCTATCTGCTTTTAAAATGTTGGCACCACGATCAGTAGCTAAGAAAGATGTTCTCGGGAAAATAGGAAGCAAATTGCTAATTAGGTTCCCTCGTTTCTGGCAGTGATTTCCAAACACTTTTGGGTATAATAACAGCGTTTGTAGTGAACTTCTCAGAAAGCATTCACCCCTGGATGCAGAAAAAAAAAATATATCAGTGAACAAGTCTTATTTAATTTCTCTTTTCTGGGTCAGATTCCATCGGTTCAGTGCCAGACTGGACTCTTTTGGCACTAAGGTCCTGCAAATTGATGCTTTACAAAATGTTGTGTGCCTGCATGAAGAACAGGGTCAAGTCTTCAAAGGTGCGTCAACCCAGCCTCCATCTGCTCACCTACAACTGTGTGTACATAAAAACCCCCACGTTCAAGAAACAAACACATTAAAACCTGTTGCACAAGAGTTAGTACTCACAGTACACATACATAGAAACCAATTTTGGAAAGTTTTGCTCCATGATGTACAGTGTCATAATGCCACAAGAAGCCAGATCAAGCTCTATTTTGTTTTGTTTTTTAAATTAAAAACACTAGAGCTGAGAATTTTTTCCCCCCATGCTGCGATTTCTATTATTTGTGCTTTTTTTGGCATAGGGATTTGCAAGGGATGTTCTATAGTTTTTCTTTTAACTAATGGAGTCAGTGTTACCCAAACATTAAGATGCCACCAATCTTGGTCTAGATTATATACTACTAGAATCAGGAAGTAAAGAAGCCAGGAGTAAGTAACTTGAGCAGTCTTAAGTCAACTCTTCTCAGAATAGTACTGTATCTGCAGCCATTTAAAATACTATCCCAAGTCTCACAGCTCTCTAATGAAGTTATTCTGATAGATTTCTCAGTTCCACAGCTTCCAATAAACAGATTTCTTAAATTAACCATCTCTGAAAAATTTTCTTCCTGAGAAAACAAATGATTCTTTGCTATTCTCATTAATCAAACAAACCCAGGGCTCCAGAAACACATTTCTGCCCCTCAGGCTACCAATACTGAAAAAGAAAATAATTCTCTTATCACAAATCTCTTGGCTGTGCAGCATGAACAGCTGGAAAGCAAAGCGAACCTGGACCAATTTTAAGATTGGCTGAATTCTGGATTTTCTCCTCTGAGCACAGATTGCCCGTGCAGCCCCTTTGGAATCCATAAATGCACTCAGATACTTTTCCGACAATGAAAAAGACGCCCTCAAGAAACAAAAAGACGACGTTTGGAAAGACAAACCAATATTTAAATAAGTGGCTCAGTATTTATTGGTCTCCCACCGCAATTGCTAATGTGCCTCTGAACTGAACAGGTGTGATGGAGCATAACATATTTAAAGACATTTTGAATATAGCTGGGGCCTACCCTTCCGAGCCCATCAAAGTCAGTGGGAGTTCCACAGGTGTAGGCCTATCTTCCAAATACAGATTTGTTTGGCTCTAATGCACACGTGTATTATTATTCCCGAAGGGATGGCCACTGGGTTGGCCAGAGGAGAACATGGCCTCTGCCCCGAGGAGCTTCCCACAGGGAACGCACTGGGGAGCCAATGGAAAGGGTCAATCTTAAAGTGGTGGGTGTTTTTCAGCATTTGCTCAGATAATGGTTAGCCCTTGTGGGCATCATGGAAGCTGGAGCACAATGGGCCCTAGAAAAGGCAGTTCCAGGAAAAAAAGGAGACCAACAGACTGGGATTTCTCTGACCGTTGCTGACAGCAGGGTCTATAGGTGCCTCGGGAGAACTACTGATGTCCCTTAAGCTCTGCTCCATCAACAAGAAATAGCAAACTTATCTTTGCCAAAGGAGAGAGGGCAGCAAGAGAGGCAGAGGGCTGATGTTCTTACCTTCCCACCTACACAGACAATTGGGAAGTCAGGGATTAACAGCAGTGGCTCAGACGTCTCCAGGAATCAGGGGGCACAACAGCACGTTGCCCTGCTCTGACCCCAGAACAGGTTCCAGAGAAGGCCTGGCCTTGCCGTCACGTTGCCCCAGCTCGGCTTAATCTTACCAGGAAACCTGAAAGCCTTGGCCGGGACTGAGAAGCTTGACGTGATGCCTCATTAGCCTCACTGGCTCTCAGTCAGAGCTGTAATGGCTGACTACAATTCCACCGACCTTCCAGGGAAGCAGCGGACTCATTTCCCCAAAGCATGTCCCTTTCCCTCATGCCTGGCTTACCCAGGGCAAAATTTCCCCGTCAGGTGTGATCTAATCTTTGAAACGAAAGACTGGTTTATGATTCTAATCTGAGATATTTCCGCTTGCCCATTCTGTGCCTGGATGACAAGGGACTTCACGGCTTTTTTCAAAAATCAGACAAGATTCTTTCATTAGGCTGGCAGCAATGCTCTGTACATCATGACTATTAATGTTACCTTGTCTACTGGATAAATAACGCTTTCCCGAGTCTGAAAGCTACCTGCTTAGTACATAAATGCAAGTTCCTGTAGCTACTAGGTTTTCCTTACTTTCAAAACGTGCTTAAAACTATATGAAGGGGTTTTATCACATCCGTCTCCATGCTCCTCTCTCTTCTTACAAAACACCAGGGCTTTCTCATACAGGAAGAGGTGCCTCTGCATTGGTTTGAACCTGGCAAGATCCTTCATTTTTGTAGGGCCTTTCCGGTGTCCTGTCCAAACACTGAAAGATCCTTGCATCAATACTTTCCCAAGTTCACTCAAGTCCCCCTGGTAAGACAGCAAATAAATAATCACCCGTTAAAAATTTAAAACATGCCCTGCCAAAGGGGGGTCTCTCCCCTTTAAGGGCGGGGGCGGGCAGCTAGGGCCAACCAACTCTGTTCCAAGGCATGGTTGCTCTAAGAATAAGTCTTACCGGAAGGATCAGCAGGCCAAGCTGGAAACAGAAGCCAATTGCCAGAAATGAAGCACAGATTAAGGAAGGAGGGCAGTCGATAACCTGTTCCAAGGCAAAGAGGTCCACAGAGGGAAGAACTGGGAAGCTGTGGAAACCTATGAGGAGTGATGCGCAGCCCGAGAGAGATGGCTGTGGATACCCCATTCCAAGTTCGGGAGGGAGTAATATGAACCCAAATAGGGCCAAGGGGAAAGGCTTTCTGGAGAAGCCCAGGGCTGGAGTGGGACCAGCAGAGCTTCCCTGCTTAGGGGAAACAAGGACCCAGGACAAACCCTGGCCAGAAGCCCCAGGAAGGACAAGGGTTTGAGCCTGGAAGGGTCCGAAGGAACTGTGTTTCAGGAGGACTTAATAAATTAGAGCCCAACAGGACATTTTTATGAAACAGCCCTAACTGCCAGTGAGTTATGGGGTGAACCAGGAGAGAAATGGAGTGCCACAAGGTGGCATTGCTGTGGGACTGCACCTGTAACATGCGCTTTGCATGCAAACAAAAAATACAAGAGTTTCCCCAACTAATGCAAGCAGAGGGAAGACGGACATCCAGAAGGGTTTTCCCATCCTGTTCACTTTGTAACTGTCTTGTCTGCCTTAACATCACACACATTCATTCTGGACTCCATCTAGTCCCTATCTGTTCGGACTGTCTCCATTCCCACGAAGATGCCCAGCACTTTGGAGTAAAAAATCTTTCACTGCCCAGGTGTACTTACATCATATCCTGTTATTGAAATCTGATGCATAGAGTCATTGACTGACTTTAATAAATCCAACATTGCAACCAGTGCTTCCTGCAATTCCGTAATTCCATCGCAGCTTATGCTGTATTTTAGTAACTCCTGTAATTAGAAATCAAACACTGTGTTTGCATTTGAATGTAAAAAAAAAATTCTCTATTGCCAATGAAATTGCCCGTGTGTCTTTTATTTTGTATCTTTGGGAGGAAATGGTACATTTTAAAGTGCATTCACTGTTGTATGGAGAATGTGTCACTTAAGCACCACATTCACAACGCAGCTTTTTTCTCAGCTTTGTTAAAGACAGTCAGCATTGATTCGGGGAGGTCATATTCAACAAGCCTCCAGAGTTCTTTGAAGATATTGCTGCTATGATAGATAAAGGACATGCAATGAAGACAGTAGATTTCACACATCTGAGAATAATATCCTAGGAAACTAGAGTCATAGAACGGGGGGGCTAAAATAAGGGACCAAACAGAAGACTATCCTAACAGTGGGAGACACCAGCTAACTATAGATGGAAACCCTTAATAATTGATAGAGGCTCTGAGTGAATAACCAAGGGGGTCAAGTGTTTAGAAATTGTATGATTTATAATCTATACACATATGAAGTTATGTTATATAGATGTTCTCTCTGTTATACCTTTGTATGTACAGCTTCCCCGCACCTGAGAGGAAGGATAGTCCAGTGATTAAGGGACTATCTTGGCACTGAGTTCATTTGCCTGCTCTTCCATAGACTTCTCATGTGACCATAGACAAGTCATTTAGTCTCTCCGTGCCTCAGTTCCCCATCTGTAAAATAGGGACAACAGCCTTTGCCTATGTCACAGGGGTGTTGCAAGAACAAATTCATTAACATCTGAGGGCACTTGGATAGTAGGGTGATGAGCACCATAGAAGTACCTAAGAAAAAGTAGGCCTGCCAATGTGGTAGATTGCATTGATCATGCTCCTTTGACTGTCTTATCTCTCCTTAGTTCTATTTCCCATAGGATTCTTTCATTCCATATCACTGAGCAGATTCAAACAAGCTTTACTCTCCTAAAAAATAACTTGTTAAAAATACATTTTTCCTCCTCAAATATGGAATTTCCCCTCCCCACAGAATTTCACAGCTCTGAAACAAAGGCTGAGCAGTATTCAGACATGAGCTTGTGTGAGGTTTAAAGGTAAAAGGTTAAGGGGATGGGGACAGGAGAGATATTGGGTTAGTAGCTTTGTTTATATGTGTAAAGAATGCCTGACAGTGAAGTATTTGGGTTTTTTCTTCCTTGTTTCTGACTTTAGAAAGTCACGTCTTATCTATCTTAGAAGGCTGGAGAACTAGGAGATACCAAAGAAGCGAAAACTGATTCATTGAAAGGAAGAGTCAATTTTAACATTATTTAGGAAAGAACACCTCAGGCAAAAAGCTCGCTGTATTAAATATTCAGCATTTCTGGCTGTTTAATTCAGGTCTGAGAAAGATCCCAAACTATATCACTTGGTCCAACACAAATAAGGAAGGTAAGACTTGATAGTCCTGATATTTCTAAGATTAAAAAAAAAAAAAACCTAAGCAACTCCTCCCCTTTTATTCAAATGTTCAGGTCTTCTGCACATATCACAACTTTGCACTGCATGAAGGTTTAATGACTGCCGCAATTTTAAGCATAATCCAGTAAGTCACAAGCTACATCAGTGAAGAGAACAGTATACACGTCTGCAATTCTGCTTCCAAACAAGTTGGTAGTACAGCTTTGGTAGTTCAGTGGTTTGAGTGTTGCCCTCAGTATACACCAGACATAAAAGAGAATTTAAAACTCTCTAACAGCCATCAACAATGTCCCATATTTAAGACTTGAGCATTCCTGGCGATGGTTAGTGAACATCCATTAGTCTAGATTTCCCTTCAGTTTCTTATGCTTTAAAAAGTCATATGAATACCTTCAAAAGCAACTGGTATTTTGTCAAACGTTGAACTGGTTTAAGCAAATAGGAATCCAGTCCAAGCTTGTGTTCTAATTTTCTTTGGCATTCCTGTAACAAAGAAATAGTATAAAGTAAATATGCTGATAATTTTAAATAGTCAGTCAGACAGTGTAATTTATATTGTTAAATGACAATTATGGCTTTATTTTACAAAGTGCCTTATTATACCAGGTAATTCATGGTGCTTTAATACAGCTCTGGTCTGCACAATTCAAGGATGTTGATAAATTGGAGAGGGTTTAGAGAAGAGCCAAGGGAATTATTAAAGGATTAAAAAAGCATGCCTTATAGAAATAGATTAAAGGAGATCGTTCTATCTAGCTTAACAAGGAGAATGTTAAGGGGTGACTTGGTTACAGTCTATAAGTACCTACATGGGGAATAAATATTTGATAATAGGCTCTTCAGTCTAGCAAACAAAGGTATAACAAGATCCAATGGCTGAAAGTTGAAACCAGACAAATTTGGCCTGGAAATAGGACACAATTTTTTAATAGTGAGGGTAATCAACCATTGGAACAAGTTACCAAGGATTGTGGTGGATTCTCTATCACTGGCAAGTTTTAAATCAAACCTGTACTTTTTAAAGATATGCTCTAGTTCAAACAGGAATTATTGTGGGGAAGTTCTCTGGCCTACTTTATACAGACTATATGATCACATGATTCCTTCCAGCCTTGAAATCTATTAATAGATTGCAAAATTCTTTAATAAAAGGATCTGTTCTACACTCCATATGTTCAAGTAACTGCGATCGATATTACGGGGGATTGCACACATGTCTAGAACGGAGAACAAGGCTGCAGCACTTAGGACATGAATGCTGCAGTTCACAAAAATAATTCACCCATGCTAAAACATGCATTGCACATCAATAATTAGCACACCTGAAAGAAGGTGCTTTCTGAACATTGCCTCCACAGAGATTCCGACCGGGGCTTATTCTGACAATACTTCTCATACATCTGAAAATCTGCTCGCTGTAAAAAGAATAAGTAAATCAATTTTTAAATGCATACTCTCTCGTTCTTCTTACTTATGACAATGGTAAGGCAAAATAAGGTGAGTACCAAATGCCCTTCTTAGCTTCTATTTCACTTGCAAATTAGGAAAATATATATTTAAAAAGCAAGTAGATGGGAAGTAAGAGTCACTCCCTAAAATTAGGAGATTCTTACCCAGTAGATAGGAGTACTACCATGTCCGCTGCTTTTCGCCATATGTTGCTGGGCATATGCACAATACATTTTTAGCTCAAACTTCGCTTCCTTCCCCCAACTTGTAGAATAACTCTGTGAAGCTCAAACGCTTGTACCTTCTACCAACGCCTGTTGGCCCAGTAAAAGATAGTACCCTCACCTGCCTTGTCTCTCTCACCTGAAAACAGTGTCCAGTGGTTGGTGTTTCATATAGGAAGCATCAAGCTGACATGTATGTGGCCTTGAGGAATGCTAAGTATCAGGGAGAAAATGTGGCTTACAAAGTCTGGTTTCAAGGTGACAGTTCATTCACTAACCCTTTCCAGGAAACAAAGCCCCACTCGCTCTGGTGCTCCCAGACAGCTTTCCAGATTGTGTAGGAAAATTCTGGAAGAGATTAAGGAAGAGACATAACGTGAAAGTGAACGAAACAGCAGCTGAGCTTTTGCTTTTTTAAAGGGAACTAAGAAAGAAAGAAAATACAGCTAGTTACCTACTTGTTATGGAAGTCGTATATCTCCGGCATGTTCCCAAAGAGAACATCCTTTCTGTTTCTCAGGGCAGGTGACATGAGAATGACCATAGCTGGGTTATCCATTTCAGCCCTGTAACCCTGCACAACACAACACGTATTCATTAGTAGGTCTTTATAAGCCTGGTTTATCGCCCTGTTAAAGACTAGATGGAAAGTTACATGACCACAGTTCAATAAAATGTACGTTGTTACAAAATGCTACTTTCCTTCTCTTTTTTTTTTAGTCCTAGCATCCTCTTGGTTTCCCTATTTTCTTCTTTGAATTCTCCTTGCCCTCAGAGGTTGAGGATTAGTGACATTTGTCCTGACAGGGACGGCTTCCCACGGCAGGGCTGTTTCATCAGACAGCAAGTATCTACAGAGCAACGTCAGATGTTCCTCCACAGCCTAGAGGTTGAGTTCAGCATCATTCCCTGTCTGAGCTAGGGCAAAGAGACCAGGACCACATCTGGGCACTGAACTGAGATCCCTTCCATGAAAGAAAATTGTTCTGCTCTTAGGGCCCCAGTTGCCCTCTTTTTGGTCTGTGTTTACACATTAAGTATATTGGACAGTAACCGTTTGATTTCTGAAACATTTATATGTAAAATGGGATAAGAAAAGTACACACACACACAAACACATCCGTTGAAAATACCATTTACAATAGAGACATGCTGTATTTCAATAAGAAAAACTACTGCCATTTCTCCTCTGTACTGTACAACTATACAACCGAGGGAGAAGTCCTGGGGGAATATTTGTCTTGATTACACATCTGCTGTTATGACTGCAAGACACACAACTGACTAGTGGTTTATAAACGGAAAGCAATGAAAGATAATCTCTCAAGGTCTGATACAGGACGAAATTTGAAACAAAGCAAAATACTCGGAGAAATCAAAGAGCTTTTTTGTTGGTCAACAATACACTTTGGGAACATCAGATTCCTTTCTCCTTGATTCCAGCTTCCAAAAGCTTCCCTCCCACACCCCCCAGCTTCAGCATCTGCCCCTTGAAATTAACCACATTTTCCAAAAGAGATTCTGCGCTAAGTAATCTGCCAGTGGCATAAAGGATATTATTGTTCTGCAAACTGTTATATTTTATTAGTTAATTAAAATACAGCCCTCTGCGTTAACACCATTGCAAAAAATAAAGAGCTGTTGCTTTGAACTGTGTCTGTTTTTTTCCCTCTAAGCTTGATATATAATTTTTTTTGGTGAAAAATATAGCAAGTAGACAGCTTCTAACTACAGACACGGAGGTCAATGAGTGTTGCACACAACTGAGGACCGAATGTGGCCCATATAATGGATCTAGTCAACCAGTTAGGAATAATGAATTCAGTAATATATGGCTTCATATATATCAGCTTTGAAAAGTGTGTCTTTCACACAATTGCTTGTTAGCAATCCTGGCATCTCGTATATTAAATGTGAATTTACTACTGACTTTAAGATGCAACAGAAACATAAATATTGAGTCAGCTTAATGGCAATCCATCATTTCAGTTTTAATCACCATGGCTGGACTACCTATATAAAATGTCTTTTTTAGGAAGAAATGGGTATTTTCAGAAAAGCCTGGGGGTAGAGGGGAGAGGATTTTAATTGATCAAGCCAGTACATTATATATTTCTATTATATACACATACGTACACATTTATATATTTGTACATATGATCACATTGCAGCTTACTCTGTATATTTCCTTCCCAACCATTGATAAAAATTAGTTCCCAAGATGTTTGTCTGTGAACAGAAGGTTTCACCCAAATTATAGATTAAAAGCTTGTACTAACACATACCGTGTGTGCAGATGTCATCTGAATAAAAAAGATGGGAGAAAAATTCAAGACCACCTGGGATGTGACAGCGAAGTAGAAATTTACCAGATCACATTTTTGTTTTATTTGCCAGAAAGGCAGATGCCTTTCAGGAAACATATCAGAGAGGAGTAATGAGGAATTTTAAAGTCACTCACCATCAAAATAGTGAACAGTTCCTCTACGTACACTCTCTCTGTTTCTATTAGCTCATTTATGACATGGCTAAAATGAAAAAGAAGTATTGATATAGCATTATTAGTTATGTTTGCAGGGATGAGCCATTGCATTTCAGTTACATGGTAAATATGCCTGAAATTAGCCGCACCCTAACAATTAGGGGCAGAATAAGCATAGAGGCAATAGGAGAGATGAATGCATAAGATATTAAATTCATCTCTGATCAGAGGCCTTATGCACTTTAAATGCAGAATAAAGAGTTTTGTTTGGGCCTTTGCTCTTTATGTGCATTTTATTTATACTTGGTGAATTCTGAATGACCATTTAACCTCCTGCATTCCTGTATTTTATTGTAAACACAAATTCGGCGGTGTAAAAAATCATTAATTTTAATGTTTCTGTTTTCTATTAATGAAGAACAACACTCAAACATATTACTACATAAAAACTTCCTTCATGCTCACTAAACATCAAATAATTGGCTGTTTGTAACAAGTTTCACTCAATGAACATTTTCTGAACTGTGTTTTGAGGGGAATTCCTGCTTTAAAATTGAAACACAGTTCATTCCAGCTTTAAAAATAGCATGTTTTAGCCCTGAAAAAGGATTTTGAGCTTCTCAGGCTATATCCCCAAGTTCTCCTAAATGCTGTGTGTTCCCATTTCTTCTGAGCACCAACAAAACCTTGGCCTCATGTTTCTCATGTAAAACTTCTGCCTCTCTAAAATTCCAGTTTCAGCTTTATGGATTACAACAAAGAAGTCCTATAAAAATGTTGACTTTTGACATTTCAATAATTATTTACCGGTTCAGAAGCTTAGATTTCATTCAAATCTCTTTCAGGTTTTTGCTTTCAAGAATTTGTTCTACTCTAGGAAGAATCCAAAATCTGAATTCAAGAACTAACTTTTCTGGAACATAGTTTATAGCAGGTTCATTTTTATTAGATGTGCAAGGCAAAGGGGCAAGCCAACATTTCATAGCTTCTTAGAGTTTTGTCTTAGAAGGCTCATTTCTGAAGTTACTGCTGCCACGCGGATCTCTCAGAAAGAGTGCAAGTGTAGTGCAGGCTCAAAAGACTGCACTCAGAGTGTGTTGAAATGTAAGGGTTTACAGAAGACAACACTGAGGTTTACATTGGAAGGTGCTACAGGGACTGCTAATCGATGCAGGATTTCTCTAGACTCATTCAATGGAATGGATGTGGTCAGCCTCAAAAGTTTGGCTTTGGACATGTTTTCTTCCCTTTCTTCCCAGTGAGGAATGGTATGAGGACAGCACTTTCCCACGTCAACAGTGCCTTCAAATTCTTTAGAAGTGTTAAGGCTCGGTTTGCATCCAAAGCCCAGCTCCATGTATTTTACTAACTTTAAACTCCTGCCTATTTTCTAGGATATTTCCTGTTGTTCTATTAGCCTCAGGAGTCTGTTGGCTGGATGCACACTCAACATTTTCACATGGCCAATACAAAAAGTCTAACGCCAAATCTATCAACAGGACACAAAGAAGCCCAAATAGACCAGCACATGGCCAAAATCAAGAGTGAAAACTGGTGGATGCATTGTACACCTGAGATGCAGGAGAATAAAAACATATTCAAGCCATGGCCCAACCCCCATCATGAATATGTCCCCAACGTCCCTGTGCCATCTCGGCTCCGCCGCTTGAGTGGCCAGCCATGTCATATTAGTGGAGGTTCATTGTTCCTCCCACAAGAAACTCGAGACTGCTTGTCTGTCTTATTCTAGGTCAGACTTCTACAACAAAGCCAAACTGTATTGTGATGGAGGATCCAGCAGACAGATCAAAATGTTAAGAATACTGTGCTTCTATTTCAGAATATTTGTTCAAGTGTTTTACTTAGATCTGAAAACATGCACCCACATTTTATTTTCACAGATATTCTCCTGGCTCTCCTTTTCCATGCAATAGTCTTTTACAAAGAGGTCCACAAGTCCCTTCTTCATCACTGGTTTTCCCATATTTATTTAAGCTACACTGGCACATGTATTTTATTGATGAGTTTTGATTTTTTACACACCGGCCAAGAGAATTAGTGTACTGAAAATTCCTTTCCCATTACTATAAAGTGCATTTTGAGAAGAAGAGTTAACTAACAATTACTGTATACTTTTTCCTTTTGTGATGCTTCCAACACACATTCTGATTTTGCACTAAGCTGATCTTCTGAGCAGAAGATATTTGACATGATGTTCTACTAGGATGATGTACGAAAAAAAGCCAACATACCCTTTTAGTATATCTAAGTTGTCTTCACTTTCTGAAATAAAAGACTGCAAGGAATTCCTTTTTTCTTGATAATCATGCATTACTTCAATCTAGAATGGAAATGGTATGCATTAGAGAGAGCGCACAGAAGAGAGATCATGCTCGAGCCAATATCAATCCGCTCAGTTTCTAAAATAAACCTAAGAATACCTGGGGAAGATTTCCTGGCTAAGAATAAGATATGCTGCACTGCAGAACTTCCTTGCACTACACTAGAGCTAAAATTAAAATGACATACTGTATAAGGAACTGCCAGACTTTCTCCTAGGAATTCCTTGGATAAGTTACAATCTAAAGACATTAGTTATATGCTCTTTGGGAACGTGGTTGTCTTTTTCTTCTATGTCTGTCTGTACAGTGCCAAGCACAACAGGTTCCTGGTCCATGACTAGGCCTCCTAGGTTCTATGACAATATTAATAACACTCAGTTTCACAGGTTACAAATAAACATGTCCGGGTATTATGAGAAAGTTTCAGAGTCATCCTGAAGGCCTGATTAATCAAAGCACTTAAGAATGTTCTTAACTTTAAAGAGACGCGGGCATGTCATTAAGTGCTTTGCTGAACTGGGACCTTAGAGGGGACTAAAGTTGAATTTGCTATTTCATGACTAATGTAGGGAAATGATCAGGATATTGTAATATAATTGTATAAAAGGTGTTAGTTAGCATATATGTACAAAGGTTATATGTAACTATAAGTTACAATGTATAAGAAAAGTCGGATAAATTGCTAGCTACATAAATAGACTACACATTAAAGTAAAAGTTATATAGTAGCTAGAACTACACTAAGTGCCAAATGTAAGAATTGCAACAGTATTTTATATACAGGTAATAAATAGCCATCTTATTTATTTCAGTAATATATCTGCTGTTAACAAAGAAAACAAAAGGAACTCCATTCGCTTCTTTCCCTCTCTCTTTTAATATTAGCTTTCTGATATGGATACAAAAAGCAGGATTCAAACTTACAAATGTTAAATTATTTAAAAACCCACAACCTTGACAAATGTACTTTATGCATCCTTTTTGGACAAAGATGATAGTAGAATTAAAATGGAAAGTCTAAATTAAGTTTGTTTTTAAGAGTTGGAAAAACTGTCTCCACTATTGATATTTGAGCAGATGGGCGGGAAGGAGGGGTGTTGTTACAGTTTTGTTTCTCATCTTCAAAGCATTAAAGATTCCTGAAGGAAGGATTATTTCCTAAACTGATGTCCCTGGTATACCAGGCCCAAAATAGGAAATCAATACAGAAAAGTGATTTTTGGTCCCAGTCCAGGAAAACTCTTTCGCATGTGTTTAACTTTAAGCACAAGAGTACTCCCATTAAAGTCAATCAGGGACTTGGTGAGTAAAAAGGGTGCGACACACATCATCCTAAAAACCAGAATCTAAGCTCCCCCAGAAAAATATGATTTCAGATCTTGCCATCTAAAACCCATTCAAGGTTCACTAACAATTTTTACCTTACGTGAGTTTTGAGATTTTCTTGAAGTTTTCTTCCCAGGGAGAGAGATATCAAATGAAAACTTCAAACTGGAATTAAAATCCATGCCTTAGATAGAAAAATGTACAATTACACAATGTATAACTGTAACCAAGGAAGCATTGCAAGGGAAAAAATTTAAAAAATAAAATTAGATCATCAGCGTAAATGGCTCAGAGAGTACATAATAGACTCATAGACTCATAGGTCAGAAGGGACCAATATGATCATCTAGTCTGACCTCCCACACAAGGCAGGCCACAAAACCCTACCCATACACATTTATAACAACCCCGAACCCATGACTGAGTTATTGAAATCCTCAAAAGTGAGATTTGAAGACCTCAAGCTGCAGGGAATCCACCAGCAAGCGACCCATGCCCCATGCTGCAGAGGAAGGCGAAAAACCTCCGTGGCCCCTGCCAATCCGCCCTGGAGGAAAATTCCTTCCCGACCCCAAATATGGCGATCAGCTAAACCCTGAGCATGTGGGCAAGACTCACCAGCCAGCACCCAAAAAGGAATTCTCTGCAGTAACTCAGTTCCCATCCCATTCAGCATTCCCACAGACCAGTTAATTAATGCCAGAGGCAAACTGAACACACTCTTAATTGAAAAAAAATTAAATATTTTAGACATTACCAAACAATTTTGTTATGAAAAAAGGAATAAAAGCAACTGCTCATTAGCACATAAAATCAAAGCTCATTCGATACAAAGAAACATCTCTCCAAGTAGGTGATATTGTAATTCAAATGAGCAAAATCTGTGAAGTCTCCACAAATTATAGGGAACTATACATCTCTAATAACCTGTCAGAAGAAATACCCCCTCCTGTGATTGTATGACAAAAGTCTTTTTTATAACAATCGAGTCCGATGCTCATCTGGTGCCAGTCGGCTCCAAGGCGGCTATTCACACCCGCTGCAGCACTGACCCATAATGTTAGGTTAGAACCAAGAGTTAGACAATTTTGTCTGAAGAGGTAAGTTTGAAGATGAACAATAGGAAGGATGCCAGACAGTAGCCCTGCTGAGTCTTACAACATCTTCAAAAAGATATTCCTGGCTCCATAGGTTGACACTACTGGTACTTAAATCAAAGGACCTCTTCCTTTTGACGTGAGCAGAGTTAATGGACAACAACAGACTATTATGCTGGTCGTCCTCAACCTTAGGGGAAAAAAATTCATGATGGGATGCCTATAGACCTATAAAGTTTTTAAACCACAAGAATAAATGGCTGGCTAAGGTATTACTATTTTTTCTTGATTATTCAAAAAACAAAACAGAACAAACCCCTTCCCCCCCACCAAGACTTTCCCTTTACTTCTACTAGCTTTGTGAGGTACTAGACACACTTCTGATAAGGAAGACAGCCTGTAGATAATGTAGGGAGACATACTAATCTCGCTTCGGACTGATTTTAAAGAAAAGTTCTAGGGTGAAATCTTGGAACCACACAAGTCAAGGTAAAATTCCCATTAACTTCAATGGCGCCAGGACTTCACTCTTTGTGTTTTAGCATCGCTAGAGCATTTGATAGGGTTGAAAGGAGACTGCTTGAAATAGCAATGGAAAAAGTTGGAATTGAACCAAATCTGGAAGGATTGAGGGCCTGTGTACTATTACTGAATCGGAAGAATGTTCAAATGAGAGCAGACAAGAGAGATACAGGAACCCCGCAGGTTTACTTTCTTTTACATTATCTCACAACAGAAATACTTGCATCTAAAGTAAGGAATATCAGAGCAATTAAAAGTGACTAAGGACCAGCTCTCCCTATCCTACTGGAAACAAGAGATCAGAGGAGTGGAAGATTCCCTTTGAATCATCATCTCTGGTGGAAGGGACTTGGGAGCACAGGATTTTTGAGGCTGTGTTCCCTCCCAGCCCCTGGGATCCTCAGTTCAGAAAGTAACAACAACCTTTCTGCAGTGAGACATGAGCTAGGCTAATGGATAATTCCAGACAGAAAGCAACATCTCTGCCCCACCCACCCCGTTGGCCGGGCTGCCCTCTAGCTTTCACAGAGTTCAGCACAGTGCTACAGAAAGGAGAAAAGAAAATAAGTCAGTTTCCCAAGATGACCATTTTTCTCCTACTCAAGTCCATTTAAAAATATGGGGCTTTGGTCTCAAAGGAACAGAATCATTTTCCATCTCCTCTATCACCAGTAGGACAGGAAGTGTAGTCGTGTGATCACAGGAGACATGGAGCCCATTCCTGCCTCTGCCACAGACTCTCTGACACTGGGGAAGACACGAAACCTCTCTGGATATGTCTACACAGCATTCTGGAGTGAGCAGAAGCCAGCCTGGAGAGTTGGGGCGTTCTAACAATAGGTGTCTAGACAGCATTTTGAAGTTGCAGCTCAGGCTGGAATTCAGGCCCTGAACCCTAGGGACTGGGTGGGTTTCACATGCCAAATTCCAGTCCAAGCCTGAGCTTGTAACAACTGTCAACACAGCTATTTTTAGAGCACTAGTGTGAGCCCTGATAGCCGAGTCTAGTGACCCAGGCTGGGAGGCACACTCCTGCTTCCTCCAGAACACCATGGAGACTTATCCTCTGTGCTTCCTTTCCCTAAAAATAAAATGAGGAAGCTGGTACTTCCTTTTCCCCACCCTTTGGCTCTTTAGATTGCAAGGTGTTTCAGACAAGGCCTCTCTCTTACCATGCATATGTACAGTGCTCAGGACAATGGGGCCTCAAAATAGCTGGGCTCTAGAGATGCTTCCTTAACACAAACAATTAGTACTAATTAGTAGTAATAGATTAAATGAAGATTTTAAAGTCTCTCACTAGTAAGTGGAAATTTTGAAGTTTGGGGGTATTGGATCATTCTGTGACTTATTATAAGAGGTACTGTATGCAATTTTGAGACAAATTAAATTCCCAAGACTTATAATACTCACAATAGTTAAAAGTCAAAGAATAAGTCAGCTTAGGCAAAAAATAAAGCAACATTAATGAAAGATTTTTTCAATAGGGAAAAAAATATATAGCTGCACAGGAGAGTACAAAAAGGTTTGTACAGGAGACTACAATCATACTAGAGAATTGTACAGGAGAGTACAAAAAGGGGCTGCATCTTGGTTGTTTCAAGTTTTGAATAGTATTTATACAAAAGAACCACCTTTTTGTGAAGCAATGAGCAAAAGAAAAACTGATGGGGAAAAACTGATGCAGAGAAATGGAAACAGTTATGAAGAGACGGTGTCTCAAAATCACATTATTACAAACGACTACATCAGGAATGCCTTCCATACCAATTAGACTGAAAAAGAGTGCTACCACAACAGGAAAGGGTGACTGCTGGAGCGAAGCTGGGGAATACCTATTTGAAACATCAAAAAGGTTAAAAATAGAGTCATTAATAACCAAAGGACCCGTCTCATGGTTCAGACTCCCACTGGAGTAAAAGATCAGCAATGGTACTTAAAAACAAATTATACTGATTGAAGACAGATACTCTGTTGCAAGTCATTGGAAGAAAAAATACCCTCCAATGGTAATCTTGTGTTTCAAATTCAAAAGGAAGGCACAAGAAAAGTATTTAAAATATTGGTTCCTTTTTACTGAATTTGCAAAGGGGGGAGAGAGGAGGAATCTCCAGCAATCAAGCCCGCATATTTACACCTCATGTTTTTAAAAAATGAAAAGGTAGAAATTACTGTAACCCGTTCAGCAAATTCCTGCTTTTTAAATAGGAACCTCCATCCCTCTAAGTGTTACTTGGATTGACACTCACAAGAAAGACGGCAGCTTGCACAGTTACAGACAACCAGAACGTTAGATGTGAGTGAGAAGGTCTCCAGTGATTCCTGTTAATCAGAAGCACATCATCTCCTTTCCACTCTCCTGGGCTGTGGCTTAGCCACTGTAATTCCACCCACAAATGCCACTGACAAGCCAGAGTGACCATCCTAAAAAGTACTCCCCTCTCTTGCAGAAGTCTGGCTCTGCAGTAAAGCGCAAACATAAAAACGGCTTTGTGGCGCGATAGACTGATTTGTCTCTCAGTGGTTTCTATATCATAGATGCTCATTTTACAAGTTAAGGTTTTTCTTCCCTAGCTGCCAGGCCAGCAAACTCACCCAGTCCTCTGAGAATCAAGCTGGACCTCTTACTGCTTCAGAAAAAGTGCTATAGGACAAATTATACCCCAAGACCTTTGCATCCCCGCTGTCTTCATTTCACGCTCTTTGTAACACGGGTGCTAGCCTATTGGATAGCTGCCACTGATTGGACCGACCTAAACAATTCTGTTGATGATGCACAAGAGGGAAAAGAACCCAGTTCACTCCCTCTTAGTTGTGCTGGTTCAGCAGGACTATCAGGAGAGAAGCGTAGTCAAATGGATTTTTGTCATTAAGTTTAGCAGATATAACTCAATAGATGCAGGGAACAAATCAGCTGAGTGTGTCTAGGCGTCACTGATAGATTAGCAGTTTTCAGAACCGAACTACAGCTGTTTGAAAGCCACAAATGAAAAACATCGTTGCAATTTGATCATGAAATTCCATCCTTACGCCTCCTCCTCTGGACCAAAATACAGTAAGTTGGAAATGTTGTCCTTATCTTTACCTCACCTTGCTCTTGTTTGAGACACACCCTCGCGGGCTACAGTTTGAAATCTTCATTCCTAAACTGCACTTGTGAAATGTGTGTTCCTTAGCTGTGCCTACAAAGCGCACATCTGCACATGTGTGACATATATTTGCATGTCCACAAGGTTCTTGTGGGTTTAATTATCCCCTTTATACAGGCAAAGACGCTTTTGTACGCATTTTGCAGGAACATCAGATGCACACACATGAGCGTCTCCTCTACAGCACTGTGCAAGCTCAACTGTCATTGACAGCAGTGGGAGACTTTCCTGCAACTGGAGGATGCTCAAGACCTCAGGATCATCCTAAATTCTGTGTCTGCAGCTCAGGTGCCAAAGTTTGAAAATACAGCTATTAATGTTACTTTATTATAGAGCCATCATTTTAGTGCCCTTTACTCCATTTCAGTATACTTTACTGCATTATTTTATGGTTTATATTTCACTGGGGGGGGGTTCAAAAGTAGTTTTAAAAATAGATCTGCTCCCCAACAGAGAGGCTTCAAAACCAGGGCAAAGATGAAAGGAGGAAGTCCCTGCGCTCTTGAAACAAGAAAAGAAAAAGAAAGAGGACAAAAAGCATGCTTCCCGTTAGCTGTGTGTCGATCTGCGCCATAGTGTCTGCAGAACTCAAAGCTCACTGAGCGCATCCCAGGATGGATCTTTGACACAAGACATTACAACAGTTCGGATAAAGCCATTTCGACGCTTCGTGTCAAATGGAGACCTTTTATAAAAGATCTCAGGTGGGATGTCTCCAAAAGAAGCGCCTTTTGTCTTTTCACCCTTTACTGCTGTGCTCATTTCCAGATGTGTCTTCATCTCTTTCAGGATGAAGATCAATGGAGGTACCTGTACAACACTATTGCTCTCAGGCCTTTACAATGTTGAAGGGAATGGCATCAAATACATCCAGACAGACACCCACTGCGGCGGTGTGACAAGCAGGGCCCAGACACCCCCAGGGAAGAACAGGGAAGACATCCCCAGGGAAAAACCCCAAAGAATAAGCAGTTGAATCAACTGATTGTATACAATGTTACTGTGCTCTAAAAATAGGTCGAGTAAGATTTTTCATGAAAGCTTGTAATGTTCTGAACTTGACGGGCATTGTGAGATATGCATACAGACTGTGGCTATGTATTTGGGTGTTCACGTATACGTGAATGCATGTAATTTATGTACTCATGCTCCTAATTTGTGAGGCAGCTTTCCGCTCCACCTCACAGCAGGATGGTGAGCAGTCAGGAAGCGAGGGGCTGCCTCCCAACCAGAAGAAACTAGCTGCCAGCACCTGGCACTGCGTAACTGAGGAAAAGACAAAAGAGGGGCCATTACGGTGAGCTGGAAAAAGGCTGAAACTACTTGAAACTGAGAAGTAAACCCCAGTCCTGGAAAACTAAGAAAGGCGGGGCTTTTCCCCACTTTGAATATCTATAGTGACTGAAGGGGAAAAAAATCCCTGAAAATCCTTTTTAAAGGGGAAGAGGTTTGAAGTGAAATCTATCCAGAAACTGAGGGACAACATCTGAGCTGGAAGCGGTCTGTGAACCCCGGATTCCCCCCCCTTCAGTTAGGAGGTACACTGGGAAACTGTTCAAAGGCAAAGGTGACTCGTGTTAAAAAGGGATTTTTATCTAATTTGAAAGGGTACATCCTGAAGATGCCTCTTTATGTTTATTTTCTGTGTAACTTGTGTATGTTCGTTTCCCTTACCAGTTCGTCTTTGAATCTGTGATTTTTCTATTACATAAACGTTTTATTGATTTTTACCCCAAGTAGGTCTCTCGGGCACAAACTATGGAGTCTTTGTGCCAAAGCAAGTTGGGGGTTCTGGTTTGATGCTTTCGCCGGGGGGGGGGGGGGGGGGGGGGGGGGGGGGGGGGGCGGGGACCCGAGGGGGAAAGGAGGGGAGCCACGAACCGGAGAGGAAAAGTCTGTGTGTCTGGTAGTTAGGAACTCAAGATTGATGGATTTGGGGAGAATGGAGACCAAAAGGGCCACCAGGAGTAACAAGGCTGGTGGAAGCCAGGGTGAGACCTTTCCATTTGTGGGCTAGCTACTGACATCAGGGCCATAGCAGCACAGCATTCAAACACCCCAGGTTACAGAGCAAGTGGTGACGGAACTCCTTGCTGGTGTGGGGGATCCCCTAAATGTCACAGGCAGTGACAGGCCACACTCTTTGCCCTATTCTTTAAGGCAAAGCTCTCTCTGTCGCTTTGCTGTTTCTAAAATGCAGACCATGAAATATTAAGAAATAGACACAATGCTTGGATTTTAAACATCATCCCAAAGCGGTTGATGAGTAACGCTTGAGAGGCAGTGTGGTGTAGTGAACAGGGATCGGTCAGGAGACCGGCGGCTCATCTCAACCCTGACATGCATGTGACCTTGGGCAAATCACTTCACCACTCTCCCTCCTTTGCTTTCCTCTCCCGTCTTTTGTCTGCTTTGCTTATTTACTTTATAAACTCTCCAGAGCAGGGACCATTTCATAATATGTGCATGTCCATAGCCCAGTTCAATGGGGTCCTGATTTCCTCTCAGACACTACCATAATTTACCTAACACCGTAACAGATCAACATAACGTTGATCACAAATGATTAATTGCCTTATATTTACAAAGCACTGAACACTACCTTGGGCAACTTGCTTATTCTTCCAAATACACATTACTTACACATTAATGGGAGGCTCGACCCCAAAACTTGAGAGGAAATCTATAATCTCATAAGCATTTAACATTGATAAAGTAATTTTATACCAGCCAGTAAATTCTAGTGTATTTCTCAAAACTACCCTTAAAATTATTCTTTCATAGTTCAAAGCGAAATCAAGACAGCAGAATATTTGAAGATGCCATAAACTAAAAAAAACTTTTACCGTGTTTGGGAGAGAACAATGGAGATTTCGATCTTGGTGTGTTCTCTGATCGAGGAGCTACTATCTGAACGGGCCGCACTTGTTTATCCACGAGCTTTCTGAAGCACGCCTGCCGATTCTCAAAAAGACTTCGAATGTTTTCAAGCTTGATTTGGACTGACTGGATCTGATCCTGCGAAGCATGAATAAGACAACGGTGAACAAATGACTAATTATTTGGCACTTTGTCCCTGTAAAAGAGACAATAAAAGGCTGGCGATATGGCATCTCTTACCTTTATTTCAGGTGTTAAAATTGATTCAAAGTCGTAGTACAGGACTTGGGGATCAGAGTTTAAGTACGGCAAAGAACTTTCAATAAATTTGTCTATATCCTGAAGAGCCTTCTGAGCGCCTTCTTTAGACTGGCCTTTATCCATTGGCTGATTAGCTAGAAGATAAGCCCCTTCATCGCAGAACTCAAGGGCCTGATAAACGAGGAATACAAACGAGGAGTGGACAGATCAGTGAGCTGAGACATCTAGTTAACCAAAGTATAAACAACCCATTCATTTAACAGTCCCTTTATCCTCCTTTGAATTTGGAGAAAAACAAAAAGCTAATTGGCTTTATTAGAAGTCTAATCAACTCCTTTGCATTCTGATAATAGGGAGTAGGGCCTCAAATTTCTGAAGACTCCTAACATTGCCAGCCAAATTCTTCTCTCAACTACACTGCTGCAAAGTCCCTGGTATTGCACTGACATAAAGGTAGAATTTGGTACCTAATGCTTCCTGTATTATTTATCTTCTTCTAAAAATAAACATGGAAAAATGCATCAAGATCAGCCATTAATGCAATTTGTGACTAATTCACACAGATTAGGAGTGGATGAACAGAGCTTCTGAATTAAAGCTGGGCTCACTGTTGAGTTTGAGTTGTGATGAATAACTGAAATCATGAATACCAATGGTTTATTCTATATTTATAACATTATATAAATAACCTCTGAAAGTTCTAAGCATGCCACTCAACTCATTGCCACAAGGTGATATTGTGCTGACCAAGAACAGAATAGGGTTTTTTAAAGGACCAGACTTTTATATAGTCAATGAGATCATCCAGAATTACTTTAATAAGCACTTAGAAAACAAGGACGAAATCCAACCTTTAACTGAGGGGTTAGCTAGAATCTTTCATTTTGGGCAAGTCCATAACTGCCCACTTCATGCCCCTTTCTCTGAAGAATCCAGTACCGGCGGCTATCTGTGACAAGATACTGGGCTAGATGAGCCACTGATCTGATCTGGCTATTCCTATGTTCCTATATAATCCTGTGCCCAGTCAGATTCGTGCTGTGTTGAGGTGGAGTGGGTGGCGAAAACCCACGTGCCCGCAATGAAAAATGTAGCAGTTATTGAGACAGAATGGGTGGTCGCAGTTTTGCTATTTCACAGACTCAAGTTTACTTCAGTCATGGTCTTCTGGCCTAATTGCCATGATTATGATCCCTGACTGAAACATCAAGGCTAATTAAGACATCAACGAGCATTGTGGCTATAGGACTCCATTTGCATGCAAGCAAACCGAAGTTTTAATTTACCCATCAACCTGTCCCCTGATTTTATAATCAATTACATTGCGTCTCCTCAAATTACTGAGAGAGAGAGATGGAGTTTATCATCAGGTGTTCTCTCTATTGCTGTGACTCTGCAAGCCTCAAAGAGGAGAGCTAAACGCTAGGTCACATCACTCATGCAAGCATGAGTAATAACAAGACTATTATGTCACATGAACAATGCTTTTGTGGTACTGGCCACTTGAAATAACGCAATTTTATTGCCACAGAAGCCTAGCAAGAATTAACAGGTGACTTTTGGCACCCTTCGTATTTCTCAGGGACCCTAGAGGGCAATTTTGGGCAACTACGCTGCATCCCATGGTGTAAGGTTATGTTGAAAAGTTTGCTTTGTAACTATAAAAAGGTTTGCCAAGACTGTAAACTCCCACAGTCGGGGCAGAAGCATTATCAAGTGTGAAATATGTGTTCATCACAAGAGGTGTTTTCTCCTGCCCACCAGGAAGGGCTATTCAATCCAAATGGGCCACTGTGGAACAAAGACTTTGTTGTTTGCTTCCCCCACAGCCCTGAAGAGGGTACGTGCCCAAGCCCTTGTCCCATCACTACTTGAATGCTGGCGGAAGGGTATGAAAATGTCTGTTAAGGAGAACTTATTATTCCTTTGCTGCTTGAACTCTGAGGGGCGAGAATTTCTAAGCATAAGCAAGTGGTCCCCAACTATTTAGTCTGGGTTAGCCGGAAAGGATATACAGCATCTGCTTACTACAGAAGTTGCTATTACCTGAGTAACTCAGTTGTGTGTGTATGCTTACGTGCTTTAATCTTGTAAATAACTCTCGTTTCTTTTCCTTAGTTAATAAATTCCTACTTAGTTTACTATAGGATTAGCTACAAGCATTGTCTTTGGTGTGAGATCTAAGTGCAAACTGACCTGGGGTAAGTGAATGGTCCTTTGGGACTGGGAGTAAGCTGAATTCCTTGTGATTTTGGTGTAAAGGGACCATCTCTCACAAAGTCAAGCGTGCCTGGGTGGCAAGATAGATAGGAGTGCCCAAGAGGACTGGCTGGGACTCCATGTGAAGGCAGCATCATGCCTGAGAAGTTCACAGTTGTTACTTAGATGATGCAATCTAAGTAGAGAACTCACAATCAGTTTGGGGCTTGTGCCCTGCTTCTCAACCCTGAGGTTGGTATTCTTGCTCATGAGCCGCTCCAGAAAGCGTGACATAGATCATCAGAAACAACATGAAGAACCACACGTGGAGATCGCCTGGGGAATGATTAGAGGGGGGTGCCACAGAGGAACACACAAAGCAGAGGCAAGTACAACCAAACCTGCCTGAACGTACGACAGGGCACGAACCTGGCACCTTCAACACTAAAACCATACGCCTCCTATCTCCCCGAGTAAGCAGTGATAGCAAACACGTTAGCTCCTTACGTGGGTGAACCGCTAGAAAAGGACCAAGAGGCACCCTGTCCTAGGGTGAGTGATATACGCGGATTAATGTCACCACAGGATGTGAATTTCAAGCAGGACACTTCCAGCCAGGATGTCTGGTCTGCAGGAGATCCACGCAGAGAGGGTCCCGCTTCCCGGTGCATCACATTACTGAATGTTACCTGCTGCAGGCGGGTGTGCACATCCAAAGCCATCCGGAGCCGTACGTCCTTCCTTTGGATCTCCTCGGACAAGACATCAGAATGATGCCGCAGCTCATTGCACTGCTGGCAGATTAAGCTGAGCGCATAGTGGTGATTTGCTGCTAGCTGGTGCCCGTGTAAGATCACCACCTGCGCTTTCCCTATCAGGTCCTTTCGAAAAGACAAAGCAACAGAGGGCATTACACACTTGTTCTGATAGTGCCATCAAGATGAAACATGAAAACATTTATCAGTAACAACATGTACCTAATGTTTTTTATCTGATTTCACCTACCAAATACATACTGTTTGAAATGGACAAAAGAGGTTCAGGATGAAGCATCCACCTCTGAAAACAGGGCACCCACAAACTGGGATGGGCAGCTTTTAATGTGTTTTTGCCATTTGAAAGGAAAAGCAATAATTGCCACGCACAACATGGCTGGCCCATGAGGGCGTGGCCAGAGCTGCCTAGGATATTATACCATCATTTCCAGAAATATTGCCCGCAAAAGTGGTTAGCAGCCAGCTTTGGCTCATTTTCCTGACAATAATGCGGAGGAAGAATTAACCAGCTTGTCTGTAGTTAAGCTTTGCACCTACACCAATGCAACTGTTCTGCCTTCTGCCATGTTATCCCTACCCTGGGAAACTTTCCCCACCATTCCCTGTCTGTTGTGCCTCATTTTATTCCTTCAAACTTCCTCTTAAACATATCCTTCTTCCAAATGGCCCACAATCCCTAGGCCTTCCCACACAGTTGTAGTAACTCTGGTTGGGGTTTGCAAAGGAACCTAAGGGAGTTAACACCCAATTCTCTTACATACCTTTGAAAATTCCAGCCTACAAATATGTATGTCACCCATGCATGCCTATCACACATACTATATAACACTATACAAAAAGCATGCCATCGGTAAGACTGCCAGCAAACTTCTCCACTCCTAGCCCTCTCCTTTTTGGCACATCTCCTACTCTTCATCTATATGTTGCCCACTTCGATTGCCAACACTTCAGGGTGGGAAGTTGCCTTGCCTCGTCACTTGTAGGTCAGAACCTCATGAATATGGGTTACCAAATAATTGCATTTATCAAATAACTCCTCCCCAGATCTGCAGTCCCCTGCTCTTCTCTATATACAGACTTCTATCTGTGCTGGATTTTGTGGTGGTTTATTTTGCCTAGGATAACCAAATTCATTGCCGTAGGGTTTTAAATACGCTCTGAATAAAGTTCCACGGAGGTGAAAGACTAGAGAAATCAACACGCTCTTGTAGCCACCCACTGATGACTTACAAGAGAGTCAGGCCATTTCAGAAAGGTTGTTTTGGCACACTTAGAAACTGCCTATAATGTTTCATTGGTCCATCTATCCTTTGAAAGGTTCTCTCACCTGAGCCATTCCATCTAAATTACCCAAGTCTTCGAGCCTTTGTTTTACTTCAGAGACACAATCTCCAGTATCAGGCAGTTCTGCTTGCTGACCCATTAAAAATTCAATGGCACTCTGGAGCTAAAAATAAGGAGGAGGACAATTGCAAAAGAATACGAGTTGTAAGAATAAAATTATTCTCAAACCAAAAGCTCATCAAGTCATAGTTAAGGTTGCTAAGCGAGACAAACTGCAAGAAAGTTAAACAACATCCCAAAGACTAGAAACCATCAATTATGGCTACCTAAGGCCAGGTCTACACCTAAAACGCTGCATTGGCGCAGCTGCACCAAGTGAAGATACTCCAACAATGGGAGAGCTGCTCCCATTAGCGTAGTTAATCCACTCCCCGAGAGGTAGTTGCTATGTTGACACAAGAAGCTCCATTGTCGACTTTGCGCTATCTACATGGAGGTTTAGGTCGATATAACTATGTCTCTCAGGAATGTGGATTTTTCACACCCTGAGCGACAAAGTTATACTGATATAGGTCTGTATGGCCTACGTTTTATACAATACCATTCCTTTTTGCCTCAAGCAACAAAGTTTGGAGACAAAACTGACCAGTCTGTTATTTTCTGTGATGCAATCTTGTTTATTTATAAGGGATGTAAAAAACTCTACTTCTCCGAATGCAGAAGGAACAAAAAACCAAAGAGATATTTTCTTTGCTTACAGCCCAATCCTCTTTTGCCAGCTCTGGACACAGAAGTTCCCTCTCTAGCTTCTTCTGGGATCATACACTGCTCTTGTTCAGACTGTCTCTCAGTCCCTGCCAGGCGGTCTTCCTTCAGTTTGTCTCGTCTCTGACTGCACACACACATGCACGTACGCACAAAAACAGTGCCACCAATTAAAGCCTCAGCCCCTGCATTTTAAAACCTTCGGGTCAAGCTTCTACTTCAAACTTCTATTCGGCTTCTACTCAGGGCACATCTACACTAAAAACGGAAGCTGACCCATCTTACTGCATTCTGCAGTCATTAGTGGGGTGGTTCATGTCCACACTGCCTGTCTTCTGTCGGGGTGCATGTACTCGCCGAGACCCTGGGCTCTCAGCTTCTCCCCCAGCTCCCTACTGGTTCTCATCTCCCTGCTGGGAGCCCAAGCACTGCCCCAAGGCTCCCAGCTTCCTGCTCCCCTCCAGGAGCCCAGGAATTACCCGGGCTCCCACTTGGAGCCAGGTTGTTGCCCTAGTTCCTGGCTCCCTGTTCCCCACTGGAAGCCTGGATGCTGCCCCGAGGCTCTCAGCTTCCCACTCCCCACCAGGCTGCTGCCCAGGCAGAGAGCAGGGAGCCTGGAGTCTCGGGGCAGCGGGAAGCCGGGAACCTTGGGGCAGCACCTGGGCTCCTGGCAGGGAGCAGGGAAATGGGAGCCCAGGCAGCAGCCTGGCGGGAAGCCCAGAGGCAGCCAAGCTCTACATGGAGCCCACTCGCCCACCCAGCTTTCTTGTCAACTGCGTGGTCTAGTATGGAGCTGTGAAACTGACAAGAACGACAGCCAACAGCCCATGTAAGTAACCCCCAGTGTCCACACGGACCCTGCGTTGCCCTAACTGCGCCGACGTAAGCCCTACGCCCCTTGTGGAGGTGGCTATGATGTCGGCGTAGTAGGGCACTTACACTGGCAGGAGCCAGGCTGTAGGGCGTACGCTGGCATAATCAGGTTGCCATAAGCTGCCTCATGTCGATCTAACACTGCAGTGTAGACTAAGCCTCAGCATTTCCATGTCCCTGCCGTTTTGAGGGCTACTGCCATTGTTTTAGCCACCTGATTACAACGGCTTCTTTGCATTTATCCTGAACGGAAAGCAGCAGCCATAGCTGTGCCTGGCACTACAACAGGACAGTGCCGGAAATCTCTTTTTATTATTCCCATTTGTGTGTGGGGGCAAGAATTAGCATCTCCATACCTCTTGAAAACTTTGCTCAAACTTCCACAGTTGTAAATACTGCTCCATTTTTAGCTGATGTTTCTCCCAGAATCCATCAAAAGCGGTTTCCATCTCATGCAACTGAGCAAGTAATCTGAACAACAATGGAAAAGGACACGACAAAAAAGGTTGGCAAATACAGGATAACAGGTGATGGGACCAAACCGCAGCATTCTGACCCACTCTACTTTGGGGACTTTTGGATCTGGGTTTTCAGTTCTGGGCACCTCTCTAATGATAAAAACAACGAGAGTCCTGTAGCACTTTAAAGACTAACAAATTTCTGCAAGCATACGCTTTTGTGGGCTGCAACCCACTTCATAAGATGCAAGAAATAGAAATCAGATGGGGGGTATATATATATCCAAGGGTAAGGAACAACAATGGGGAGGGGAGGTGTTAGCAAAGTCCATTCAGTTACAGTAGATGAGGCCTATTCACAACCCTTGATTAGAAGGTGAGTGTGTGTGAACAGTGACAATTACTTCTTGCAATGAGAGAACCATTCCAAATCCCTGTTCAGACCCAGTTTGATTGTGTCAAGTTTGCTGATGAATTCCAGCTCTGCAGTTTCTCTTTGAAGTCTGTTTTTGAAGTGTTTTTTGTAGAAGGATGTCAACTTTCAAGTCAGCTACAGAGTGTCCTGGGAGACTGAAGTGCTCTCCAATTGGTTTATGGGTGTTCCCATTTTTTATGTCTGATTTGTGTCCATTTATTCTTTTGCGTAATGGCAGTCCGGTTTAGGCAATGTACATAATAATTGTCACGGTTCAGACATTCTCACCTTCTAAGCAATGGTTGTGAATAGGCCTCATTTACTCCAGCTGAATGGACTTTGCTAACACCTCCCCTCCCCATTGCTGTTCCTTACCCTTGGATGTATATATATACCCCCTACCTGATTTCCATTTCTTGTATCTGACAAAGTGGGCTGCAGCCCACGAAAGCTTATGCCTGCAGAAATGTGTTAGTCTTTAAAGTGCTACAGGATTCTTGTTGTTTTTGCTGTATACAGACTAACACACCTACCCCCTGGAACATTGCAAATGATAACACATTAGACATGTATCTAAATGACTGCAGATCTCAAAAGAGCTTTAAAAATCACCATTAAAGCTGACAAGCTCCGTGTGAGGTAGGTATTATTATCTCTATTTTATCTTCCTAATCTATGATGTCTGAGGGACTTGTCACTGGGGAGGCTACGCCCCTTTCTCCCATTTTACAATGGGGAAACAGAACAACAGCAAGGTTAAGTCACTTGCCAAATCATGGGTAGAGATGGGAATAGAACCCATGACAGAATCACGGTAGCATCTTTCCCTATATTGACTGCTGCTGCATGGAAAGTGCATGCATGGCTTAATATACTTAAGGTCTTATTTTAACTCCGAATAACTTGAGAGTTTCCATTTAAAAATCAAACAAGCAGCAAGCTGCACTCACCGATTCACAGTTTCCCAGTCTCCAGGTCTGTCGCGGTGTTGTTTCTGTCTAGATTCATTGGCGTGGGGCTCTTCTAAACTACTTAACAGGACGTTTCCTTCTTTTGTTACTATTGTAATATCGCCCTGCACAAACGTAAGACACGACTGGTTAGTTTATTCTCAAGCTGGCGACGCTGATCTGCTGGCGCAAGTCCCTTCATTTCTCTGGGTCTCAGTGTAAAATGGGGATATTAGCATGTACCGTGGCTACAGAGGGGAGTAATGAGGCTACATCAATTATTGTTTACAACATGCTTTCACATCCTTGGATGGAACGCACTACAGAAGTGTTAATATAACATTGTGGTTAATAAAGGTTAGAGAGAGAGATTAGACAGACTAGATATAAACAGCTGGTGTATTGAATTAATATTGCTCCAGTTAGTATGTTGCACTTCTTAGTCAAGGTCAATATCGCAGGAAGAAAAAACATCCACACACTAGGTGCTGGCGTTGCACTGAACTCGAGAAGAAGTTCACCAGCTCGAGAAGTGCACCAGCGTCTCTATAATCAAAGGTTCAGTCAGGTTCAGCCCAACAGTGAATGTTTTCTGTCTTTACTCTCACACGGCAAGCGACAGTTTGAGCCGGGTTGGTTATGTGAAAAGAGTAGAAAACCGCTGGGGTTGCTGACACCTGGGCTGAAAGACACATCTCAGAGACCACAGGAGGAGGGCTAGTCGACGTGGCGAAACTGTCCAGCAGAACTCCAGAGGTATCATTAGACAGCTGTCGCTAGAGTGGTGTAACGCCCCACGTGGACACACTAATGTGAAATAAAGGTGACTCTCAGGACGGCAGCATAAGGCAGCCTGTTAACTCGTGGGTAACACTGCACCGGAGCTAGGGACTTGCACACAACACTCGGCTGGCGTCTCTTTTACCTGTGCTGTGAGCCTGCATTGCAGCAGGTTTCTCCTCTTTATCAATACGACCCTGTATTACTTCTCTTACCCATGGAGTAACGTTGCCAGCAGAATTGAGGGGGACACGGACCCTCCCACTGCTACAAACCCTCCTCATCCCCCAGCAGCGTGTCTCCTTGCTCCTACGACCGGCTACCAGTAAGGGACTCAATACCTCCCGCTCCCCAATCATTCACTTCCCGGCTCTTCCCCAGACACCCAGCTTCTCCTCCCTCTGCCAGCAGATCCCTCCATATCCCCTTCCCCACAATAATACCCGTTCTTCCCAAAAAACACCTCATCTTCCCTCTCTCTCCCAGCTTTCTTCCCCAAGCGCCCTCCCGGAGCCGCATCCCTCCCTGCCCCGTCTGACCCCATCACCACAATTCCCCCCCAATCTTGTGTCCTCCAAAGGCTCCCCCTTGCTGCATTCCTCCTTCCCTTCAGCCCCAAATTTCCTTTATTGCGGGGTGGGGACAAATGAAGGTGGACAGGGCTCAGGGCTTGCCTGTTTGCCACACACAGGGCCTGTTGCAGGGCAGGCAAGATAGAGGCAGTGGCTCCAGAAATCAGCCCCGTCTGCCCCCCGGAGTGGCCCCAGTGACAGAGGCCAGGAAAGAGTCCTGAGCAATGGACGGCTCAGACAGACGGCTACCTCCGTCTCACCATCCTGCAGCATCCTCCTCTGCCCTTCCCTCCAACGAGGGGATGAAAATGAGGTGGGGGTGGCGGAAGGGAGGAGAGAACGCAGAGTTTTCCCTCTAACTTAGAAGCCGGGAGGAGATTCCTCCTTCCCTTCCCTCGGAAAATTCGACCCACGCCTATTGGAGGAGCACCTTCGGCCTGGTCTACACCTAAAACTTTTCAACCTAGCTCCAGCGCTCCTGCCCTCTGCCACGTCGTTAGGTCTACCTAACCCCCACTGTAGACACAGCTGGGTCGATGAAAGACGCTGCGCTGCTGTAGCGCTTGTAGTGAAGACGTATCCTAGAGAGCCCACCCTGACATCAGGGCTTCATGGCTCTAGCTGCTGTCCGAACACACGGGCCAAGATACTCCCTGCCTCAAAAAGCTTCCAGTCTGACATTTTAAATCACTAGCTCCGTATCGACAGGTGCACAATGTTCTACAGCAATACCGGGTAAGGCACTGGACCCATTTATTTTCTGCCCTTCTGGCTTTGACCCAATGACCCCACCAAAGGCTGGGAATATCACAACATGCGACGTCCGCGGCTGGCCAACTCTCGTCCAAGAAAGAGCTTTTCCCAGCTGTGACCGAACCCCGTCCATCATTTAGTTCTGTGCCTTTCACTGGCCTTACTATGTTAAAAGGACATAACAGATTTGGTTCGATATCCCACGCTTTCTTCCACACTTTTTATCATTTGTATTATTGCCATACCTCATAGACTCATAGGTCAGAAGGGACCAATATGATCATCTAGTCTGACCTCCTGCACAAGGCAGGCCACAAAACCCTACCCATACACATTTATAACAACCCCGAACCCATGACTGAGTTATTGAAATCCTCAAAAGTGAGATTTGAAGACCTCAAACTGCAGGGAATCCATCAGCAAGCGACCCATGCCCCACGCTGCGGAGGAAGGCGAAAAACCTCCGGGGCCTCTACCAATCCGCCCTGGAGGAAAATTCCTTCCCGACCCCAAATATGGCGATCAGCTAAACCCCGAGCATGCGGGCAAGACTCACCAGCCAACAACCAAAAAGGATTTCCCTGCAGTAACTCAGTTCCCATCCCATCAACATTCCCACAGACCATTGAGCAGACTTATCTGCCGATAATCCAAATCAATTGCTCAAATTAAACTACCTAGGAGCTTCAGTCATGGGCTAAGATCCACAATGGTGCTAGGTGCTGTACAGACACAGTATAACAGACGATCCCTGCCCCAAGGAGTTGACAATGTAAAGAGACCAGACATAACAGGGTGGGGGAAGGAGTAGAACACACAAGGTGGCGACACTGTGATAGCAGCAAATGGCATGTTAGTACCACAATTTTTTCCATGGGTGTGGGGGGGAAGTGTTATGTAGGAGGGAATCAGCTAAATGGAAAGAAAGGGTAAGGAAGGAGGGTAAGGAGGCCAGGAAAGGGGAGACAAGGGTAAGAGGGGCCGATGAGGAGTGACGCTCAGCCAAAGAGACCAAAGAATAAATGGGAACACTTGAAGTGTAAACAGTCAGAATGCGCAAGTATCAACTGACATGCGATTGAAGTGATATAGATCAAAAATCCTGAGTATTTCTAATACTTCAATAATCCAGGAAACTCACAAAGGGAAGAGGAATTACATTGCATGATTTAGGCAATAGGGGCCTGCTACTTTATCCTCTCATGTTTAGCTCTCCAGAGTCCTAAATTCTCCTTCTGTTTCAGACAATTTCATTTCCCAGGAAGATGCTATAGCCCAACCCTCAAGAGCAACTGAACAAGTGTTCAATGAGAGTTTTTCCCCCTTCAGTATATCAAAGGGGTTAATTTCCTAGTTAGACTGCTTAATTAGCGTCTGTCTTTTTCCCAATACCTTTATAACTGGCTTCCGTTCAATATCACAGCAACACAATTGCTCTGATCCAATGTGTGTAATAGTTCTTATATGTATTCAGAAATCTCCTGACCCAATCTTTCAGTTGCCATGACAGCAATATAGGAATCTTGTCTCCTTATTGCTGCAATCTGTGCACAATTTCTTATCTAAATTAATCTTTCATGTTCTTGAAAACACACACAACCAGGCTACATTTTGTTCAAAAACCCAACAGCCCTCTTGATATTTTAAAGTAACGAACATTACTTTTACCCATTACTTTTAATGAGCATTTAAAAAAACCCAACAGTTGATTTTCTACTGCATGATGAATTTTAAAGTGAATCTCCATGTTTTAAATTCAAATGAAAAGTCATGGTATTTTTTATTCCCCCCACACAAAAAAAGCAGATATCGCTGATGAGTATATTTAGCATCATATCTGTAACTGACATTTTCTTAGTTTGACTATGGATTTATAACCAAGCACAAACATTAAATCAAACATGAAACACAATGCATAACTGGCGTATTACTACAATTGATTTTAAAAATAGAGCAATATTTTACTGTGCTGTATACACATTTTACATACACACATGTATCCATACACACAGCACATTTGGGTTGCCATTGTGCGTATTTCTAACTGAGTGAGTGCTACAAAGACAATGCCATACGAATGATAAAACATGTTAAAAATAAAAAATACCCCACCAAAATCTTTGTTAGGACTAACCCACTGCACTCTAGTGCAAACACAGGACCCACGCAGTGAAAAAGGTGGCAGGAGTACTGTGTGACTGGCAATTAAGAAACAAACTGAAAAGAAAAGGCGTATATGGTGTGTGTTTTCCCTGGCCTGTTCTATGGCTTAGAAATGATAGGTGTTACAGAGATGGAAGAACAGAAGACTTAGGTAGTAGAAAAGAATATATTGAGAACAGCAAGTAAGCAGAGAGCAGACAGAGTGCACATGGAAGAAATTAGGGGGAAAATGAAATTGGGGCTCTCGGTGATAGATAGACTGGAGTGCTCCCGTTTGAGGGGGGCTGGACACATGATAAGTATAGGAGAACAAAGCATGGGAGGAAGAGAACAGCAAGAAAGGATGTGGAAGACTGAAGATACAATGGAAAGACTCCATCAGGAGAACTTTGAAAAGAAAAGGACTGTGTAATCAGGGAGAGTTGTCTCACTCCAGCATGGAGGGAGTTAATGCACGCTGTTGGCTGCAGCTAGCCACGCTCCTTCCCTCTCACAGGAAGTATAAGGGTCAGACTAGGGAAGGAGGAGAACTAGGGTTCAGTAGGGTCAGACTAGGGAAGGAGGCGAACGGCCTCTCTAGGAAGCTGAACCGCTTGTGGACCCAATGACCGGCTGTGGCAGGCAACGACGGCCCCAGGACACTGAGGAACCCAAGCAGATGCCAGTAGGATGCAGCCCAGGGAAAGGAGACACTGGGCCAGCTGTGTTTCCAGTAAGCAAGGCAGAGACGCCATGTTTCCCTGCCAACCCAGCAACAGGATCACCTACCGCTTCAAGGGCCCTAGGCCGGGATCCGGTAAGTAGGGTGGGCCTGCATTCCTTATCCCACCCTCATTCGGGGGCTTAACGAGCATGAACCCCTAGGCCAAGATGCCTGAGCTATTGACTGTATGTTGCTCAGCCCACACACAAGGGGAGTGAACTATTGACCGCGTGTTTGGCTCAGCCCCCATGCAAGAAGCTGGAGCTACCACGTGCCCTGTGACTCGGCCATGAACCAGGACGACTGACTACCCCACCAGTTCCCTGCTGCTGTCAAAGGGGGCGCCCTGGAGGAGAACCGAGAAACCTTATAACCAGAGCTCCAAGCCCCACAAACCCATGCTGTAAAAGGGGTGGCAAAGAATCGTGGTCACCTCTGATCCTATGTAAATGGGAAAAGGAGTAAGAAAGATTAAAGAAACAAGTGTTGGTTTATAGAAAACAAGGGGGCTCACATTAAGATAAGGCTCATGTCATGCGTAACAAAACCCATAGTATTCTCTCAACATATGTACACCTATCCATTCCCTGCCTCCTCTCAAACCAACGCACCCTTCATGAGATCACTGGGGTGCACTGAGACAGGAGAATTTGCCCCATAGGATCTTTTTACATTTAGTGAACATGAAGTTCCATTCACAGGATGTATGGAGCTCTGGGGCAAAATGATCTCTTCAAATCTACCACACTTTTCTGCAGAACTCCTATTGATATGAGTGGGAGACTGGCATGCTATTCACGCTTCACACGCCAAATTTGGGTACTAACAAGCCAATCCATAAGGTGAGCATTGCGCCTGGAGTTGACAAACCCTTCCAGAGTTCTTCCTTGGAGGACGTGTTGTAGGAAAAGAGAGCAATGCACACAAGCATGGGCACGCTTTTGCTTTGTTTCTGGAGCTCTGACACCTACGTGGCTATCAAATAAGTAGCTGGGGGCAGAGAGTTTCCTGGATGTTGGCACGACAACTGTTTCAATGAGTGAAAGGCAAATATAGATGTAAACATACAGAAATAGCCATAGCATACACATATGCCTATGGGGGAAGAGGGAGTGAGAGAGACAGAACAAACAGTCAATCAAACCACAAAAGTCCTACCTTGCAGTAGGAGACTGTCTTACCATCGAGCTGAGTTTCTGAATAGCATACCTTGAGTTGACAATACTTTTCTGTGCGCAAAGCCAGGATGCGCTCAATTGAATACACGTCATCCGGTAGTTCTGTTTCTGCCAGCTCTGTACCGAAAGATTGTAACATCTGTGCAATTTCCTTCACTGTTAGTGCAAAACTCTCTATAGCCTGGTGGAAGACAATTATTTCATCAGATCAGTACTCGCGATGTTATAAGAGGTCATCAAAAATATATTAAGAGCCAGTACTGAGATTTTCAAATGAGCTTAAGGGAGTTAGGTACACCCAACCTATTAAAATTCAATGGGGAGGTAGGCAATTAACTCCTTTAGGCTCATCTGAACACCCCAGCTCAAATCCTTTCCCCATTAGAGTTAATGGGAGTTTTGCCATTAGCTTCAAAGTAGCTCGGAGGTTAACGTATTTTAATTAGGGCTGTCAAACGATTAAAAAAATTAATTGTGATTAATCAGGAGATTAAAAAATAGCCCTGATTAATTGCACTTGAATTGCGCTGTTAAACAGCAACAGAACCCCATTTATTTAAATATTTTTGGATATTTTCTACAGTTTCAAATATAATGATTTCAGTTACAAGACAGAATACAAGGTGTGCAGCGCTCACTTCATGCTATTGGTGAATTTCATAACAAGCAGAAATATTAAAGACGTTTTCATTCCCTCCCATCGCCCGCCCCCCATTTCCTCACCCTCGGTTTTTAAATTACGTTCAGTGTGGTTTACTATTAAGCGAAAAGGTGTTTATAGCACGCGCTCAGTCATTCTTCATGCCAAGCTCAGAACTGGAAAACCATGCTTTTGGCGCCAATGCAGCAATGAGCTCCTCGCAGATGCAGAGGTCTGCCGTTGTGGAGTTCATTATAGGACTATAGCCTTAAGCAATATTTGACAGAGTTTTCCTTAGTGTTTTCAGTGGTCTGGATAATAATGAGCAGAACAGCCTACCATTGCTCTGTGAGCAGAGAGTCCATTGAAATCAAAGGCTGTTGCATAGAAACTTATGGCAGGATATTGCTCAGAGAAATCATGGAGCCCAGAGCCATACAAACTTGGCAATATGAAACAGCAGCATGTGCAAGTAACAAACGCCATTAATTAATTACTGTAAGCTGAGTGCAAAGAAAAACGCACCACATTTGTTATTTTAAACCGAAGTGACAAAAGGAGATGATCTTTGCATTTGCTGTGAAGAGAATTTTTAAATGATTTTAAAGCGATGAGGGGCCTAAGGAAGTTAGTTGCTCCACTCCCATAGAAATTCAGTGGGGTTTGGGTGCCTAATTCCCCTAGATTCCTTTGAAAATCCTAGACAATGAGCAATGCTTAAAGTGTGTGGCATCAAATACCTGGGAAATAACAATGTTAAGAAGCCAGCCGGGTCACTGAGGGGCACGTATTTGTAGAATAGCCTGGGGAGGGAGAAACCCTCTCTGATTGGTTGTTTTCCTTACTTGCTTACCTCCTGGGGAAGAACAGCCAATCAGCTCCCTCCTCTACCCTCTTGTGATAGGGGGACGGCTCCTCTGCTCCTCTCCCTTCCGGGGAAGGGGCAGAAGGGACCCTGCTGGCTTGGGAGAAGGGGGTGAAAACCCCTCAGCTGCTGGAAGAGCAGAGGTGAGGCAGGGTGGTGGAAATTGGTGGTGGATGGGTGTGGGTGGGACAGGTAAGTGAGAGGACAAAGATAGACAGTTCCCCTTAACTCAGATCCCTTTAAGCACTGCCAATAAATTGAGCTACACAGAGGGCTTGATACAGCAGGGCGCTAACTAGGGAAGTGACGGTGCTCATCGTCTCCCAGGAGGTGTATAGTGGGAGCTGCAGCGCTCAGCACTTTGTAGAATCGGGCCCTGCTTGAACTACGTTTTGCTCAAAGTACCACCACGCAAGCCGCGCTACATACGGTTCTGAAGATAACCCATTCGCTATGGTGGTACTCCAATGTGCCTCCGAACTCTGGGGTTAACTGCTTTTCATCAATATACATCAAGAGATCACTGACTGAGCTCAACATAACCACCTAGGAAGAAGAAACACCATTAACTGATTAATCACAGCTCCTTCACAATTCATATGCAACTCAAGCCTGCAATATTTCATGTGCTGTAGAATCCGTATTTTACAAACCAACTGGGGGATTGAAGAGTTTCATAAACTGAACATCTCAAAAACATAGTAGGTATGGTGCGTAAGGTACAGCGTAGTACGCTGCATCCAATTTCTTCTCATCTTTCAAACCACTGTAAAGCAATTTCCAGTGCACTGAAGGCATCCGAATATGAAGGGATGTTGATTTGTTCTTCACTGACACCACTTTCATTGTGTGATGATTTATTTTTATGTCAGGAAAAAGGGTTCATAAAAAAACTGGTCGTTTGTTAGACTGGTATTCTTAAATTCGAAGTCTTACTGTAGTTACAAAACTGGCTTTTGCTCTGATTGTTTCTCTACAAACACACCTTCATTTTACATATATCTGAGGTCAGCTTTGTATTTATCAGTTGCAGGCTATAACACACCTACACATACTTTGTAATATTTAGATATTCCACTTTTGTTGACTTAAAGGGAGTCAACCCAATTTTTTATGAGCCATACATAATTAGCCAGCTGCCATCCACCCAAAGGTCAATGTTGAGCACAAGCAGACAGGTAAAGCCAGAGAAAGGACTTTGAAAAGCAGTAGGCTGTGTGGCAAGTAAACCATTTCTTCTGCTCTTCCATGACATTTAAGGGACAGAATATTCTCCATTTTCAGTCTTGGCTGGATGGACAAATTATAGTAACACACCCAGATTTACAGTATGTAGATCAGTAGCTTATAGGGCAGGCAGAAGTGATTAGATTTCACTTACCTGACCAGACTTTTGGATATTAGGATTTTTCCTAAACAATTCAGTTACAAGACAGCTCCTCTGAACGCCAGATAATTTGTGTCTTATTATTATTTATATTTCAATAGCACATACAAGCCCCAGGCTGAATCAGGGCCCTGTAGGTGCTGGAAAAACACAGAATGAGGCAGCAATCCTGTAAAAACTCATGCAGAGATTTAATTCTGTGCACAGCGAGCAGTCTTGTAGATGTCAGTGGAGCTAGTCACATGATGTGCAGTTGAGCACATGTCAGTCTGCATAGGATCAGGGCCTAAAAGAGGAACTGCATATCTACAAAGGCCCTGAGATTTGCAGTAGGATCCAAACAGGTAAACCCCAGCAACACTGCAGTGAGATACCACACAGATCCTGAATGCAGGGCTTCCTGGACCCTCCACATGGATCCCATTGGAGGATCAGGGACAGGTAAACAGCAGTGATGTGAACGGGGGGAGAGAAGGGGCTTAACATCCATGGGGAATTTTTTTTTAGAATTCCCACTGTATTTGGCCAGTTTCACAGTGAAATATGCAAACCAGGGAATTTGACATGATACAGAAATTGTTTTTTTTCATGAGTGCAATTTAGTTGTAGTTTATGAATGTAGTTTAGTCTATACTGCCACTGCCTAGCCCTATACCACCTCTGCAGATGGCAAACTTTACACAATAAGTCTGCCAATCGGTTACCTTCGAAAATTGATCAATTTCTCTTCCAAAGGAAGACGTGCCCATGTACATTTTATTCGCAGCATCCAACAGCAGGAAAACCCAATGCTCCTGAAAAAAGCTGCAGCACAGAGCTCTGTTTGAAATACTGCATTATTAAAAAGAAAAGCACCATTTACTATTCGTGACGAGGCACAGAGTGAGGACGTGGCATGGACACAGCAGACTGGGATCAAATCAGGTATTTAGGATTACATGAGCACAATGCACAGCGGATATATTCCTACCGGTAATTTGAGTAGAAAATCCTCCTGACTAAAGCGAAACCCGATGTCGGTGAAAGTTCGCTGGAAAAACCCAGTGGGACGTAGAACCATCACTAATTGCAGGTTCCCAGGGAAGGAGGCCTGCAGGAAAACATGGCAGAGGGTCAACATGGGCATTCAACTGGTGGAAATTGGAGCAAGACCCAATTGCAAAAGTGGGTCAAAATTCAAAACCTAACGTCTTTTCAAGCTATCATTACTTCTGCTCATCCATGATTCACACGCCCCTCCTACTTTATTTATTGCTCTTTGGCTCACGTATGTCTAGTCTAAGATGGAACCTATGCTCTTTGGGACAAGGAATAAATCTTGCTTGATATATTTAAAGCATTCTAAATGTACAGCCTTGGTGGTTGTGGCTATTTGACGTATTTTTAATTACAATAATGCTTAGCAGTGCTAATTAGGGATAGGGACACCACTGTGCATAACAAAAAAGACAGTCCCTGCCCAAAAGGGTTCACAGTCTCAGGTAAGACTAGAGACAACATGTGCATACAACAAATAAAAGGGAAGAAGGCAGGGAAGGGAGAACAATTAGCATAAGGAGAAGGGATCACAGTGCAGAAACTAAACACTTTGTAAGTATTGAGACAGGTAAGAGTCTGAAAGAGAGACTTGAAGGAGGATAATGCGATGGCTTTGCCGATTTTTATGGGGAGCTCATTCTACACCTACAGGGTAGCACACGAGAAAGCACAAGGTGCTTACAGAAAGGCCTACGTACATTATTCTGAACAGCTCAACCACACAACTGCAAGGTTAAAACCCTTTCTGTTTAGAGCTAGGTAGGAAACAGTTTTCCCTCCCCCCTCAATATTTTAAGAGTTTGAAATATTTTTCTTCCTGAATCGGGATGAAAAGTCAAAATCTCAAATATATTTGCAAATTGAAAACACGGTGTGTTTTTTTTGTTATGGGTCTATTATGTTTCATTTTGACGATTTCAAAACAGTTCATTTCCATTTCCACCTTTTCCTTTCTTAACATTTTTTGGTCTAATTAGCTTCAATTTTGAAACACATTTTGAACCAGAAAAAAAATAGAATTTTTCATTTTGAAAGTGTTAAACAAAACCTTGATATTTTTTCAAGTTGGGATCTCTGTTGACCCTGGTTATGTTTCACGTACAGCTTCATGTTTGGCAAATCAGCATTTTGGGGGGGAATAAAAACAAAAAGATTAAATTTGAAAACCCCCAACCTGCTCTCGCTCTGTGGCAATGGCATACTCTCATCAACACCGAAAAGGACACCTGCTTTGGAATGGGAAGAATTTTTCTGCAGGAATGCAAGGGAACATCAGCCACCGGTCTGTAATCCCGCTATATTGCAGCAACAGTTTTACAGGCTCATAGCTATACAGGCTAAAAATGGGAGGGAAAAGACCATAATTGGTTTTCAAAACACCACACTTGATTGGAAGAGAACCTACTGTCCTGCTTTCCTTGTCTAATCTGGCACACTGTACAGGAGTTCTGCAGTGGGCTCTAAGAAGTCAGAGACACAGCAAGTTATAAATAAAGAACTATAGTGCTGTCTGTAGCATGTATTAATATCATTTTAACCTTAGCATTCAGCAGAGGACTGGAAAGGGAGTTTTGAAATGTATGGTATTTAAATGCAATTGGAGTTCTTTGGTGAGTGACAGACCTCCAGTAAAAATGTTAGCCAGCACCAAAAAGTCACTCAGGCCATTAAATCAGATTGTGAAGGAAAAAATCTACACTATGACATAAGTGCATCCATGCCAAATCAAGAGAACTGATTAATCTTTCCCATGCCCCAGTGCCAAACCTTTTGATTGGGTCAATGCAGCAATACAGCCCAGAAGTTAGCCTGGATGAAGCTAGCAGGAGAATAAGACACAGGGATGAAGACATGATGGCCAACAACCAGAACACCAAGGATACAAAACACTTGATTTGTTGCACATGGATAATGTTAAACGATCAAGTACTGTGATCGCGCATAGGCCAAACTATATGGTACTTCTCAATCTCCAGAGATGAAATATTCTGGCCGCAATGAAGTCAACAGCAAAAATTCCATATAAAAATCAGTTAAATTTTTATGTAAGTTGATTTATATTAACATACATGGTAACATTTCATTGGAGTACGACAGAAATATTGTAAATGAATGGCAGTTGATGATTTTGCACCCAACTGATTCCCTTCTCTAGGTTACAGAATGAAAACTGCAAATTATACCAACCTGCATTTTATTATTCTTTATTTTAAAGGTACATGCAATATATGCAGTTGGAAAACAAGGCAATAGTTTTTCTTGGCTTTGTGGAAGATTGTCGTATTCAAGATTTCCAAATGGTGAGAAGATCTAGCTGTAGGCAGATGAAAACGCTGGACTTGAAACTTTCTATAAAATGTTCTACCGAGAAACTAACGCTTGAATTATAGCTGTGAAGTAGTAGAAATTTAGCTGTGATTCGTTACGTAATGTGCTTGTATGTATTCCTCGTAAGTGTATCAAAATTAGCATGCTCATCCTTGGTAATTATCAGGTAATGTTGAATTTGCAGCACAAATATTAAACCTCATTTCCATATTGTTGGTACATTCTTTCAAACATGGCAGTAGAAATTTGTACATGACACACTGAAAATAACACTGAATATTTCAATCGAGCCAGGAGCCATACATTTAAATTACATATATGTAAATGACACAAAGAACCCAGCTAATTAAGATGAATGATATTTCTCTAAGATGCAGTTGTGCCAAACTATCTCCATATATTAGTTTTCCTACTGTATCTTGAGAACATTAAAAGCGTCAAAGGCATGTGTTAACTTGTTAACATAAACATGTGAATCCTTTATCAAGCATAAAAGTTCCCATTTTATTTAAATGATTATAAAATGATAGAGGAGTCCTGACACTACCTGCTAAATCTACATTAAATAAAGTTTTCACTGAGGGAAAAAACCCTACTATAAAATATTCACTAGCCCATTTTTCAAGGGAAAAATATATGTACAAATGGTGAAAAAGATGATTTTCACATAAGCATCTTCACTCTGAAGAAGAATACAACTGTCTTTATAGTCTGCACAAAGTGGTATATTATCTATGCACACAAAATGCAGATTGGTTACATAAACATACAATTAGGTGCTGTTAAAAAAGCCCTAATTCACAGTTGAGACTTGACACCCATGAATTACACTGTGGCAAAGTTTTCAGACAATACAAAATTACTCAAGATAGTTAAGTGCAAAGCAGATGGAGAGGAGTTACAAAGGGATCTCATAGAACTGGCTGACTGGGCAACAAAATGGCAAATGAAATTCACTCTTGATAAATGCAAAGTAATGCACACTGGAAAACATAATCCCAACTATACATACAAAATCATGGGGTCTATATTAGCTGTTGCCACTCAAGAAAGAGATCGTGCAATCATCGTGGAGAGTTCTCTGAAAACATCTGTTCAATGTGCAGTCAAAAAAGCTACAAGAATATTAGGAACCATTAGGAAAGGGTCAGTTAAGA
The DNA here is from genome assembly GCA_007922155.1 of Mesoclemmys tuberculata. Classification (NCBI taxonomy): domain Eukaryota; kingdom Metazoa; phylum Chordata; order Testudines; family Chelidae; genus Mesoclemmys; species Mesoclemmys tuberculata. The sequence goes on from ML675622.1 coordinate 6,378,108, forward strand.
TGACAAAAAAATATCCTAATGCCACTATATAAATCCATGGTACACCCACACCTGGAACATTGAGTGCAGTTCTGGTCTCCCCATCTCAAAAATATGTATCAGAAATGGAAAAGGTGGAGAGAAGGACAACAAAAATGGTTAGGGATATGGAACGGTGGGGAGGGGGGCCGAATATGATAGAGGTCTATAAAATAATGACTGATGTGGAGAAAGGGAATAAGAAAGTGCTATTTACCTCTTTACATAACACAAAAACGAGGGGTCACCCAATGAAATTAACAGGCAGCAGCTTTAAAACAAGCATAAGGAAATACTTCTTCAGACAAGACACTGTCAACTTGTAGAACTCCTTGCCAGGGTGTGTTGTGAATGTCAAAAGTATAACTGGGTTCAAAATAGAATTACATGAGTTTATGCAGCATGGGTCCCTCAGTGGCTATTTGCCAAGAGGATCAGGGATGCCACCCCATGTGCTGGCTGTCCCTAAACCTCTGAGTGCCAGAAGCTGGGAACGGACGACAGGGGACAGATCACTCAATAATGGCCCTGGTTTGTTCATTCGCTCAGAAGCACCTGGCACTGGCCACTGTTGGAAGACAGGATGGACCATTGGTCTGAGCCAATATGGCCATTCTTATGTTTTTCTTATTAAAAATTTAAAAAGTCTGGCTGTGGATTACTTCCTATGCTTCTAAGCTCCTCTTAGAAATGGTCAGTGCTCTTTAGGATCATAAGAGTCACATAAGTGGAATATATTAATCTGAAGCCATTTTAAATGGGAGTGAAAATTAAATGAACACAATTAAGTGTTAACTCCCAGTCTCATTCAATGGGATTTTTGCCAGGGCTCAAGATTTGGCTCTGACAGCAAGAACAAAACACTAAATGGCCAGTAAAACTGCTGTCAAAGCCCGGACGCCTGCCATTTCCTGTCCAGTATTTGTACGCTATCGCTTTGATAGTAAAGGTTTGTCAATACGACGCTTGCCAGTGCCAGACACACATCTCATCTAGAGCTCTGCGAACCTCACACAATGAAACCTCCAACCAGGGCAAACTTGCACATGGGCTTGTTACCCATCTAACCTCGGCCTCGGCCGTAGAAAGCTTCGCAAAGCTGCTTCTAAGATTGGCCATTCCTCCCTGTCTGCAACGGGCCCAAAATCTCCCTTTTGGCAACCAGGCTGGGAGCCTTGCAGCCCGCAGTTCGCTCTCCCAACGAGAAGGCTGGCACATACCCCTCTGCCTGTTTCTGAGCAATCAGGCTGGCTCAAGCTCTCCACCTTCCACCCTGGGGTTGGCAGGGAAGGCAAACCCGCCGTCACATGGTCCAGAGAAGCAGGCTGCCTGTACCCCCATCTGTGTGGCCACGAGTGGGACTGTAAATGCCACTCCCGGTGGTCCCAGGCTTGGCTCAACTAGCCCTTTATGTCTTTCTCAGGTCTGATGCACCCCATGACGTACGGCAGCGTGAGGGAGTCCCCAGAATGGGTGGGGGAGGGAGGAGTATATCAGTTATTGGCAAGAATTAAATACAGGTGCTAGTCAACATTCTCTAGCACAGTGGTGCATTTTGGCAGGATGGAGGGGAAGGGGTGGTGTCAGACCCTAGACTAAGGTCAAGTCCTGTGTAGCCAGCAGCTCTAGGGCCAGCTGCCACAAGTTTATAGGACTGAGGCTGTGAAATTGGTGGTGGGAAAGTCTGTCAAGAAGCTAATTCCTGTGCAAAGCACCAGCATCAAATTTTTATCCCAGTCCGTCACATCTGGTATACAGGCAAAGTCCAATCTGATATAGTATTTTTAATGTTGTATCTTATATTTATGCACGTGCATCTGTTTGCTGTTAAACATTTGTCATGTTTCACCCCAGAGGCAGCTGCATTTCCAGAGTGGGAAACATGATACCCATTGTTTTTAAAAAGCACTTTGAGATTTGCCTGCATGAAAGGTGATCTTATCAATGAAAGATCAAGGTCACCACTTTATGAAGAGCAAAAAGGTGATACACATTTGATGAGAAGACATGTACCTTTTGCAAATCAATATCTGGTATGGATTACGTATGGAAAAAAACCCTTACTTTAAGTCTGCTACCAGTGGAAAGGTATTCTCTGTAGTATTAACTTAAGGGAAAAGATGACAGATAAAAGTAAATAAAAACAAAAATACCCAGCTGCTCTAATAATGATTCAAAGTTAACATTTATGAAGGGATTAAAAACAAAACCCTTGACCTTTACAATCATTGCACTTCTCTATACCTTAGCCGAGGTTAGCCAGTACCTTTGCACTGAACTCTAATATCACTGAAGGCAAGAAAATGTGTCATGCTGCAATACTGCAGAGAAAGAACACGTGGGGAACTTTCAGACCCTATGTTCCACAAAGTTAAAAGAGAAGGCTGTCTTAACTCAGTTGAACTTCCAGTCCTACCATATATGAGACTGAAGAGAATCATTTTCACATGATAAAACCTGGTAAAAAGACTCACATATCCTTTATACTCAATTCCCCTCTCCATCTTCTAGTATTTTCTATAATGTGAGTGTTAGAAAAGAATTTAAAGTAATCTGTGCAATTATATATATATATAAAAAAACTACCAGCTGCTAATATCTTAATACTGTTCCTAATTTAGTAGCAAAATAATTTTTGCTTTAAACAAAAGACTTTGAAGTTCAGGGACATAAAAAGTCATGCCCATGAGGGACAATCCACTTTTAGCAAGTGTAGCATCCTATCAATGCAGATTATTTTGTGACTGAATTAGGACGTTTCATAGGTTGGAAGGAACCTGGCCCTTATCTACTTACTTAATTTTCTGCACTAAAGCATATAACGCCTTTGCTAGGAATTAAATGTCAAAGGATATCCTCCCCCCTCCTCTGGGACTTCGGTGCCCCCAGGAAGAGAAGCCTAGAGCAAGAGGAAAAGGAAACTCCCCCACCAAACTGGTTCCCGCACACTGCAAAGGGATCCATGCAAAGTTCGTGGCTCCCTTCTCTCCTTGGCCAGCAAAGTCAGAGGACAAACCCCTGGCACCGCTTCTCCAGGGCCCGCAGGAGGCCGCGCACCGCGTTCTCTGCCCTCGCTCGCGGGGCGAAGCTGCTGTGCGCTCGGCTGCTCTCCCCTGCGGCTGGACAGCCGGTCCCCGGCCAGGCCTGCCCCGGGCATGCACAGGATCCCCGGGAGCCCGACCCAGCCCGCGGCTGGATGCTTTCCTTCGACCTCCGCGCCGGGGCTCGCGCAGGCCCCGCCAGAGCAGAGCGCCCCGCGAACCGGTCTGGCGCAGAGCCGGGGCTGCACCCCCGGCCCCGGCGGGACCCGCGCAGCCCGGCCGGGGGACCACGCCGCGCTGCGCCGCTTACCGCGTCCCGCGCCCCCCTCCGCGAGCCTCCCGGCTGCGCCTCGGCCATGGCCT
>ML675622.1:6381929-6441062 GCA_007922155.1 Mesoclemmys tuberculata
TTGCTCCTTGTTCTGTCATCTGCCACCACTGAGAACAGCCTAGCTCCAGCCCCCCTGGACCCCCCTTTCAGGAAGCAAAAGGCTGCTATCAAATCTCCACCCCCCACCCTCTTCTGCAGACTAAACAAGCCTAGTTCCCTCAGCCTCGCCTCATAGATCATGTGCTCCAGTCCCCTAATCATTTTTTTTTGCCCTTTGTTGCCCTCTCTCCAATTTGTTCACATCCTTTCTGTAGCGAGGGGCCCAAAACGGGACACAATCCTCCAAATTGGATATTAGGAAATTTAGACTAGAAATTAGACGAAGGTTTCTAACCATTAGGGGAGTGAAGTTCTGGAATAGCCTTCCGAGGGAAGTAGTGGGGGCAAATGACTTATCTGGCTTTAAGACTAAGCTTGATAAGTATATGGAGGGGATGTTATGATGGGATAGTTTAATTTGAGCAATTGATTTTGGATTATCGGCAGATAAGTCTGCTCAATGGTCTGTGGGAATGCTGGATGGGATGGGAACTGAGTTACTGCAGAGAAATCTTTTTTGGGTGCTGGCTGGTGAGTCTTGCCCACATGCTCAGGGTTTAGCTGATCGCCATATTTGGGGTCGGGAAGGAATTTTCCTCCGGGGCGGATTGGCAGGGGCCACGGAGGTTTTTCGCCTTCCTCTGCAGCATGGGGCATGGGTCGCTTGCTGGTGGATTCCCTGCAGCTTGAGGTCTTCAAATCTCACTTTTGAGGATTTCAATAACTCCGTCATGGGTTCGGGGTTGTTATAAATGTGTATGGGTAGGGTTTTGTGGCCTGCCTTGTGCGGGAGGTCAGACTAGATGATCATATTGGTCCCTTCTGACCTATGAGTCTATGAGTCTAAATGTGGCCTCACCAGCACCAAATAGAGGGGAATAATCACCTCCCTCGATCTGCTGGCAATGCTCCTACTAATGCAACCCAGTATGCCCTTAGCCTTCTTGGCAATAAGAAAAAGCCCTGAATATCAGGACTGTCCCAATAAAATCCGGACATCAGGTCACCCTAGGTCGCAGAGCTCTGTGCGGTAAGCTTGAAGGCTTGTCTCTCTCTCACCAACAGAAATTGGTCCAGTAAAAGACATCTCACCCACCTTCTCCAATACCCTGGGACCAACAGAGCTACAGCAGCACCTCATACAACATGTCTGCAACAAGGTCGCTTGACACAAACCCGAATGAAAGCTCTGTGCAAACTCAAAAGCTTGTCTCTCTTACGACAGGAGGTGGTCCTCTAAAAGATATTACCTCACCTACCTCGTCTCTCTGTACCTGGACAGGCCTGCAACTGCAGACAGATTTTTGCACACTTCAGACCCTGCGTGTTTTGAATTCAACTTAGATGGTAGTTCTTTACTCCAGCGTATCAGAGGACAGACAAATGTCTGAAACCAAACTTTTGTGAGATCCAATGTTATGACTGATCATTTGATAAGTAATGAAGTCTATACTCTTCCTTGTCTCCCCTCTGTTTTCCCCCCCACCCCATCACAAAGCAAAGGCTAGTGAGATATTACCATAGGAACATAGACCGTAAGGTTGGAAGAAACCTCCAGGGTCATCAAGTTCAGTCCCCTGCTATCACAAGCATCCCCATCACATAATCCCATGCAGAAATTTATCATGCTCCATCTTAAAACCAGTTAGCGTGCTTGCCCAGTTGCATGGGCCTGCCTGAGAGAGGCATCTTAAGGTCTGATCCTACAGTCTTTTCACAGGCAGGACTCCAAAGTCTTAAGACTTTGTGGATATGGATTTTTCTGTTGTTCATTCTTACTTGCATGGGGTGTCTCTGTATTGTTTGCACACAGCGCTGCCTTAAGTGCTCGAATACACAGTGAGAAAACCAGGTCTGTCTGTGGATGCAGAAGGAAATACACAGTGTGTCTTGTGAGATCAGATGCTCACGTCTCATTTAAAACGAAATGGAAATGGACAGGAACTTTTCTCAAGCTCAATCAGAAGAGGCTCATCTAGCTCTCATTCTAAAAACTGGTTTCAAGCTATTTAAATGGAAAATGCTATTGAAGGCCCAGTCCTGAGCTAGAAAAAGCTTTCATTGAGATCAGTGCGAGCATTGCCTGTGCAAAGGTAACTGGACTGGACTCTGACAGTCACGACTTACTGTAACAATTCAAAAACCTCCACTGGACGCCTATCAGCAAAAATGTCCGTAATGCCATGTTCTGCAATAGCCAATGGCTGAACACTTGTTAATGCTTCAGATCTGACCTGACAGCGAATCAGCTAGCCCAACGAGACTTCGGTACAAAGTGGCCTAATTTATACACTCCCTTCTGGATAAAATGTCTTTGCCTCATTCTCTATCAGCTGGGCTTGCGTATCCAGCTCTTCCTTTGAAGTGCCTCTTCGTATTACTGGGGGAGACGATGCTGAGGATGGTGACATTTTCAGAACATTTCTTTTCACCTTCCATCGTAGCAAGGTCAGCTTATATCTGGCCTTTCACTGCCCGCTCTTTAGTACAGCCTCCATTCATTATAAAAGTCATTTTTTATATACACCAATGTAGCACTTTTAGACCACATTTTAATTTTGCAAAAGACCACGTACTGTTGGCTAGTGGAGGAAAAAAGCGTTACTTGTGAGATACGTTCAGCATCTGATGGTACATCTGTTCTAGTTAATTAAAAAGGACATTTTATGTACATATATCTGTACCCACGTGCTTTATATGGCAGCATTTGACTTTGTTTCTCCAGAAAAGGAGAGAAGCAATGGGAAGGAAACGTGGATCTTAGCTGGATGTTGTGTCTGCACACTCACAGAGAGCAGGGCAGGTCAGCTGGAGGAATCGAGACCATCCAGAACAGAGTGTGGCAGTTACTAGACATTCTCAATAGCTGTTTGTGAGGCTGATCCATGCAGGACTAAGATGTGTCTGCAGTGAGGGCTGGGTCCCAATCCCGGTACCATTTTGGATACCGTCTACAGTCACATACATGCACGCACACAACTGTCAAAATAGTTTTTTCCTGATTTTTTATATATTAAAATGGGGGGGAACTATTTTGAAGGCTATTTTGCAGTAAATAAAACATTGCCCAATTAAGGGAAAAATAATCATCCGCTGCTAAAAACTAGAACCTTCATGTAGAATAGATGCAGAAATGGATTGTCTAAATATCAAATCCCCAAAGCAGGGCACAATCATGAGTACACAGCTGTGTGACTAATTTGCAGGAGCACCGGCAAATAATCAAGTGGATGCTCAAACAGCTTATGTAGGCATACAAATAAGATACAAAATAATATTTGCATTTACTCTGGTGAAAAGGGCCATAGAAATGTCTTGTAAGAGAGACTAGTTCACAGGTCTGGCTATTGATGTTTTCAAAATCTGAAACAATGTACATTAACATTAAGGCTAATACCTTAACAAAACATGTAACAATAAGAGGGGCTTACTGCTATCCTCTGGAGAGTAATTTTGACAGACATCCATGTATCCAATCTTCTATCCAGGATTAGGATAAATTTTGTGTCAGATTCATGTTGCCTACAAGAGAAGAGAAGACCAAGTAGCTAGGTAACATTTTGAGAGCAAGCCATTGAAGACTCGGAAAAGCAAATTTATCAAAACTACCCAGAGCACAATGTCTCTGGCACCTTCATAAACACTAAAATTCCATTTGAAACTGTTTTCTACAGTTGGTTCCGGAAAGAAACTAAACAAACCTACCTCATTATTATTTGATAGCAAGTCTTGACAGCAGAAACACGCAAAGCGGCTCCTATTCAACGGCACTTTTATTTGCATTTGAGGGGACCATGGGTGCAGTTTGGAGAGTTCCTTACAAAGTCACATTACTTCACACCTGGAGTTTGCAAAGGATCCTAACAACTTTCTTAAATTCCTTTGAAAAATCCCAGCTCTAATAGATAATTGAGCACTATTATAGTTCTACATGCTTGGGGATGACGTAAGTCTTCAGGTAAGTTACCATCTATGATACAAGTACAACCATATCAAGGAATCTGGTTACTGCTCTTTAAGTGTATGTCTGTTCTGCAAGGGGATAAGCATACGGGCATTAGCATTAATCTAGCTAGTGTTAACATTAATGTAGCCGGCATGGGTAACAATAGCGACGTAGATATGGTGGCATAGGCTTCAGCATGGGTTAACAACCAAAGAACTTACTCTGGGTCCCAGAAATTACCATGCGTACACTGCTATTGTTCCCTGTGCTAGCTAGATTAAAGCTAACATCAGGATGCCTATGTATGTGCTACAATCACACACTTGCACTGTAGACATAGACTGGTTTCATTACAACACATGGTTAAAGCAAAGTCTAAATTACAAGCAGGAATCATGTTTATAGTCAGATTAAAGGGTAACCCATAACCAAGTCCCCAACATGTGTGTACTTGCAATACACAGGGTCTTAATGCAAACAATGTGTAAAATAAATCCTGAATTAGGCAAACAAAGACATAAGAAGTTGTATACTTATTCCAAGATGAATCATTTATTACTACAACATGGCCGTCAATATTTGAATACTTGACTTTACTTGAATACAATATTTGAATACTTGACTTTATTTGAAAAATAAGTTCCTTAGTACAGCAATATGTTGCACATTAAAGGGATACAGAAACTCCTGCACTGGCTTAATGGAAGATCTCACTTTTAAAAATATGTTTAAAAGAAATGAGTGCTTGTGACAGATTAACAACAGAAGAACTGGAAGATTTCTGGCCACACAAGTCTAACGTGAACTGCATACGTACAAGCTTCCCAAAGTTGCCTTGTGACTTGACCTGGAATGCCAGTCTCCAAGATCAAGGCTTTCCCACTCCTAGCAGCCCAAGTGAGCAGTGTGTAAAGTTAAGCAAGTGTGTTTTTGCAGGATCGGAGCGTAAGAGGGACCTCTAGTCACTAATAGGCATGAAGACTGCTCAGTTTAGAAAGCTAATTAGCACCACTTTTGGGTTGGTTTTTGTAATGTGTCAGCTGTCCATTCATCATTAAACTGAGAACATAAAGTTGTCTCACTTGGGTCACTGAGAAGTCCAAATTTGATCTATAACAACTTGGGCCCCTTACCTAGAAGAAAAAGGCCCCATAGCCTGTATCAGTGCCCATGCTGACTGTAGAGTTATTTTAAAATGTCAAGGCAAAGAACAGCATGATTTAGGTTATTTTCCCCTGCAAAATACTTTTGTTCAACTTAACGTCAGACAACGGGCGGGAAAAGTCAGTGTGACATTTCACACAGTGTGGGTCATACTTAGAGATCACACACATGGCAATGCTCGAAGCACCTCCATGTATTTCTGGGCAATCACCTTAATAAAACAGAAGAAAAACCAATGAAGGACAGCCAGCCAGCCAATATCACATGATGAGTTAGCAAAAGCATGCCAAATATTTGCAGCATCATGTTGAGCACTGAACTCAGTACTTACTCAGTTTAAAGACAGACTGGGACAGAGAACAGTAGCCTTTCCACAAGGGAACTTATTTTTAATGGTTTCCCTCCAGACATACAGAAGGACCCAAACTGTGTGGAATTCCTCTCTCTGTATTCTAATGCAGGAATGGGTTTTCTCTTGTGAGCAATCCTGAGCTTGTAGGTTTAACAGATTTCTACTTTTGAGCTGACAGTAAAACTAAACCAATGCATTCTCACAAATGTCTGTCTGCTGCGATTTCGTTAACATCCTGGAGTATGAAAATTCAGGGCGATAACTAGACTGAAGTTACTTTTCTCAGCATGTTTCCTGCCACCTTCCTCCCTTACCCGTAATTTTACACGTGGCATAGGACACACATGACTGAAAATATAATTGGTGAAGTTATGCAGAAGGAGTTAAATCTGGATCCCTGGGTTTGCAACTGAGTGATTCTACATAGAATTGAGAGACTCCTCTCGGGTGATGAAATCAACACACAATCAATGGTTACACCACGATATTTAAACAGTATTATTTATAGGCCAATCCCTCATTAACCGGTTGGTTAACTCCTTGTCTCTGCTCATCATTCTAGCTCAATTCTTATTTCACGGAATAGGAATTCTGAAATGAAATACATGTTGTCTGTATAATCAAGGTTATTGTTTTATATCCTTTCCTCCCTCCCCTAGTGTACTAGTGTATCCAGACAGCTTTTCCCTGCGAGCACATCTTCATGCATAAATGAGGTCAACCTCTATGTAAGCAAAGAGCAGAGTCATATTAGTTACCTTTATACACAGCCTAGAAAGCAGCTGTACTGACTTCATTTTGCTACTTTATCTTGACTGTACTATGTATTCGAAAAGAGAAATTATAATGGTAGCAACTCTAAAATCTCATATTTTCAGAGTCCTTTCTAGCTGGGGATCATGCAACGCATGGCATACACATGCTTAAGTCTCTTATGTACTATCAATACCTAAACCCCTTACCTCTGACTACAGGATAGCATTCCCTCGCTGCACTCGCCCTACTGGGTGAAGAAATACTTACGACACCCATGCACCCAATCCGCTATCCTGGCCAGGGATATAGATCGCACTCACTTTCACAAGAACTGAAACTGAGGAAATGTGTCTCCCAAAATATTACAGACTATTAATGAGAGACCTAGTTACAGCGAATACCCAAAAGTACAGGTCCACGAACGGTAGAGCTGAAAGGTTACTTGAGCCCCCATCAGTATCACTAACAGATCAGTAATTTAGCCCTTGGTCTTTTAGCTTTGGAGATACTTGCTTCTCGAAGTGCCGTGAGAGGTGCTGTGTGTGTCCTTTGAGAAGCGTTTGCCAGCCCAAAGGTCAAACGTGTGATCTGGCAATAAGAAGTTGCTATGAATCTGCAATTAACTCTATGTGAGGCTCTGGGAAAAGCCCATCATTATCTCCTTACAGGATTTATGGACCAAGTCCAGGGCCCTGATCCTTCAACTGGCTTTGTAGGGGCAGATCTCTGCACCCATATAGGCCTATTGTAATCAATAGGGGCACAGCACAGGCACAAGATCTGTCTGCGGGATCTTCTACAGCATTAAGGCCTTCGTTCGTGTGTTTCCCTTCTTTCCCTGCTCCCCTGCATCACAAAGCTTTAGATTCCAGAGGGATACAAAGCATCGGATTATTAAAGTCAAAAATCAAAAGAGGCTTTAGAATCACAGGAAGATTAGAGGAACAGGTGGTAGGAGTCAGTACAAATAAAATGCCAGTTTTATGTTTGAATCTTTATCAGTCATATAGCCCTCAATGATTTCAATAAGACTTCATATGGAATAGGTAAAAAAAATACAGAATATTAAATGTAATTTTATAACCTTGTCTGTATTTGCAATAACAGTAGAGGGCAGCAGATGTTGCATTCAGCATACAATCCTGCAGAAATCAACAAGGTTTGAGTAGTGGACTCTTAAAGTCACATGCGTCACCCCATACGCACCAGAGAAGCGTTACAGTTACTGTCAACAGACCCAGAAAAAACATCTTGCCGTGACATGAGTCCCATGAATGCCAAGTTTCAACAAACGCCTGATAACGAAGCTGCCTGGCAATGTGCGAAGTGAAGACAGAAAAATCTGAGCAATGTTTGAGAGAGAAGAGGCAGAAATACAGGAGAAGGGAGCAGGAGATGACAGGATATGAAGGGAAGGCAATGAGAAGAGGAGAGGAATCGGGTGGGAGGTAAAGCAGGAAGAAGCAGGAGGAAGAGGCAAGTAAGGGAAATGGGAGAAGAGAAATGACAAGAGATGGAAATGAAGCCTCCAAATCAACTTGCAGGGGCTAGTTCAAAACCAGACACTGAAAGGTTCTGTTTGCGCGTGCTCGGATCCACTGGGAAAGCTGCTGGCATACCCCTTCTCTCGGTGGCCAGCTGGTGCCATCTAATATCCTGGGACCCACGCAGCTATAACAACGCTGCCTACAACCTAGCTGCACTGGGAGTTTGCTCTGCTGTCAGCACAACGCTGATGAGGGTAGATGGGGAGTACAAGTCACTCAGGAATTAAATAGGGCATAAGAGCCCAATGTCCTTGAGTTTGTGAGAAAACACTTTACACTTTTCCAGCCAGCTGTCTTCACCCTGCTCGCTCTGTAGCAAGCCATTCGCCAAAACAGGTGATATTTCTTTAAAAAGAGATTAAGCATACCAGATAACTTCCCCCAGCCTAAGGAGCATGAAATTATTCAGATGAATTAACTCTAGCGTAACTGCCTTGTGGAACTGGCAGACCATCCGCTAGTAAACATTGCTAGAGAAAAACAGCACTAGAAAACGCAGCAGAGCACCAGGAGAGCTAGGGAATGATCTGGGAAGGTATTAAACCAAATGACTTTGTTCCTTTAGTTATCTTACTTCTCTGGGTATGTTTCTCTTTTTTTCCAAATTAATATACTCGCCCCTTGCATGTGCAAAATATAACCCAAATGACTCACCAGTGGGGTATAATTTTCGAGTGCTGACACCCATCTAAGATTACGCATAGTGATTCCATTCATCATTATTTTCATCAGTAGGTTTATGAAACCAGCAGCCTAGCAAGCGGTAGGAACAAAAATCTACTTTTTATTTTTGGTAGCAGTTCTTGGTATAAGAAATATGAACAGAACACTACGGCTCAACATTATTTGACCTTTCGGTCATTTTCTCTTTCTCAAACTAGCTTTGTTCACGATGGTGAATTTGTACCCCAGCTCACATGCCCAACACCAGAACAGATTGGAGCCTCTGCCAATGAAGCACAAAAGCCGGAAGGCAGCACCGTACCTTGGGACCGAAGTTAAGTACGTTAAGACTTTCGTTAGAACCTCCTCAGACACGTCATGGAAATGGGAGTTCTCAGGAAATGTGATGATCCAACCATTCTCTTTCCCTCGGCCACCTACAAATAACAGAACAGTGCTTCTCTGTACAGTTTGTCTAGAAACCATGCCAAACACCCCCATGTGCACAATTTAAAATAAAACACATGGCTAGTCAGCTAGGCCCCTCATAAGTAACACCCACATCTTTAACATGGGTTACCTAAGGAGGTGGTGGAATCTCCATCCTTAGAGATTTTTAAGGCCTGGCTTTACAAAGCCCCGGCTGGGATGATTTAATTGGGGTTGGTCCTGCTTTAAGCAGGCGGTTGGACTAGATGACCTCCTGAGGTCCCTTCCAACCCTCATCTTCTATGAACATCTACAAACTAAAGGCAAAATTCTACCCGTTCCCTTTTGTAGATTTGAGGGTGGGGATGAGGAAGTAAAGCAGGTTCTGCCCATGCTAACAGTCCCAAACACGTCTTACAAATATCAAATGATGATTTGGGGCACAGAGGAACCGGGGAAACACTCTGCATCATTCCTTGCTGCTCATCCTAGCCTCTGCTGCCAACACTGGTGTTACACCCGGGTGCCAGGGGATTCACCGTGCCCCAATACCATGAGCCTGCGTTGATGAACTCCTCCCCAGTTGCTTTGAGACTGTGCTGTGGGGATGGAGAAGACAGAATCCTGGCATCTTTCGTCCTCCTATTCCACCGAATTACCTTAAACAATCTGGTCTTTAGGCAGGTCTGAAAATGTTACCTTAGGCTTCCAATGGTTTGTCTACACAGCAATGAAACACCCATGGCTGGCCAGTGTTAGCAGGACTTGGGCCGTGGGGCTGTAAAACTGCTGTGTAGACATTTAGGCTCAGGCTGGAGCCAAGCTCTGGGACCCAGTGAGGGAGGAGGGTCTGAACGGCAACGTGTAGGCCATCCCAAGCCCCAAAGCCCAAGGCAGCTTCAGCCGCGGTCTTTTATTCCAATGTCAACGTACCCAAAGTGCCTAGATCACTTTTGAATATCAGACACAAGGGGCACAATTTTCAAGAGCAACTATCTTCAGGTAGGAACTTTCCTCAGGAAGGACCAGGTGAAAAACTAATAAAGGACCTGGGGATTGGCCCCTAGAACACCAAATTCTAGCCTGGGTTTCAACTGCACATTTCCCACATACCAGTTAGAATGATCAAAACCATTAGACGCTGTGGGGTTTTTTTAAAACCAGATGTATCCCTTAATCTCTGTGCAGTATACTTTGGATGTGACAGCAAAGGAGTCAGGAATAAAAGGGTGAATACTGGTAAACTGGCCACAAGCCTATAGAAAAATATTACATTTCAAAGCATAATACTTGTTAATGCTTTAATGAAGAGTCAAATATTTTATAGCATGGCTTGAGAAAGAAACCTGAGACTGACTTTCAAACTGCCACAATGTTTTATTAACAACACGTATAGTGGCACTGGGGATTACCTGATGAACAATCTCCTACGTATAGTATCATTTTGCCAAATAGTGCATAGTTCATGCAATCAATTTAATTACTCTACACAAAGAACATGGGAAAATTGACCATACTCACCAGAAAGAAAAACAAACTTTTTCCTCAGAGCGTCACTGATGTCCTTTGCAGAGATGGGAATTGCAGTTTCTAGCAAAAACAGCAAAATGCATCCATTAGCTGTGTACCAAAAGGGAGACTTATTACTACTCCACTACACTAAATATTTAAAAGGCCACACCTAAGCACACAGTATGTCTCCATTTCTTCATTCATCAAACAGATCAAAGGCCATAATTCAGCAGTATCTATCAGGGGTATCAATTATGTTAAAGATGACATGTCAGGATGTGGTAATGGCTCTACTCAGCAGGACAGAGGGGACATTCAGCATGTTTTTTTGTTTAAGTAAGTTGCAGAGGAGGAAAATATAACTGCAGCGTCTCCTGGTACTTCCTAACACAGTAGGCTGCAAGTTCATGTTGCTAGCAGAAGTGTCAGAGAATGGTGTGTTGTGAAATATATAGGGCATTTTACAATGTCACGTTCCTTAATTCTGGAAGAATGAACGTACGCCCAAAGCCAATAAAACTCTGCAGTCAGCCAGGCCGTTTGCACAAAACACATTAGAAAGATTATGGTTCTGATGCACGAGGATTAGATTTCCAAAATTAAACAGTAAATAACTGCTATAAGCCATCATTAGCGTACCAAGACCCAGTATAGCACCGCAGCAGAATTTTATACAAGCTAGAGAGCGAGAAAGAAAAAGAACGCACAAGGGACTGTGTTCATTAGAATATTATTCCACAATGTATAAATGGAATGATAGCTAAAAATAAAAAGCACACGGAGTACACGGATTGAAGGTGCTAGAAATAAATATTACTCTATATGTCCTTGATAGTGTAAATATGACAAACAATTTTAAACATCTATATGCCATTAAGTCTTTGCACTTTTTGATAGTTAAGCTTAAATCTATGTTTCTTTTATAAAACTCTCATTTAAGGGATTATTCTCTTGGCTGCCTGAAGTCATATTGGCCTGACATTTATCACATTTTACTACCTCCTTGGCATATTGATCATTTCTTACTCTAATCCCTTTTCTGGTAGCAAACATCACCTATGTTTTCTCTCAGTGTTTCTCAAGCATTTAGTTGCATACTTTACTATTTTTATTCCCATTCACTTAAAACTGTTGTGTTTGCTCTTTATGGGTCAAGCCTGATCCCACTGATGTCAGTAGTAAAATTACTTATTTCATTCAGACCAAGATTTAGCAGTTGTTTATTTGATAGAATTAACTTACTTTAGCTCAACTCGGCTAGCCCTTTGCCTTCACTTTGTTCAATCAATCAAGGCCAGCAGCTTGTTCTTTGTCTCTAAGCATTCTTGTCAAATGTGTCGTCTCACCTGACACCAACATCTTCATGTCCTCCTCCACCACCATTTTCTAGGCCTTCCTCGGGGCCTTTGTCTCTTGACTACTAGCTCTTGAAGTCTCTGGCCGTGACCCAGCCATGCCCGCCATTTTTCATCTGTCGTCCTCAGCTTATTCTGTTATGGGGGCTAGTTGCGTCATGGCTGGTATCATTTCACTAGGCCGCTCTCGTCCACCTTAGCATTCTCATTTTGCCAGTCTGAAGTAGTCTGTCTTCCTCATTGGCAATCGTTCAGACCCATACATTATGGCTGGCCTCATCACAATCTTATACACTTTGCTCTTTAGTTTACTTGGCATGTTCTTACTGCAGAGAATTCCCATCAACTCCCTCCATTTACACCAAGCGCTCTTCATGCGGCTGCTAACATCCACGTCCACATTCCCATCATGCCTCAACCCTGAACCGAGGCATTTAAATTGTTGCACAGACTTTAACTCCATACTAGCCTGTTTTACTGACTTCTCATTGTGCCTCTCAACGAAGCATCGCGTATATTTAGCCTTTTGTCAGTGGATTTGTCAGCCATTCTACTAACGCAGCCTTCCACAGTTCTAGGTCCTTTTCCAGTTCATATTTATCTTCACAGCACGACGTAATGTAACTGGCAAAAAGTATGCTCCACAGCGCTTGTCTCCTAATCTCTTGTATCATGATGTCCATTAAAATCACAAATAGGAATGACCAGAAGGCTGATCCTTGATGTAGAGCTACCCTTACAGTGAATGACTCTCGGTAGCCGCAGCTGTTTCTCACGACTGTCACGCTACACTCGTACGTATCCATGATAGTCTGAGCATATGTCTCCAGCAGACTGCGCAACCACATTACCGTAACAATTCTCTAGGCACTCTGTCATAGGCTTCATAGCTTCCAAATCCTCTGCGCTTCTTTGCCTAATCTTAGCTAATCTATAGATTCCTTTCTCCCCCTTCTTCTTTAGTAGCCCGGCACATAAGGCTTTAAATGCCTGACCCTTCGCTTCTGAAACCACTCTGCCATTTTCTTTACCAGCTTGCACGCCTTATAAATTTCCTCCATTCTTGTTTTCTGCCATCACTTAAACCTTTCCTCCGCCTCCTCCACTGCCTCCTGAACATCACTGGACCGCTACCACATTGCCTTGCCATGTTTCCCTTCTTCTGTTAGTGCACATGCTCTCTATGGCCAAGCTGTAATGCATCTGGATATTTTCCCCCCAAAGTCTCATTGCTATCATCATAATTGGTTTGGCCATTGGCAACCTCCACAGAACCTCAGCCTTCAGTCTCAGATTAACTTCACTATCTCCAAGCTGCCACCGCTTTCTCTTTTGTTCCACAATTTGTATTTGGTTCCCCATGAGTCTTTTCACACAGAAGTACACGATAAGCAACATATGTTGCTCTGAAACCTTGTCTCCCAAGATCACTTATATAAATGTGAGAGACTGGAAAAAGACCCTGTCTCTGCCCCAAAGAGTTTACAATCTAAGGCCTTGATTCTACATTCAGATCTACATGTGCAGGAATCAGGGCCCCCACTGTGTTAGGCACTGCACATGCATATAAATGAGTGCAATATTTGCATGCCTAATTACACCAGTAAACACAAATGCAGGAATTGTGTTCACTCACAGTCACAGGGTATGCCTTCACTGTCATTTTCCCATCAAAGATTTGCTGTACAATCCTAATGGAGATAAGGCACAGGTAATGTTTACCTCACTGTAGCTAGTTCTATACCCCATACCTAGGGTTTACTTTTTTTTTTTTTTGCAGTGAAGACATAGCTACAAGCCATTGTTTGAAAAGTTGGCCCACAGAATAAACCTACTGTGCATGAACCACAGAAACTTCAATTATGACAAGAAAATAGAAAGCAAATAAAAATGTACAATAAATGCACACTTTGTTTGCTGGCATTTAAGAACAGGGGTGGAAAGACTGGTTTATTAATAGTTCTCAGACAGCACTGTTTAACAATGGGGAGTTAACCTTAGGTGGTAACAAAAGCACTTATTTAAAAAAACAGTGTATTTCACAAGTCGATGTTTAATAGGAAGGAGCTTACTTATTAGTTTGCATACTTACCAGGTCTAGAGACAGGTTGTAGTAGATAAAGCAACTCGCTCCTTCCCACCCTGAGCTGTGCAAATTTTCCAAGGAATCTTTTTTCATTGAAAATGCATATTTGGGCAGCCCAAAACAGTCTGGTGAATTTGTGTCAAATTCACCAAATTGTTTTGGTTAAAAAAAGAAGGAAAAGAAATTCTAAAAATCTGAAACTTTTTGCTATGATGTGTTCTGAATTAAATGTTTTGATTTTTTTAATTCAGAGCAACTTTTTGTTTTGAATTTTACTTCCACTTAATCAAAAAAGTATAAAACTTCAAAAACAAAAAGGAAAAGTTTCATTTGACCCAAAACAAAATTAAAAAAAAAAATAGAATTTTAGTTTTGGCAAAAGATTCAAAAAATTTTGGCTTGGGTCAACCTAAAACCTCCCCTCCCACCCGCATCCAATTCAGCCACAGATCAAAAAGTGGTTATTTACACAAATCTATTCTCACGGACATTTAGATAATCCTTTTCCTCCAAGAAAAAGTTGGTTATCTGAAAAGTGCATGGTTCACCAGTAACTATAACGTTAGCAGGTGCCGGTCTGCCCACTCTTGTGTCTTTCTCACCTGCCAGCGCTCTCAAAGATCAGCTATGCTACAGGACAGTAACTGGAGAAAAAAAACGTCATTATCAGGGATTATCGTTTAAAATAGAATATTTAGCACTAAGTACTTGTATTAATGTAGCGCCTGGAGACTCCAAATGAGCTCATGACACTGCCATGCTAGACACTGTACAAACACATAGTAAGAGATCATCCTTGACTCAAAGAATTTACAACCTAAATAGACAAGTCAGACAAAAGATGGGAGGAGAAAGAGTTCCATAGGGCCACAGGTGGGACTAGAACCTACAAGTTCTGAGCGCCAAGGCAGTACCACTTTGCTCCATAAGCTGAAAGGCACTTTTCACCTTCAAACCATGGTGCGTACACTGATTGGTTAATCGAGCTCCAACTTAAATGACCACCTATAGCCACATACACCGTAGGAGTGTCTGGCAGCTGTGGAGAAGGAAGGCAGAACAGGTTGTTGGAGAGAAGGGCCCTAGAGCTGAAGATTCAATAGCTGTGAGGGAGTTGGAGTTGCGATTTGTGCTAAGGAGTCAGGATTGGGGGTAGGCTGAGAGACTGACACAGTGATGGAGGCCCAGATTTTCAGAAATGACTAGTGTTCTGGGTCCTCAACTCAAGATGACACCTGAAAGGGGCCTCACTGCTCAGTGCTTTCTGAAAATTGGGCCACTTTAAGGTGCCTCAAGTTGGGCACTTAGAAACACTCTTGAAAGTCTTGGCTAAAAGTTAGGTGCTTATGGGAGTACACTCGCTTGCAGAGCGCTACAATTTATGGAAAGTAAATTGGTTGACATAAAATACACAGATGAGAACACCACCCATTTGGTAAATGTCAAAGCATAACCACTTAATGATTGCATTCCCGTTGCAGCTGTCATTTAGCCAGCTTCGTTCTAGCACTCAGTTTGCATTCATCACCAAATTCAACTTCCTGGGCAAATACTAGGGGAAAGTAAAGGGCTGGCACCCAATTCACCCTGCCTAAATCACACCAGACAGACACCTGCCCTCAGACAGACCATATGAGAGCAGTGCAGATACAAAATTGAAACTAAAAATAGTAACATCTAGAAGAACCCTTTATCCTGCGCAGCTCAAAGGACATTACACAACAGACTGACATCTACGCCCAGCAGGTATGACTTCCACTTTTAAGGTCTCATCCAAAAACATACACAGCACTGGAGAGTGGACTGCTGTTAGTAACATTTTACTATTCATTTTTCTATATGTACCCAGCCGATTCTATAGAAAATCACTCTGTAGCAATTACTGCATTCAAGGAACAGATCTGAAGGATTCCTTTGCTAAAGGAACTGTTACTGCAACATGGGCGTACGCAGGAATAAAAACGTGACCTCTTTTGGAGGGGCACGTTCTGTGCCTCCTTCCAGGGGCCAGAGGGGTTTTGTGCCCTTGCCAAAGATTGGGGGAGCCTGTGCCCCACTTGCTCCCCCTTGTG
The DNA here is from genome assembly GCA_007922155.1 of Mesoclemmys tuberculata. Lineage (NCBI taxonomy): Eukaryota > Metazoa > Chordata > Testudines > Chelidae > Mesoclemmys > Mesoclemmys tuberculata. Next base: position 6,397,832 of record ML675622.1, read on the forward strand.
CATGCCCCTGCTACAGTATAGGGTTTCTGAGAGCATGTGAAATTGAGTGTTGGGAGAGGGGAGGGATGGAGTCTTTATTCCTCAGGGAGAGAGAGAGAAAGAATATGATTCTGTAGTTAAGAGAACACTGCTGAATCTATTTCTGTCCTAGCTGGGTGGTTTTGTGCAGCCCAGAATATTCTGACTGTATCCCTGGATGGATTTGAGGATTTGTAAAAACTGAGGCTTTGACAATGATGGCCATTCTTAGAAATCTTTCCTTTCTGGATGATCAAAGTCCATCCGTCCAGGTACTTATAGTGAGATACACCATTAATAAGCAGCTAGGTTTGGAGCCTTAACTCTCTCCGTTCAGGCCCTCTGGCTTCATTAATTTCCTTTTTAAAGAGTTTGTTCTCTGACTACCATTGTTTTCTTTCCTCTCTGAATTTCACATAGCCCGCATCATCTGTAAACAGCAGCTGCACCACACACCTGTCAAGTTGACATAGTAACTCATTACATTTTTATGATATCGATCAAGTGTTCTTTGGAACTACAAAGCCAGCTCTAAATATATTTAATTTAAAAGGAGTAGAATGGTGTTTTATTTGAAGACGCCTGCGACATTATGGGAAACTATAATAAAGACACATTAAACCACTGAGATAACTCCATGATTATTCCCTTCTTGAGGCTGCTGACAATTCTATGCTCTCAAGAAAGAATATTTGGTGCTCAGAGGGGCCTGGGAAATAGCACCATTGCATCCTATTATACTTTCTCTCATTGATTCACTATGCCAGCTTGGGCCAGCCACTTAACCATGTTTTGCCTTAGTCTATTCAGCTGTAAGCCTTCCCTGGTCCAAAAGGTGCCTATGAAGCTACTGATGTCTACAAAGTGCTTCGGGGCCATCACATGAACAATACATGCAAGTGCAAAGCATCATTGCTTCAAGGCAATGCCAGGAAAGATTATGCATTTTGCCCAACATGCGAGGCAGAAACTAATTATTTTAAACTATGTACTATCTACACAATCTCCCCTAGTTGTACGGTGTCCTACAATGACTTGCACACAACTGAGAAAACCTACACAGGACATTAAAATGGCATTGTGTTAAATAGGAGAGCAGTGCTATTCCTAGCCCGCAGGGAACACGAGACGCAGGAGCGCTAACACAAACAGGCCACCTATTGCATTCAAACTTCCAACCACCGTGGCACTAAACTTTGTGAACACAACAAACACCCAGCGCCCTCGAGGCTCAGAAGCCACCCGGACACACGCTGCTCCGATGTCATTTCAGCCTGCACCTCCTCTGCCCCACGTCCCCTCCTGCCTCCTCCATTGCCTCCCATGCACAGCATGGCTGCTTCCACCACAGCTTTTTGGTTGGAACTTCCAATTCACTAAGCCCACACTACTCCTCAAACTCCCCTGTTTTACTAAGCTGATCTTACTGTTGGGGCACCTTCCTCCTGCATCTGTCTCCTCCTGCACCGCGCTTGTTGGTGCTAGATGTATGTCCAGTAGTTCAGGTACCTGCTGTCACCTATGTTTTTGCAAGAATCTTACTTTCCAGGATCCAGTTTTGTATTCTAATATTACATTTTTATCAATACTCCTTGGAATATGGGGCTTATCTTATTTACACCAAGGGTGTAGGCTCGTGACCTGAGAACATGGCTCGGAGCCAGGAACTCCTGAACCTCACTTGGAGACTGACTTCCTTTGTGGCCATGAGCTAGATCATTTGTCTTCCCTGCCTCAGTTTCCCCATTTGTACCATGGGCCAATCACAGGCCTCACTGTGAGATTGTACTGCTTAACACACGATTGCTTGCATAGTGCTGTATTATCCCCAAAGACCAGCCCAACCTCCCACTCTCTGGCAGCCCTGAACTACGTGGGTTTGGGTACACGCAAGATGACGGGCTCTGTTGGGATTTCAATCAAAAGGCATGAACGTAGAACACCACAGGTCTCACATCAAAGTGCATTACACTCCCCTGGGCAATTGGATACAAAAAAGGTTTCCTTAACCCACAGGCCTCGTTTGTGTGTGTCTGGCAAAAAACGTCAGAGCTGACGAAGCTGCTGTCTGGCCAGATCTGTCTGTGCTCCAGCGTTACCTCCAGCAGGGATAATACACACACAGCCTGTCAGGAAGCTACCTCAGTTCCTTGATTAGGATCTCCCTTCAATCCTTAAAGGATGTATGTTTAATCTGCATTCTGACATCCAAGGTATACAGCATCCTCACTGTGGGGAGGCGGAAGGTACTCCACAGTTAAGGCGGCAACTGAGTCATTGTGGATTTTAGGAAGGTCGCATTGCAAACAAAAGGAACACCAGCCTCCAAATCAGTAAGTGAGGTCTGGGGCGGAGAGAGAATTTTTCTACCACGTTTGGAGCAAAAGGGCTCACAGGGGTTCTGGGACAGCTGCAGAAGAGAGGGGCTGAGTGGCTCAGCGAGTCTCTTGACGTGGAAGTAACCTACGGGACGCCAGCCAGGAGCCTTCTACAGCTCATGGTGGGAAGAACTTGGGGAGCCCCAGTTTGATTTTAGTTACACTGAATTCACCCAAAGTGACTGTACACCTTGCTCTTACTCTGGATTTACACCACTGTAATTGAGATTTGGAATCTAGCCGTATCGCTTTAAACCTGCTTCAGCCCACGTGATGCATACACTCAGGCCACTAGTGAGGGACACCCTATGAATGCATGGATGTTATTAAATAAGCCCTTCTCCACCCACGACGAGGATGGCATTACTACACAAGTTTGGCACCCAAAGGCACCCACTGTTGTGGGCTGGTTTGAGGGCACAATTATCGCTGCAGCACATTGCTGCTGTATGCCAATTACTACAATGACCCACTCGCCACAGCGGGTCCCTGAACTACACATACCCTTCCAGTAAATGCACGCACAAATCAGGCACCAAACCAGATGCACAGCTGCTCATCTAAATCCCAAACCTGCAAAGAGCTACACACCTTCTTAACTTTACATGCACAGCTAACCCTACTGAAGTCACTGGGACGACACAGCAGAATAAATCCTCATAGCATCAGGGTCCCAATGGATTAAGGAGATGTCCAACATATCCATTTATTATTAAAAATATTTACAATTTAGAATAATTTTTGCTATTTAACTCAGAAGTGACCAGAAAGTCAACGGCTACTATTTTATTCTAAAGTACTGCAGCTGTTCCCTTTACCAAGCTCCAGTGGCACAAAAGATAGGTTAAAATATTGATGACAAAGTCTCAGGTGCTCTGAATGCTGAGAATGTGGCCTGCCTGACAGCAGATCCTACCAGAGCTGGCTCTATCTACATTTATAGTTTGCATGCTGCAGCGTCCTCAGGCTATGTAACATCCGTAACTCCCCCAAGTAACAGTTGAAAGTTTTTCAGCCTCAAGACTGTAAATTCTTAATTACAGCAGGCTAAAACCAGCTTTTCATTAGAAGGTAAAGATTAGCAATTAGATTCAATTAAAAAAAAAGGACACTTTATATTAAAAGCTGTACTTCACCAGCGCTGGGAAAGCTGACAAGCCTTAATCGGCTGGTTCTGTCAAAAATGCCACAGCAAACCACCATCTGTCTCACACGCTAATTGAAAAGGAGGTTCAGTGAGCCCCAGGAATGACTGACATGCTTACAAAAAAAACACCTGCTTGAACTCTCTTCTGCACGGATACAATGCAAATCAACCTCCACAAAAGGTTCACACACACACACACACACACACACACCCTCTCCAAATCAGCATGGACATTCCTTCGAAAGTTCCCGGCTTTGCTCATGGTTCCCGCCCCACTGCCCCGGTTTAGTTAAAACCATGTTGACCGTAACATGACTACATGAGAAAATCAGGTTTTCGAACGCCACACGTGGCTTTTCACCACGTGGCTCCTATTGGCTTAACAGGCAAAGCCATCACTGACTATATAAAGTGGTCTCCAGCAAATAGCCCCTCTCTGAGTGTGGGCACTGATAGCAAGAGGGGGTAAAGCTGGTGCTGCGCTGAGTGAGTGTCTAGTAACTGCCACAGCCTACCTCTCCCACCCAGCCCCAACCTGGAGCCATTATTACCCACAGCCACCAGCTGGAAGAGTGGCACTCCTCAACCAGTTGCCCTGGTCCCCACGTGCCACATTAGCCTCTCGCATTCAGGAGAGATCTACTCTCGAGACAAGGAGACCCAACCCACGACTGGCCAGCTGGCCCATTACCGAAGGGAACCTGCTCACCACCCAACCAACCCCCTCCAGCTGAAGATGACCTGCCCGTTCTCATTGCTGACAGACGAGGCCACCGGACAACCTGTCCGCCACCGGAGACTTGCCGCCAGGTAAAGAACCGCACAGCAGCGCATTGGACTCAAGCTGGATCGGGGTTGCAGGGCTGGGAGGCAGGGGGAGCATCACGTGCATCTCCAACCGAGGTGGACGTTTATTGAGGGAGCACCTCGCTGAAATGTTAGCAGCGCCTCACCAGTCATCAACTTTACACACAGCGCTGAATTCTAGCTAGTAGCCACCTGATAGTGAGACAGGGCCGGGAGAGCTTTCACAGCCAAGCCCTGCTGCTCTCCAGGACTTAGGTTCTCCATCAAATGCAAATATGCCAGCTAAAGGGCAGCAACAAAACGGCCTCGGTAAAGCACGCTGGTGTGCTGTGCAGAAAGAGCCTGAGCATGTCACGCTCCACAAAGCCACGCCCATCGCCCACACTTAACACGGGGGCGCCCTGCTCCTTTCTCCACCCCCCCATGCACCTTCACAAGACACAGCAGAACACTGCACCTTCACCTATGAATACGTCCACCACCTAGCTGTTCATCTGAGCCCCCAGGCCTTGATGGATAGCGCACCAAGACGTCTGGGGAACAGGCAGTATGGCATTTCCACAAAGATGGGAAGCCATGCCATGGCTTCACGTATAAAGTCTGCAGGCTACAGTGCCTGAAGTAAATGGTAATTTGCACTCTTATAGTCCCTTTCATCCATGGATAGCAAGGTACCTCGCACACATCCATGAATAAGCCTCACAACCAACCTGTGAGGAAGGAAATTATTATCCCCGTTTTACAGAGCTGGAAACTGAAGTAGAGAAATGAAATGATTTCCCCAGGCCAGCCAGCATCTGTCTAACACTTGACATTTTTGTTGCATTTTAACACCTGTTAACTAACATAGTTGCAAATTCTAGTATAGATACAACATGCACATTTGCTCCCGGACACAAATGCTTCTTGCTAGTCATTCCTAGGCTGCAACGGGGGGTTTGATATAACTACCAAGCTTCTGTGTCCTGTCTATGCTAGAATTTATACTTGAGTTAATGAGAGTTAAAGCAAAAGTAAGAATTCAAACATAAATATCGCCAGATTTCCTGGTGTGAGTCATGAATCTCTTAATTCCTAGATCTTCCTAAAGTACTAATCCATAGATTGATTAAATGGATCAGTGAAATTCACTAACCATTCGCTTCTTAGCATACTGGAAATCAGAGATTACCAGCTAACCCAGCATAAATTATAAGAGTGCCGTTGTACACAACGGAGTGGAAGAAAGGAGGATATGAAATAGTGACTCCAGCTCTGGGAAATTTTGTGGAATTTTTCGCAGGCGCAGGACGGGCGTGGTGTGCTGCCATAGAGCGACCCTATTAAATTAGGCTTTATTTCTTTAAAATTCCCCTCCAATTCTTTAGAAGAATCTGTCCACAGGTTAGCATGTTCGGCTGCTTAGTAAGGCTTCACTGCCAAGAACATCCTTGTTATGTGTTGATCAGACAATGGGAGTCACTTCTGGGAAGTGAAATACAACCCCAGAGCAGGAGAATAAACTTCTCCACCAGGAAGCCTCCAGGATCCAGCAACTGCTATGGCACATTTTCACACGGTGGGTTTTAATACTGCCTATATACATTCCAGAACATATTCCTTCAGTAAGAACACAAGAACGTCTGTACCAGGTCAGACCAATGGTCCTTCTACCCCAGCATCCTGTCTTCCAATAGTGGTCAGAACCTGATGCTTCAGAGGGAGTGAACAGAACACAGAGATTTATCAAGTGATCTATCTATCCCCTATGGTCCATCCCAGCTTCTGGCAGTCAAAATATGGTGTGGCTCCATTCATTGTTCAGAGTGTAATTGACTTTTTTTTTTTTAACTGACCATGCCATATAAGTTTAACAGCAAACAAAAAAGCAAAAAGGGGAGATGACTGCCAATAAATAAATACACACATACATACAAAATGAGAGTGCCCATCCCATGATGAGTTAAATGTTGTCATCACTGTAAAAACAGGCTTACCAGAGGGATCCTTTACTCCTGTACTAAGGGACAATATTAACGCACAATGAAAAATTCCACAACAACTAAAGAATAAACAATTCCATCCTAGATGTGGTGCTTCTAAAAAGAGCTGTGTTAGAAATGGCTTTGCTAAATTAAGAATATTCCGGGTTTTATCTAGGAAAGGAAGGAAGTGGAGCTGAGTGGAGATAGAATGCATAAGTGACAGCAACTTTGTATAGCGTATTTCTAGTCTTCTCTTCTGTCTATGTCAATAGCACAGCAGCTAATCATTCATAGCAATGTGAGATCTTTTAATTAAAGCAAACGGATAAAAATTCTGTTTCAAACTATTTTTATTCCCAGGTTCATTTTGCTACTTTTCTGAACATAAAATCGTTTGTAAATGAAATTTCATGATTGATTTTCATCATGAGGCAATGTAACACAGTCACAAATACACCCAAATCTTGGAGCTATGAATTTCATGGAGTCACGCAAAATGTCAGTATAAGGAACCATAAAGCAAAAACGTGAAGCTGTCTATAACACTGTCACCTCCTTAAAGTTTACAACAATCTAAATACAGTAATGATGGAAAAATTAGAACACGTACGAAAATGCAGTGAAAGAAACGAGAGACTGGGAGAAAGCTGATCCATATCCAGGCACCATGTCTGGAGAGACAGACAGAGGCTGATCTGTGTGAGAGTGTATCACAGATACAGGACAAACTGGATCATAACCTCACTCTACGATCTGGTGCTGTTGTGATGACACAGTCCACCACAAAACGGACCCTCTGGAAAACCTCAGCATGGAACCGCACTGTAAATTCCCCAGAGCACCTCTAACAGACATTGGAGTGAAGGACACCCGCATCAACAGAGAGCAATAACACACACAATCCATAGTCATCCCAGTTTTAGTCAAACTAGAGAGACCCACAGACACGATATGTAACAAAGAGATGCAGACAGTGGAAGAATCCCAGTTAGAATAGCTGAAGCAATACTGTCAGCAGAATAGAAGGGGGCAGGCGGCTCGGAGCCAGTTCTGGGTATTGGGGATCAGCTAGTTCTGGGGACTGAACCTGTTTCTGCCACAAGAGCCTGTTTCTCCTGACAGAATTTGTCACAAGTGGAGTGAGCCTCATGGAATTTTCCCCCCACCTATATGGAGGGAAAATATGCCAAGCTGTTATGAGTTCACAGGACTCTCTACCCCTCAGCATCTCTATACGCTTCCTGGCTCCAAACTAAAGTTAACAGCTAGCCAACTACAGAAGCTGTATTCAAAGCAGGCCAAGCAGAAGCTAAATTACAGTAGGAGAGGCTTTCAGATTATCCACTTCCATCACGTGGCTGATAATTTCCCAACATGACAGACTGCTAGAGCAACATCTGACACACTGATCTGTGTGTGTCTAACCAGACTAGCTTTCTGTCCACACCAACCGTAACTACAGTTGAAAATTGGGAAAGTGAAAAACCAGTTCAGCTCAGATATGGACTTACATTTAACAAAAGAAATGCAGTAAAAGTTTCTCAACACCCACAGTGCGCATTCAAACTCTCCTCGCAGTAAATCAGTAGGGGCACTGAAAAAGCTGGCACTGAGTTTCTTGCATTGAGCTTAAACCAATGCCTGAGCTTCAAGCAGCTTTAACTTTCCTGAGTTTCCAACTTCAGTCGCTCTGTGCTTAGGAAAGACCAGAAGCGAGACTAAAGATGTTTTCCCAATCAGCATAGAGCTGTATTTGCCAAACGTGCATTGGGAAATATGCTTTAGCATCTGCTCTCACTATGCATCATTATAGCCAATATTATCAGCTTCCAAAGCAAATCAAATTCACCACAAAGTAAATTCAAAGAGGGCTGCAGAGTCAAAGAAGAGCGAACATATATCAATAACTTTTCACATCATCATTCAATCTCTTGCAAATCTTTCTTCCCTCGGGCCAAATTCCAGTTTTGCATACATGTAGGTAACGTAGCAACTTCAGCAGGAGCTGCCAATCGATGCAAGTCAGAAGGCAGATTGGGGCCTAATTCACTGGGAAACTTGGCGGCAGCATCACTGAAGTCTATGGAGTAATGGACTTGCCCCACCTCCACCCCACGTACCCTGAAATAATGGGAAACTAAATTCTGCAGCCAGGCCCCCAGTTTCTGGGGCAACTTGGAAATTCCAAAACAGATCAGGTGAAAATGAAGAATACCATCACCTCTCTGCTGAACAGTAGCACATGTTAGGACTTCTTAGTTTGGCTTCCTGCTGAAGGACGAATCAGTGACACGGAGCGTAGGTATATTCTTAGTGCTACTTGTTTACTTTCATTATTTAGTCCTGGAACAGAGATGGTCACAAACGCCACACAGCCAATCCGGTTTTCAAAAATCTCAGCTACAACACCAAGTGCGGATCCAGAAAGTAACTGTGCCTCAAGCATTGTCTCTAGGTAGAGCGGTTAAGGCAGAAGGGAAACTTCCTTGATGCTACCACAGCCCCCCAAAACAACATCACCCCAAAAAACGCAAGCATTTCTTCAGAGACTGAACACTGCTTACACACTAAGAAAAGGAATGTGAAAACCTGTATTGAAGAACCAGCAGTTGACTCCCACCCTGACAATACAATCAGTGCACAGTTTTGATATTGAACGGACTTTTTTCACTCAACTCCTAAATTTTCAACATCCTGCAGATATTTTAAATGATCACGTATAATGTTACAGTGCATGTCAGGGAAGAAAGTGAAGGTTTGGGCAACAGGATAGGTGACACATGAGAAGGTGTGGGAGACTATTTAGGATTGTAGCATAAGCACAAGTGATCACCTTTGAAATCGATTGGCACCTTTTGGCTTCAGAGTTAACTCGTGGAGACAGAAACGGGAGTCCACAACATACAAAATTGTTTCAGGCTGTCTGCAGACTTAGGCAGACAACGCTGCAGCAGGTTACACGCCATGTCTTGTTTTAAGGTTTTCTTCTGAACCATGAGTGCCAGCAATGACTGTATTTTTTTTTAAAGAGGAAAGCTCAAACACTAGAGCCCAATTCTGTGGATGGGGCAGATTCTGTGTCAGACTCTGAAGCTGTGGATTCATGTAATACTTGGGGTCCTGGTTTAAAAGTCTGCATTAGTATGTTACTCTGACACAAGAAGCAAACACAGCAATAAAAAGCAGAGGCAATGTTTTTTCATGAGAAACAATGGAAGCTCCTTGTTTCAGAGCATCATGCAGATTAGAGGCAAAGGTAGACTTTGATTTAACTCAATCACCCTCCCCCACTCTACTTTACATGTCAAATTACCTCCCTCCCACATAGCCCTGCTGTCATTTCACTTTTTGTATGGTAAACGACTGATAAATCATGAAACTGCAGGTGTAGAAACTGTGCTTTATGCTAACGGAATGCAGCCTACGGACTTTTTAAGTTTCCTGCACAACTATTTCCCCTGTGTTCCTCATTTGGGCTGTACCTCCTTGAACGGCTTTGACGGATAATAGCATTCATCTTTCCGGAGGTCATTACATAGTAAGCTTATACTCTCACCACTCTAAAATAGTATCTCCTATAACCATATTTAGTGGCTATCAAAAAACCAAAAGGACTTTTGTGTTCGTGTGTGTGTTTGCACGCACACGTGTACACACACACAATGCTGCTAACTCTCATGATTGTATCAAAGGGCTCATGATATTTGAGGCTATACTTAAAGCTCGGCACCTGCAGTCAAGCAATTATGTGAGAATCTCGGCTTTCACTGAAAAAAGTAAAAAATAAATACATAAAGTTTCTCACTCTCGTGGTTGTGGAAAATGGCTCAGAATGTATCAAAGGGCAGGCTGAAAAGCTCAGAAACTGAGGGGAGAGAGAGGGAAGAACCACTCATTTACCTTTTTGAAAATCTCATGATCTGGGGGTGGAGGGTGCAGTGAGTGTTTTAACACTCAGAGTAGGCACTACGGCCCACGCACAGTCCATGTCAGGGTCCCAGTCCTGCAGCTGGACCCCCATGAATTCATCATCGTTCCTGCATTGAGTTTATAGAAGCAGGTGTAAGGGACCCTCTGCAGAGAGCCAATTGCAGGACAGGGTCCCATGTTACTGGGAAGTTAGCTGTCAGGCTTCCCCAAACTTCATTTACATGGCATAGAGGAGTTCCACATCACCTCTGTGTTTGTGTGCAGATACTCACGTTTCCTTGTCTCTAAGGCCCAATCCTGGTCCGACTTCAAGAAAAGAGGAGTTTGGCCATTGACTCAATAGGAAAGGATCAGATCCTGTAGAACAGTTTTCTTTGAATTGCACATTCCCACAAACAGCCTCCTTTCCTTGCTCATTCAAGTATTCCTGTGCAGCAGCCACCACGTTGACTACCAAACCTAATCACCTCTACTTATCTTCTCCGATAAAAAAAATCCAGCCTAAGAAATTCAGCTACGCTGTGCAAAGGGGTCAAGACAATCAGAATTAGACTAAGCTCCTTGTATGAAAGAATGTCTGCTTCTGTGCGAGGCCTGGCTCCAAGCACATTGCTGGCCCTTAATAGATAATGAATATAACATGTGCCTTTAGTTCTGGGACAGGGTGTGCTCTCTGACACTGAAGGGGAAAGCATTGACAATAGCCACTGACCCTTTCCTCTGGGTACCCACTAAAGGATTATGCTGAGAAGAAACAAAATCTCTCCCAAAAACAAACGCTTGCAAGATTTATCAATAGATTGTACAATCATAGAATTGTAGGACTGGAAAAGACCTCTGGTCATCTGGTCCAGTCCCCTGCACTCAACGCTGGACTACATAATAATTGGATCATCAAAGGGATGCACAAGGCCAACCTATGGCCTAAAGTTACTGGGTCAAGTCAACCTGGTTTTCTTCAGTGTAGCACATCTCCATTAAGGGTTTGCACTGATATAACAACGTTGATGTCATCAGACCAGTCAATACTTGAACGGAGACCAGGCCTAAGTGACTCAAGAAGGGCAGCAAGCAATTGTACACCATTTTATACACATCTGCTGCTTTTTTTCTTTTTTAACTATCGTACAGAGATAAAGCAAGAGTTAATGATCCCCAGCTGCCATTCAAGCTCCCCATCAATAACCGGCTGATCTGGAACAATTTGTAAAACACTGATGGCTCTGACTGCGTGACTGTGCCAAACATGCAGATGTTTTGTAGCCTGCATACTCAATCTGAGGTTCAGCATGGCACATCAGTGTCAGTCCCAGAGATGACGATGTAAGTCCTAAATTTCTGACCATCACTCATTCTACTAGCAAATAAATTGAAACTTGATTTATACACCCTAAACCCAAGGGAAGACACACCGTAATCGTAAGGCTGGGAGGGAACTGCAAGTATGCACATGAGGGAGTACCGCAATACTGGCCAATAGAAGGCTGACAAAAGGGTTAGCAGTAGATCATGCTCTTTCGCTTATTAAAAATGACTGGAATACTTTATATTCCTCTTCATGACAGTGTTCCCACAACAATAAAGGGCATGTCAGTGGCACATTGTGAAGCAGCTGTTATTTTAAAAATAAGACACTGTTCTACATGCAAAGTGCAATCCATCAAAGCAAATGTTATTCTGTGCCTCAAACAACAACTGTAGAGCAAAACCTACTACAGACTTGTAATAAGAATTTACTTCAGTTATCTATCTGCACAGTATTTAGGTCCCAATTCTGTAAATAGCTACACATGTTTGATATCATGCACGTGTGTAAAATTAAGCCCGGGCATCAGTGTAGTCAGGATCCTGGCTTTTGAAAGCCAGGGCCCGGACTATTTTCCCCCTGCAACTTGTCCAGTTGCAAACATTGTCAACAGGCACACAGCACACCTGTGTCTGGAATGTCACCTCCATACATGCACTGTGTGCAAGGAGCACAACGGTGAATATTTCTGCTGTTTGGAAGCTATCAGAATGCAATGCATTTATTGGGAAGCAACAGTGATGTTGCACAAGTTCGTCTATTTCACTTGGTAAAAAAAAAAATCAGTTGAAATCAATCTTTACGGGCACAGCAACACGCTATCCTTGATCATCCCCATAAACACAAATAACAGGCACGTGGCTATTGATAGACATCCACACTCTGGCGTATGCTTAGCTCAGTTAGAAAACAACAGAACAATACGAAAACAAAAGGTGGGGCAGAGTAGCTCAGAGCCGTTACTGGCCCATAATCCCATAGGTTAACCGAACAGTCAGACTGCTTTCTATTCTCCCCTGCCTATGGTCTAAAATTCTAACTGGAAAGCCCTCTGGGCAAGAGTTCATTAACAGAGTCATTTGTGACACTTACGGATTATTTTGATTTGAATTGAATGGATTGATCCTTGTACGAATGCTCAAGTTGCTATTAATGCTGTTTTCCTTTGAAAAAAATTGGAAACTAACAGGGATCGCTTAAAAGCCTACCACTGTTCTTCACAATTTAAAAATGCACTTTGATCGTGAACGCGCCCCTTTCCACTGAAGCAGCAAAGGTCTCGTCTACACACCAACCTGCCCCCAGCCCTGTGTGGACGCACACTCCTTTCTGTTTCGCAGTCAGGCTCATTTGGGTTTAGCATAAATTGGTCACAGACCCATTTACACTAAATCAAAATAAGGCTGGTCCAAACTGAAATGAAAGTGTGCACACAACCTTCCGCACCCATTTAAAAAGGAGGTTAAAAATCACACCACACGTTCTGCATCTAGATCAGCCCCTCGTAGCATCTATGGCATCGCCTGAAACTTCCCCATAGTCAACCAGAGATTTCGTTCCTCCATAAGCATCTGTCTCCACAGCATCTCTCAAGGCAAACCTGTACAAAGCTTGTTTCCAAACATCTGGGAAAGGCTGTTTCATGCTGGCTTGAAAGCGACTAACCCTTCTATCAATCAGAGGGCTGGAATTACCTCATTAGCCCAGAACTTTGCCATGATCCTTACCATCACAAGCAGGAGGAGGATGGCTGTGAAGGATTTTTTTAGGGTATGGGTGCGGGGGGAGGAAAGGGGGGGACAAGGGAGACAGGCTGTTGGGCCTCTTCCATTTTACATTGCAACATACTTCATTATGAGACTGGGTGCATGTTTGCACTGCGCCGGGAACAGTGCATTGCTGCTGGACAGAAGCACTAGGCGAGGGAGGGCAACCTGCCTGGACCAGAGAGCCGCTTTCGGCTTAGGGGGCCAATATTCCCACGGCTACGGCCGGCTCCTTCGAGGAAGGGTTTAAGAACAAACTGTTCTCACCACCTTCCCCTCCCCTCGGCTCCTGTTTTCCCCTCTCCCCCAGCCCGGCGAGCCCAGAGGGTCAGCCCCCAGGGCCACCCCGCCTGGCAGGGCACGGCAAAGCGCCGGGCGAGGGACCCCCGGGAGCCGGCCCTCCCCGCGGCTCACTCACCGGCGGCGCTGGCGTGCAGGAGGGCGGCGGCCCGCAGCAGGCGGTAGTAGCGCCGCATTTCCAGCTCGCCGATGCGGGCGCGCTCGGGCGCGGGGCGCGCCAGGGCCATGCTCCGCCAGCCCCGCTCCGCTCCGCCGCCGGCCGCTGCGGGGCTGGGCGCTGCCGGGCGCTCGCCTCGCTCCGCCCCGCCGGGCTGGCCCGGGAGCGCCCCCTTCTCCCAGCGGCCGGGGGCGTCCGCTGCCCCGTGCGGGACCCAGGCAGGCGGGCCCCCCCCCCCCGCCTCCAGATCGGCCGCCCCCCGGAATCCGGGCCCTGCTGGAACCGGGGGGCTTCGGCTCCTGGGCGCCCCCCGGCCGGCGGGGAGCGCGGGGCGCTGCGGGGACATGTCCCAGCCTGGGGGGGACCCGGGCAGCGAGTGTCGGACTATGGGAGGGGAGCCGGGTCCCCCTCACCCTGTCTTCGGGGGAGGCTGCCAGCGCCAAGCTGCACCCAGGCCATCGCTGCTGTAAACACCGCCGCGGGCTGCAGCGTAAATCAAGCCTTGTCATGCCCAGCCCTGCTGCCTGGAGCATGGCCCGGAGCCTAGCAGCGCCTCTTCCCCATGCCGGCCAGTCACCCAGGCTGGGCGCAAACATCCACGCCGGGGGGCTCTACTGGGGCCCTTTGAAATTAAACAGGGCAGCAGCATGGCTGGCCCGAGCAGGACCAGGGCAGTTCATGGACAAACGAATAAGCAGAGGCTGCTGCTCACTGTTTGATTTGTAATGGAAGAGGTTCTGGGGCTCAGGCACTTTTTTTACTTTCGCACCTGCCACACCACGCCGCGAGGGGCTGGGGGCATGAAGTGCCAAGCCACAGCCCAAATTAAGCACTGCCCTTTCTGGGCCTTCCCCTCTACATTTTCAAACCAGCCTGTTAGATTTTAGCAAGACTCCACCGTGGCTTGTTTAAAAACAAAAAGGCTTTTTGCATTTGCCAGCAGGGCTCTAGCCCAGTTTCCTTAAACAGAGCTGCCCCAGACGTGGTTGGGCTGAGAACTGTTAAATCATGCTGCAGCACAACTTGGGACTGGTGCAGCAGCTCCTTACGAGAGATCAGCCTTAGCTGTTAGAGCTGACACCCTCAGTTATCAGATGGCCATGGCTACCAGCCAGCCAGCTCCTTTGCCTCAGCATGGGCTGTGATCTGAAACCCAGCAGGGAAACAGCTTTTTTAATTATGTTGCTTTCACCTAAGACCGGCACTGGCCTGGCCCTTTGCTTGCTAGCATTCAGGGCTAGTCGTTATTTAAGCAGGCTATTAGATTAGGGTGCAAAGTTTGGCAAGAATAGCATTCACAGGTGCTCCTGTTCGTAGTGGGGTTTAGTGTTTAATGCTTGTCTAATTTTATAAGAAAAATTTCCCTACCGATGGTGTAGTTTAGTTACCAGTACAACTAACATTTTCTCCATTGCTAATGCAGCGGATGCGCTCCTGGCTGTCTCTCCCTTGACTTTGTTTGCATACAGACAGCTGCTTCTCAGCAAGCAGAAAGAGGGCAATGCATGTTGTTTCTGTAGGACCTACTAAATTATGTTTGTTTTAAAAATTAACGGTTTGATTGGTTCGGAATACTATTAATGGGAGATTCAGCAGTTCAAATCCTGCCTAGGTTGGTAGAGATACAAAATGTTACTGGCTCCTGGCTGGGGTTTGAGAGAGTTGATGGTCTCAGGACAGTTCTGACATGGACACACATCACATATGAAACTGTCCACTCCTATTTGACATCAATTTGTTCTTTAGTGGCATGTTTCAGCAGAGAAGCCAAGGATGAAACGAGCAGGAAGTTGACGCCATGTAGCTGCAGGTCAGCTGAGATACAAGAGCTATGCAAGCCTCTCTCTCTTATGCAAATAAAATGAGAATGTCAAGCCTCAGCACGGATTCAGTTAATCGTTTCTGTACCCAGTCAATTTCAAAAGGGGATTTTGTGTGAGGCTGTGCAGTTATTTCTGAATGAATCGTGTCTAATATAAAAGGAGAGAGATTTAGGATCCAAGAGCCACCTTCAGGTAATACTCTGTTTGCTCTAGTCTTGGGCCTCCACGACTGGCACGTTTCCCCTTTAAAAATCTCCAACATGTTAGAGCATTTCAAATTACGGGTTAAAAATGCAGATTTGGCAGGCGACAGAGCCCGTGAATCAGATTCTCTCTCATACAAGGTTATAAGACCACTGTTTTATTCAGGCTGTTTTCAGAGATTCTTTAGCGTTGTCCTTGGGAAATGAACTACTGAGCCATATTTCTCGTCTCTTTTGCAGTGCAGCCACTGATGTTTCATGGTAAATCAGAAGACTGGATGTGCACCTTTTCAGTTCAGTGTGCTGCAGAACCATACTTCCTTTTTAACACTGACACGACTGACAGTGGACACCCAGGTGGTGGTTTGGGGAATGGAGACTGCTGTCTGACTGTAGCGTGGTGGATCGGTTTATGGATCAGTGATGGCTCCAGGAGAGGGATATAGAGGTCTGTTCATGGACACTCACATCTGCTAAACCAACCCCATCAATAGAAGAGCAGCAAGAAATTAAAAATAGTCAATGGGTGCAGTTGAGGAATGGCAAAGCAGCTGTTGACTGGTACCCTATCTCAGTACAGCCATTTCTCCACTTCCACGCCATGACAGCATGTAGAGATTAGGACTGGCCCCTTGCTGTGTGATGTTCATTCTACTTCCCTGCAGAAGGGGCCTTGCTGTAAGTGGGAGCCACAAGACATGCTTTGACTGGCCCAGTTGCATCACAGAGGCCTCCTGCTCTGACCTCCAGGATTTTGAGAGATGTTGTAAGTGTCTTGGTGTCTATGTAACCCACTGGCCAGTGTTTAGTTACACATGCACAGGCACACTACTGCTAATGTTGATCAAGCTCTGCTGCAATCAAACCAAAATTAGAAAACACAGTAGCAGCAACGTCCTCTCAGACTGAGCCAGCATTCACTGCTCTCTTTTTTAGGGTGAGGGGATGACAACCACAAATGACTGGAAATGGAGTCAGAGCAAACAATAATCAGAACAAAGAGACCTGTTCATCAGCACAGGAGATGTCAACAGCCAGACACAAAACGACAGCTGTAAAAGATAAAGATAAATCCTTTCCACATCAGTGGGGATTTCTGGTGAAACAGAGAGTTAGGTTTGGCCATTAAGGATTTAATGTTTAAGGGTAGCATATGTAGCTACACCACCACTGCCGCCGCATCAATATAGCCACGTATACACGCAACTGGCACAAGAAATCATGAGCCAATTTCCAGCACAGGGAAACCTCTTATGCACAGGTCAAAATACACATAGGTACCGTTTTTCCTTAGCAGTATTCCCTCGAATTGCAGTGTTACAGTGAAGTCTCCTATTTTACAAATGTAGCCATTTTTCAACCCCATCATGATTCTTGACATCTTCAGCATGCTGCAGCAGCGATGGACTTCCAACAAAGGCAGGGTGTGGGTTGATCATCTTTTCCACTGGCTGATGGATGGATGCTTAAACAGAAGTGACTGATCCTGTCCTTCTGGCTGAAGAGACAGTGTTGCTGTGTCTAGCTAAGCCAACCGTCACGAGAAATGAGAAGTGAGATGACAAGGAAGTAAAAGATGGTTGGATCCTAAGGGCATGATCCCACAACATGCTAAGCAACGTGATGCTCAGCACCTTGCAAGATAGGACTCATAGGATGATAGTCTTTACCTGTGCTGGACAGGAACAAGGCCCCACGGAGAGCAGGGCTGTTCTCATTCCTTCAGAAAGGTTGTGTTAAGAGTTTCCACAAGAACCTTCTCTTTGCAGTGTGTGAGCTGCCAGCAACAGGCCTTCGGAGGGGGGGAGGGGAGAATTTCCAAATTAATTTGATGTCAGCTCACTTTTAGTAAAACCATCAGTTCTGGCACAGACCAACCTGGCCTGCACTGGAACAGGTGCTTGTTGTCCATTGTTGGCCGCGTGTGTCCGCCCAGTGTGTTTACTATCTGAGCTGTGCGCAGATGACCGAGACACCAAACCCCGATCAGATTATCCAATAAGACCATAGATCCCTTTCAGCAACAAAAGGCACCAGGCCAGGTTTATTGTCAAATGAGCACGGTAAAAAGCGTCCTATACGTGCTACAAGTACACTTCAATACATGGATGCCCCTGACAATGGATGGGCTCAGTAAACGGGACTTTCCGTTCCTCACTCAGCCAGATAAAAACACCGAATCCTCTATTCCCGAAGGAGCAGCACACAGCAGTTTGTAAGATTCAACTCAGGCTCACCACTTCCCCTAACGAACAGCACTTTCTACTGACAAGTTTACTATCAAAGACCAGAGATTTCAGTGAGAGAGAGAACACTGGAGACAAATGGTTATATAGCAAACAAAATTGTAACACTTTCTACATCCGGAACTTAAACATGGCATTTCCCTACCTCCTGCAAAGGAGGTTACCCCAAGGCCTTTCCCCAGCATTTTCAACCAGTTTGGCTGCACTCCTTACGAGATCCAGCCGCTCGTCCTCAGGGAACAAGGGGTTAGCTTCCGTTCATCTTCCCTTGAAACTGCCACGGGGTGCATGACAACCAAAGGTGAAATCGTGGTCCGGTTGAAGTCAATGGCGAATAGCCACAGGCTTCAATAGGGCCAGGATTTTACCCCAGCCTCTTAGAGATGTGAGGTGCGGTGGCCAAATGGCTATAGCATTTGACTACAACCCTGGAGGCTGTGGGGTTTTTGCCTCACTTGATTATATATGGAAAAGCTGCCTTTAGTCCATCCAGAGGTAAAACGGGTACCTGATCAATAGGGTTAGGGAAGTCAACGGGCAACTCCATCACTCCCTTGTGTAGCAGGGGCTATGGAAACCGCTATGGTTTAAGCCAGATCAGCCGCTGATCCATCTGTGGTTTGGGGCACACTAACTTAAAGAGGGGAGGATAACACCTTTGGGAAGGTCGGAGTTCTCACCTGAAGAATCGGTTGAATCCTCAGATGGAGCCCAGCTTGTGTGTACTTTCTTGTTATAAATACTAGCACAAGGGCGAGACGGGGGAGAAGGGTGGGAGGAACGGGTAATATGCGGTTGCAGTCTGCAAGATTTTTTTCCTGCAGAATCAGCTCACCACTTTGTATTCCACTACTTCAAAAGTTTCAAAGCAAGCCTGAAATCAGATTTTAATGTTTCCACAAGCAGCCGTAGGAAGCTCTCTGAATCCACTAGATCACAACATACCCACACCACCCAGGACCTGCACGCTACAGACACCACCAGAAATAAGCCCAAAATAAATGAGACCAGATTATTACACGTGCCAGGCAGAGAATAGGAGGGACTGCCATACACCAGGGCCTAAAGCCCCCGCAATGGCAGGAAACGATTAAAAGAGATATACCTACATAATCCTGGTAATTGACCTGCACCCATGCACTGCAGAGGAAGATGAAAAACCCCCAGGGTCTCTGCCAATCTCACCTGGGGGAAAATTCCTTTCCGACCCCACATATGGCAATCAGTTAGACCCTGAGCATGTGAGCAGGAACCAGCCAGCCACGCACCTGAGAATGCTCAGTGCCACTGGCCCGCCTTCGCTATTAAAGAGAGATTTTAAATGTTACAGTGATGGTTCAGCGCTTCCTGAAACATTTGGCAATTCACATAAGTCTCACATCACTAACTTTTCTCCCACTCTGTTCCTGCCACTCTGTAAAGCCAATTCCGATAAAAAGCCTTTGCAATTGTTCAGATCATTTTACCTATCACACAGTACAGTACAATACACAATACAATAGACCATTAAGAGTCTCAGTGTGTATATTTGGTTTCCAATAGTACATGCTACTCCCTAAAGGTTAACGTTAGTTTTAAATAGCTCAGCCATCTGGCTCACGATGGTTCACAGGCACTTAATTAAAAGAGGCAGAAACGAAATTTCTCAACCTTTTTCTTTTTAGCAAACATTTTAATCTGAGTCAGACACACTCATCTTAAAAATAAACACACGCAGTATGTGAATCGCTCCAACTAGTTTGCAAAGTCACTGAATTTCATTAGCACGAAAACCTAACGTGCATTTCGTCAGCTCCAGGAAGCTTTCGATCAGGCTCTGATCTTAAATTGATTGTTTCAGGGACTCGTTACCCAAGTAGCCAGTGTAGGACATCGGAAAAACACTACACATCTCATCCATTGTCATGTGCATCAACATTTTCACACTTGGTGCCCAGATAAGTGGGCTGGTTTGCTGAGGGGCTGAGTAGCTACACTATTACTACACTACTGAGTAGCCACTAAGTCAGTTGGAGCTTTGCATGCTCAGTACCACTGAAAAATCAAAGTTCTTATGCACCTAAATTCAAGCACCCGGGCTTTAACATTTTGGCCCAGGGTTTTATTTGGGTATTGCAGATGTGTGCCCACAGCACTAGCTCCAGATATGCATGGTTTTATTTATCATTAGTAGAATTACTATTAGTTGATTGACAAAAGCTACAGTAAGGTAGAGGCTACCATACTCGTCCCTTGTGCGTAATTCTTGTTGACATCAGTGGAAGTTGCCCATGGAGAATTAAGTATGGCTCTGTGGAGGCAATACAGTGCCCACCGAAGATAATGGAAGTCCTTTCACTGACTACCAAGGGGGTTGGATCAAGGCCTATGTGAGGTATGAAGTCCTGTGGACAACATGTAAGAGACACCACTTCTCCCATTTACCTCCTCCATGAAGAACCGCATCTTCTGCTTCCATACGGTAATAAAGTATTTGCTTGCTCTTGCACATGAGGGTTAGGAGCACCCCAGGAGACAAATGAGGCAAAAATATTAATCAGAACAACATACCAAAGTTTATTGATTACTTCAAACAAAAGTTTCTGTAATGAAAAAGGGGCAAGTTGCATTCATAAAAGTTAACATTCACATTCAGTGTCCGTTATATAAAGCAACACATGTATAAAATTGCATTTTAAGTGGGGGGGCGGGGGAAAAGAGGGGAGAGAAATGGTTGCAGTCCCATTTTTTGAAAGAGGCTAAAAAATGTTTCTTCTCATCACCTGTGTATAATTGACACCTTTTTACAAACTACAAGTTATTTTAAAAAATTCCATAGCTGAGAAGTTGGATGAGTGGCGCAGTGAGATTAATTAGATCTTCCACTTGTAGGTATGTATGCAAATTTGCATTAAAATTTTTATGTAATTCCAGGCAATTTGTAATATCCTCATACAAAGAAGATTAGTTTTTAAAAATAGATTTAGAGTTTATGAAAATTTTCACTAGTACTTCAAGCGAGTCTAGTTACTTTCCTTAACTTTCTGTGTCACTAATCCGTGATTAATCTGCAGGGAATTGTTAGAAACACCAATCCGTTTCCTTCAAGTTTTTCCACCTATAAACTCCACCTGACCTTTTAGCTCATTACTGAATGTGCCATAACAATACAACTATTTTTGTTGTGCCACAACAATACAACAGCGACCATAGTATTGCTGTATTACTATCAAATTGCCATTCCGACGCTATCTAATCTCTGGCAGGACTTCAGCTGCAGCCTTTTCTTTCTCTCTCTAATTCCAGATTCTTCTATTCTCTCTTATGCCACAGGTCCCCAGAAAGCAATAGGGTTTGGGGTTTGCTAGTTTTGAATGAGAAGGGCCATATCTTTAGCTGGTATAAGTCAACATAGCTCTGCTGGAGTCAGTGGAGCTACATAAATACACTTGCTAAGGATCTTGCCCAAGACAGCCTGAATTTCCAACACACTTACAGCCAGCATTCTAGATGTTGTGTGTTAATTCCAGCCCATCCTTGTGGATCCTCACATCTGTTTTGGTTTCGAACGCATGTCTATAGTGAATGGTTTACTCTACACCAGTGTTAGTTATTTGGAGATGGAAAGAGAAAAATTTGGTTCCAAGAAAGCTTACCCTTAAAATGCAGGCTGCAGAATACAGCCTATGTAGGTGAATGTTACACTGTTCCAAGGTAGTTATTTCCCCCTCACCCTCCAATCACTACACCTGAGAATATACACAATCCTGCTCTCACTAAAGACAGAAACAAAAAAATTCAGCTGGCTTCAAGAGGAGCAGAATTGGATCCCAACACAAAACAAACCACAAGGGAGGTGGTCAGTGTCAGACATGGAATGAAAGCGTGCCTTTCAGTGCCCGTATTTGAAAGATCATGTAAACGTACAAGCAAACAGAACTGTGCGTGGAAGCAGAAAGGTCAGGGTTGGCGTACAGACCATGTCGTCAGTCTATCAGCTGGATGTGCCCCTCATGCACTAATGTGTAGGCACAAGTTGTTAGCAATAAATATCGGTGATCAGACAAGATCTAAGGCTATATTGTAGTCCCATGTCACGAGCCAGAGGAAAAAGGACTTTGCTTATAGGGACTATGAGTGGGAATGCAATCCCACCCCTGTGCTCAGCGAGGAGGGGCTGAGCCATAGGCAAGGTGCAGTGCAGTGAATGGGGCTGACCACTCCCCTGTCCATGCAAGGTCTTAGGTAAGTGGAGCAGTGGTGTGTCCAACCCACTAGTCCTGCTCACATTTGCTACCTCCCCATGCTGAGTAGCGTGGAGCGGTCATGACACACAGGGCCTCCTATATGCAATCTCCACTCCTTTCCCTCCCTTTCCATGAACATCAGGCGGTGTGTGACTGCTTCTGTATGGGCAAGGAGCTGCATGCAACTAGCGGGGGGGCAGTGGAGCCCGATCCAACTTTTCCCTGAGGTCATCGGCAACTTCCCAATGACTTCAATCTCCTGCCCTCTTCCCTGTTGCCTCTGAATGGCCTGTCAGTGTTTTTTCACATCAAGTCTATTGGCAGGCATAAAATCATTTGCACGGCGCTCTGATCAATAGCAGCTCCAGTTCCTTTAGGTTTAGAGTTTTCAAACTTGTCCAAGGGAGGGAAAGGAAAATTATTTTTTGCAAAAAATTGTTTTCCATTCATCAAAATTTCATGGAGATGGAAATTTCCTGTTCAGCCCTAATTTCTAGTCTCTTTGTACATGAGTAAAACAAAGCCCAAAGGTAAAATTTTCAGAAGTGCCTGAGTGACTCAGGAACCTAAGCCCCACTGACTCGCAGTAAGACCTGCGAGCCTCAGACAATGATATTTAGGTGCTTTTAAAATTTTTACCCCGTTTTTTTGTTTTATCTGGATCCTTCTTGACACAGGCAAACCTGGCCCGTACAGGATGAAGGGGAAGTCAGCCTATTGGAAAAATATTAATAAAAAAATAAAAATGTCAATTGCACTTAATACTGAATGCAATCCGTGCCCACTGCGGACTTTTTATAATCAAGAAATATTGCTTTCTTGCATAAAAAGAAATAGAAGTTGGTTGTCAAGCATTTTACCTTTATGCTATACACGCGTAGCATTATAAAATCAACACCTTAACTCCCATCATCTTGATATAAGCAGATCTTTTAAAAATCTGTTGATTTTAGAGCCATGTAAAAAGTTACTCATAGAAGCAGATGTATTCATTCACTTACTTTTAAAACAGACCTCACTTTTTGT
Source organism: Mesoclemmys tuberculata (assembly GCA_007922155.1). Taxonomy (NCBI): domain Eukaryota; kingdom Metazoa; phylum Chordata; order Testudines; family Chelidae; genus Mesoclemmys; species Mesoclemmys tuberculata. The sequence goes on from ML675622.1 coordinate 6,421,129, forward strand.
TGGTGTAAATCATGGCGTTTGCAGATTTACACCTGCTATTATTTGCAAGCACAATCAATGCCACTGGATGACTCAAGGACCTGACTGTGACCACCACTCAGGTCTTTAACGTGTCCAAACAACTGCAATTACACTCACAGGACTGCGAGCACAACCACAGAAGCCCATTACATCTTGGGCTGAAAACCTGGCACAGCACAACTTTTATTTAAGATTCTTTTTCTGACTAAGGAGATTTTCATGAAGAAAAGCGTTCTGTATATTTTCAATACATAAGAGGAAAGTGTTAGTTATTATGTCCTCCTTCTCTGTTGGAAACAAACGTTAACATGGAAAAAAAATCTTGCCACATGAAAACTCTTCAGATATTTTGGTCAGTTCCTCAGATTTCCGGGCTGACAGACTTCTGCATTTTAATAAAGAGAGAACATTTAAGAGCTCTAACCCTGATGTTTGCAATGGAAAGCGGATGCCACTGGACATTTCACATCATCAGCAGCTAAGTATTTTCAAGTATTTCTGCTGCATTGATTTGAAACTTTTCTAACGATCACATCCTGCCTTCAGCTGCTGGCACACCACTCTCATTAAAGGCAACGGGAGCTCTGCAAGAAGACAGAACCTGGTTCCAATTTAGATTCCAACCCAGGTTCCACAACAGGAGTCTTTCCAATGCCTTCGGCGGGAGCTGGACAGGACCGTGATTAAGCAGAAGATAAAGGTACTTCTTTGGTCAGGCAAAAGAATAAGACTTTAGTGGTCATTCATTGCTGTTGGATGAATCTGTAAAGGAGGAGTCTCCTTCTATACAGTGGGCATAAAGAGCATCCATGTATCTCTAAAGCTTGTGTTATTTATTTTTTTCTGGAATTCTAGATGTTATTTTCTGCACTCCCGATTCCATGGACTTTTTATGTCTGACTTTTCGATTTCCAGACTTTGAAAAAACAAAACAAACAGGTCCCAGGGTGAGTGCCTTTGCACGTTTTTGGTCGGCGAGGCTGCTGACAATACTTAAGGAGAACTGCGAGTTCAAACACATCTGTCCTACATGTCTTGTCCCACAGCATGATAACGTGCAGTGCTTAAAGTTGTGGCATTTGAGGTATCCTGAGATGATCTCTTTGTTTGTGTCACGGTAGTAACAGCATCTTCATTTAAGAGATGTAACCATTCTCCATGTGTTTGTAGGACAATAGCATGGGCAGATTAAATGGTACAGTCTGTAAAAAGAAAAAGAAAAAGACCCTTTACTTTCATCTTTACATTCCAAAATCATAGTTGTATTATTCTAGACAGCTATTCTAGTATTAGAGTTTGCCAGGAGAATCACAGGAAAGATTAGACAGCAATCAAAATGCCAAATTGCATTCACAGTGAATGGGGAAAGAGTGCATTGACAAATACATTTGCATGGTTTTCAAAATGCTACATTAGATCAAGGACTAATTTCTGACTTGCTCTCCTCAGTGATTCTCATACTAATTCAGTCCAATCGTACCTTGTGCCACACTGCTTCATGAAGGGAACCAATCACAGCTGATTAAATATTTCTGGAGAGAAACTCCTGTAATATACAAAAGGGCGGGATCTTTTCTGATTAATACCATTTAGCAGACTAGAAAAAGGTAGGGCGACCTTACGCAGGCAAGCTCCTCTCTTTCTTTTTTAAAGTTGATTTTTTTTTTTTGTCGTTTCCGGTGTAACATTAAATTTATTCAATCGTTCCATGCCCACGCGTGCATAGCTCCAGTCAAATGAGACATGAAGGAGGTCGATATCCATCCTGAGGTGTAGGATAGGCCATAAAAACCTCACTGGCTGGCAGATATGTGACCCGGAAAAAAGAACATTTAGGAAGCAACATGCTGCCCAGATGGAAAAAAGTATTGCAGCACAGGACTACTGAAGAAGTGGGTAATTGATCTGTAGGAAGATCTGAGTGATCAGCCGGCTGAAGCTGGCTACAGGCATAAATATTTTACATGCACATAGCATCTTTCTTCCCTAAGACTTCCCCCAAAGTAAGCAGTGTGGCACAGCATTTATTGACCACTGCAGTCTGCTGGGATTGGAAACTGGGCTTCCAAGTAGCCTAGGTCGTGTTAGCGGAATTCTTAGAGCAATTGTCAATGCAAAAGGTGAGGTTCAGATGAGCAAGCCATCCTTCGGCCAATGGGTCTGCAACACCCGGGTGCTCTCGTGGGGAAGAGGCAACTCTGGTCTTTGCAGAGGCTATCACTGCTTCAGTGCTCCTGCACTGCCCCCCCGTTGGGCGGGGCGCACGGACCTCCTGCGGGACTGTATGCCGCAGGGCACCCACACAAAGACGGGCAACTGATTTGGAACAAGGTAAGCGACACACTCAAACAGCAAATGTTTTTCATGTATTGGTGCAAATGTGGAATCAGCCCGTTTTCACTACGTGTTTCTTGTTAAGAATTTTTGGAGTGGAAATAGGTCCATTTTTCTGTGCCTCAAAGCCATGGTATCATTTTAAAACCCAGCATAAAACAAAAATCTGGGTGGCCGGGAACCGCCCCAAATGGTGACCCCTGTCATGCAATATTCAGCCCAATAAACATGGTGACTTGCTCCACTCGCTACCACTGCAATTCAGAGAACACTTAGGAGAGCAGTGGTTTTCCAATGGACTGGCAATGAGATCAGCAGAGCTAGAGGGCTATCACATGTGAAAACCCCACCCAGAGGCGCTGGTAGCCACGTCGGAGGAGCTGGGCCCATTTGCAGGTCTATTTATTTAATCCGGTACACTGATCAGGCTGCATGGTCTATCAAAAGAGGGGGGAACTAAAGGAAGCAACAGAGCCAGATGAATCAGCCTGCTTGAAAATAACAGCAGACAGTGCCTCCTAAAGTACGGAAGGGTGTAGAACAATCATAGGAGTTAAATGCAAATGATATTTTAATTCTAAGTGATACTGAGGCCTCAGTTAACAAGGGCATTGGATAAAGGGCAGCACCTTCAGTTTTTAGCACACTGGTGGACTTTCAAGCAAGCAGTTTTTCATCGAGGAGACACCCTACTCCCTCAAAATAAGATACTGAGAACAGTCCTTGTTTCACTACCGAATTGTTGCATTAAGGAGCAGCAGTGGTAATTCTTGGGAATGTGTACACCCAGACTAGCACAAATATTTACTAACGAGAATCTGGAAAAGTGGGCTCTTTAACCTGGAAGTTATTTGCTTCACTGCCTCCCTCTCTTGGAAATTTAGACACAAATACATCAGGGAAAACAAAGTCGTGTGCAACAAGCTGCAGGTTTGTGCTGCCACCTGGCACTCCATGGCTATAGGACATTTCTTCTAAGTATGAATGAAATTTGGCATTTTTATCTATTTCTACAGCTAGAAGTATAGAGATTGATTCTAAACATTGGCATTAACAAGTCAAACGTACTATAAGATTGTATATGTATATACACACACCTACTCACAAGTGTACTGTGCATATAAACAAATACATCGTTTAGTTTCAATTCTATTTGCATAGATTAACATTTATTTCTTTAATTCTCAGAGAAAAGCATGCACTTAACAAAAAAACATTAAATAAATCCCATAACCTTTGAACTGATCCAGGTGCAATACTGGAATAATTTTAATCATTGAGATTTGGACATTACACGTTACAAATACATCAGTACCAAATTTTTATGATCACTGTTAATTTACTGCCAGTATTTTTAGTCTCAGTTGTCTCAATATTACTCAAATGAACTTGGCTTATGCCAACTATACTGTACATTTTCATTTACGTATAGTGCGATCTTTTGGCTCTAAAGAATCCGCACACATATATTGAGGTTCAGAAAAAGTCGTAGGTAGCTCCAAAGATTAAAGTATATTCCAACCATTGCACCTCTACGTTTTACAAAAGACAGGTGACCCACACCAATAGCTGAGAAGATAAGAACTATATTTTAGTTGATTTCTGGAACATTTAGTTAATAATCTGTGTCTTTAAAACCACCCTAATTCTTTTGGACAGGGTACCTGTTACAATACATTAGACTCGTCTGAGAATGTTCTTAAAAGAAGAGGTCTGACAGAAGGTCTGGACGACAATGAATCAGATTCCTTCCTATTGCTCAGTTTTTTCTGTAACAGTGAGGCAAAAATTCTTAAAGCACATGAGAAAGTTTCATCTACCCAGTGGTGTAACAATAAAAAAAAAAAAACTTATTAAATAATGCCTTAAGATAACTTTAAGTTAAATCATCAAAAAGACTAACCAAGACACAATTAAGAAATGCCGAGATTATGAAATATTGGTCAAATTTTTCAAGTACAGGTGCCAAACACTTTGGCACGTGCTCAGAGGTGTGCTCAGCAACTCTGAAGATCACCAAAGTTTGGAAGTTTCGTCCACGGTGTCTGTGAGAGGGGAAGATCCATCACCCCCTACAACAGTATATTGTGAAACGTTGGAAGTATGTGGCAAACACAGCTAGGTGAAAATGGAACCAACCAGGAACGTGCAGAAAATGCTCAGATATTGGCTCCAAGAGTAAGCCTGACCATTCCCACAGAGAGCAGGTGCAACCGGGAATTGCACATGGTGGGACTGTTTGGAACAAATATGTTTAGAAACTTTACAGCTTTACAAATAAAGTATATTCTTCACTGTAACCTGAGTAACTTGTTCTGCTAGCCAAAGAAATGTGTTCCAGAAGCTACTGCTAGACTACGGAGTTGGACTGTTTGCGCACACATGAAATAACTGGAAGCACAATTAAAATAAACTGTTGTTTCCACGTTTCAAAGAAAGCTTTATCTAATGCACTTAGGAAGGGACTCTACTGGGGAAGAAGAGGATCCGTAATGATAGGGCCAGATACACAGCTGCTGTTAATTCTCATAACGCCTGGATTTCCATGGAGCTACACTAGTTTACACTAGCTGACAATCTAGTCCAAAATGCGGACAGTAAATCCCCTGAGGGTGGAGCCTATCTTATGTCTGTAAAACACTATGCACACTTATAGGTCCTACTAAATAACAGAAGCAGCTTCTGAAGGGCTGTTACAGCTACTGCATACAACAAGCACAACCGACTTGATGTGCGGCAAGTTGTTGCAATGCTTTAAACAACTGGATAGTGACACCAAAAGGAAAGACAAAATATTTTAAGTGAGAAGGTACCTTTAAAACCTGTTTATTGCAGAAGCAGAACTAAAAACCTAGGTTAGCAGAGGTTATGCATTTGGAGAAGAAAGACAGCAGCACAAGCAAACATGCACTGGTTAAGAAAAGAAATCACCTTATTCATTCCAAGAAAAGCTGTGATTGCTGGAAGTTTGAGAGAGCATGAAGATAGTGGATGTTCCTGAGGAAGGAAGGCGTTTCATTACCTAGTTCACAGCAGCACAAAAGGTGGAAAATGGCAGCAGAGAGAGAGAGAAATGCAGAAACCAAAAGAAAACATGAATGCATTTTGCATTTCAAACCACTTGCACATAGAAACACTGACAAATAAAGGCTGAGCGAATAGCAGTAAACAGAAGAGAAATGTTAAAAAAGGGGACCACTTCTGGTGAAATCCTGGCCTCACTGAAGTCAAGGGAAAAACTCACCCTGATTTTATTCAGGTCAGGATTTCACCCTCCACTTTTGAAAGGAGAGACAGCAACCACTGCTGTTGCTATTTATACTTTAAGCTTTTGAAATCTTAGCCATCAAGTTGGAAGTTTAGGCACCTAAATAAGTCGCCTAGTTTGGAAACTTCTACTCAAATCAATGGAAGCTGCAGGTCCTCAACACCTTTGAAAAATCAGGCCACTTACTTAGGCGTCTATCTACGGACACAAGCATCTAACTTTTGACACACATTTCTGAAACTCTTGCCATGATGTTAGAATTGCAACTTGAAACATACATGCTGAAACCCTCATCTTGTGTTTTCATATATACACATAAGATAAGAGCCTTTTCCAGCTAAATTTTACTGTAGCTCTGCTGGAAGACAATAAGGGGGATTTTTTAAAAATATAATAGCACCTCTGGAAGTACGTACTGAATATAGGCGCTGTCGGATCCTCTGATCACCAATCCAACGAAAAACTGGCCAGCTCTCAGTTCAGTGGCCGGATAGCTGAAGTATAACCCATGCCTCGTCACTACTTTATCATTATTCTTTTCTCATACCTGTTTTGTAATGCCTTACAGCCAGGATTCAGATGGATTTTCCCTGGAAAACTTCTAACTCAGACTCAAAGGTCAAAAGGGACCAATATGATCATCTAGTCTGATCTCCTGCACTACGCAGGCCACAGAACCTCACCTACCCACTCCTGTAATAAACCTCTAATCTACGACTGAGTTATTAAAGTCCTCAAATCATGGTTTAAAGACTTTAAAGTACAAGTGAGCTGTGCCCCATGCTACAGAAGGTGGCGAAAAACCCTCAAAGTCTTTGCCAATCTGCCCTGGGGGGGAATTCCTTCCCAACCCCAAACATGGCAATCAGTTAAACCCGGAGGTCAGACTAGCTGATCATTATATAGTCCCTTCTCACCTTTTAGTCTATGAGCTACAAAACAAACAACCCAGCTTTCAAAAAACTGGGAGTGGTAGGTTGTTGAAATCTGTCTGATAAATATGCAAAAGTTTCCAAAAGATTCCAAAAGTTTTCATTGATTATAAAACTGAACACCTAATAATTGATTTCACAGATTTTGTTATTTCATAGGTGCATGTATCATGCTATCAATATTGTGCCACGGGAATTGAATAAGTGTTTTAAGGAAACCTCTTTAAGGCTTGGATATTTTTAAATCTAGTTAAATATTAATTTTTGGTCAAACCAGAGGACAGAGAAAAAAAGATATCCTGAAAAGTGCACAGAGCTTACAGTAAAGTCACAAAAGATACCAGAGCACCATGAAAATAATTTTTTCTTCCTAAGCGTCAGTATTTGAAAGTAATTTATAGTGTCATTAAATACAAATTCCTACCAAACAGTGTCATTTAAAACAAAATTAGATTAAAATTATTTTATATCCCATGGATCACACTTTGCCCTAGGAAAGTAGAAACTATTATCAAAATGGCACAAAACGATTGCTTAGTAACCTGCTGCTTACAGATATGGTGCAAACAGTACGTTGAATCTAAATTGTGAATATACCCATTTGAAAATAAATACACTCGATGTGGGAGGCGCACAGAATGAAGGCTACAGTGTAGTAGCTGAGTGTTAGCAGGTGCTAGTAAAGGAGAGCATGGGGCTAAGAGCTCCGATATGATGCTGCAGAGATCTTTTAGCAACCGGAGAAGTACATAGCAGGGAACATGAACTTTCCCTTTTCATTAACATGCACCATCTTCCGTACATTTTCAAACCATCGCTGTGCTGGCTTTCGATGTTGGGGAAATAGGCAAAGATAAATTGGTGCTTAATACCAACATCCAAAGACAGTTATCACTGTTAAAGCTTTCAGAAGACCATTTCTATTTTAAAAATAGCCCCTACCACCACCCCTCCCCCTTCTTTTAGCAGAGTACAGCTGTCCTTTGGGAAACACTGCATCAGTCACAAGAAAACCCAGTGTCTTTCTTGAAGAGATACCAGGTTCCACTGAAGAGAGGGCTTGGTGGTTAGGGTGCTAGCTTGGGACTCTAGAAACGTGATGGTTAAGTTGCTAGCCTGGGACTCTAGAAACCTGGGTTCTCATCCCAGCTCTGCCACAAACTGACTTGTCCCAGGGTCATACAGGAAATTAGCCACTATGCCTCAGTTCACTATCTATACAATGAGGTGTACTGCTTCCCTACCCAAGCCTTGATTTTTGGCTCATGCTATAAAGATCTGCGCTCTCAGCTCTGGAGGTCCGTGGTTCAATACCAGGAATGTTGTGATAATAGAGGCCTTAGTACTTGTCAGGTTTCCCAATAGCAGGGCTGGTTGGGCAAGTCTATTTTTAACTGTATTTGAACTAGCTGTCAAGTCCCTTGCAAATTCACAGTGAAAATTTAGTAATTCAGGTGCAAAATCCACTTATCCACCCTGATGAGGAAGATCATGAAAAAAAAAAAAAAAAAAAAACTAAGGATATTTTACCCATCAAAATCCCCAGTAATCCTCAAAAAAGCAAAATCCCCAAGAACTCACTCTAGATGATTGAGCAGGTAAAATTTGCAAGTTCTGACAATCAATTAAGACTTACAATGGGGTTCAACTAGTGAAACTGAGCAGAATTAAGTCCCATCTGATGTGCCAGATATACTTTCTCTAAGGAGAACCGGTAGTACTCTAAACAGACTGTCAAATGCTGATTTAAAGGCACTGACGCCGAGTTGCTTCTGGGCAATACTTTTAATGAATGTATTAAAATGGCTTTTTTCGCCACCTGAAGGAATAACAGGATGAGAGGCGCGAGGAGCTTTTAACTAGGTGCAAATGGTGCATTGCTACCCCAAAGTTTGTCATGTGTTTAGGAGGATGACAGCAACTCTCACAACCAAGGAAGGTGCCTGGTTTATCATCACATTTCCTTACCTGATGGTTTTTCCTTTTCGCATTTTTTAAAACTCTTAGAAGAATCTCTGGGAAAAGGCTGATGAAAATAAGGAGAACTATTGCCATCCAGGTTGAGACAGACATCACTATATGAGCAAATACAAAATACATTCTTTGCTGCTTCAAGAAAGGCCTGAAAGAGAAGGGGGACAAACAAACTCAGACAATCCAATCAGCCATGGCAGTTTTCCAAAACCGTGAGATTCAAATTAAGACGCAGATCAGCACTTTCATGGGACACACTTTCAAATGGAGGAGGAGGGGAGATGTTCACACACAGAGTGCAGCACATGTGCCTGCAAATATACATGTTCCGCCTACTGCTTCCATTTTCTCTTTCTTCTGATTCTCATATGGTGTCTCTGCAATCTACTAAAACTGCTCTTAAGCAATGAGTTGCTTTCTCCTAGCAAAGGCTCAGAGCCTCTTCTCCGATCTCATCCTCCAACCTGACACTGCTTGTCAGTCACTCCCCATTCGTCTGCTCCATCCTTTCATTTTCACTACTCCATCTTCTGCCGATTCTCCTGCTTTTGCTTCTGCACCCTCATCAGCAATTCCTCCTGTGCTCTGCTGCCGCGTGTCCCTCAGATCATCAGGTTGCTGATGTTGTTTTCTGCTCTCGTGGAATCACCATTGCCCATGCTGGGGGCCCCTGAATCTCCCTCGCCATTCAGTCTCACATCTGTCTGCTGGCCACCTTGCGCCGACTCACACTCCAAAGAGCAATGGTTTCCCCTCCTCTCTCAATCCTAGAGAGAGGCACCACCATCCTTCCTGGCACATTGAGTCCACGGCGTCTCTCAGCCAAAATGCTGCTGCTAGGTCATGCCCTCCTGCTACTGTGACCATGTCACTCCCATGGTCAAATCCCTTCACCGCCTTCATCTTCAGCCACCAGTTTCTCATCCCAGTCCTTCAAGACCCTTCTCAGCGCTCATATTCTTACTACACTCGTCCCCGTCCTCCTTAGACATCCCTTCTGTATCTATTTCTCAGCTACACACACTTATCCTTACAACATTCTGTCCTTTTTCCTGGTAGCTGCCACCACCTTCTCTTTCAAATTCCCTCCTCTGTGCTGTGTTTCTACCATTGGATAAACGGACTAACTCTTGAAATCAGTTGTTAGCCCTGGATTTCAAGTGGTGAAACTGAGAAGTTCAGCCATATGGTGTCTTTTTACTACCTCTCATCTTCCAAGAGAAAAACTAGATCAGGTCAAACATTCATGAAACGCACCAGTGCATTTATGTTATGTTCAGAAAGTGCTCATGTCAGAATGTTATTTTTTGCAACTGGCCAGAAACTCTGGGATTATGTAAAAAGAGCTAGTCCTGAATCTTTTCCAACTGCTTATTGGAAAACACCCCCCAGGCAGCAGTTAGTGCATTCTAACCAGAGTTTCCTCTTACATTGCAATCATCACATGCATTTTCAAAACATGTTTGCTTTGGCCACTCATTGAATACATTTTCAATTACCTACTTAAATGGCAACGCTCATGTAATAATCAGACTCTTCAGAGAGTCATCTCTTTTCATTTGGTATGCCTGTTTTTCTCTTCTGCCCCATTCCCTTATTTCCTGTCTCATTTTTGACTGGGGGTGGAATTCTCACAAATGCCCAAGTCTCATTTTCCAAAGTGACAGACACATGGGAGCCTAAATCCATTGACTTTCAAAGAAACTTAGGATCTAAAGTGCCTAAACCATTTTGAAAAGGAAAATTTTGAAAAATTTACCCTGAGTCTTCATGAGACTAGAGCAGCTTTCACTGCTTTTAAGGCTTCCCCATGTGTTATCTCCTTACTATTTTTCTGTCATTAGCATTTGCTATGATCTAATCACTGAATACTAAAAGCCACTTCTCATGCCATCTCTAAGAAGCAAAGAAAAATATTGCCTTCTGAGATGAGGTTTTACGTTGTCTAGTCCGTACAGTAAAATGCACAAACCATTAATATTAATGAAACCATTACTGAGAAAAAGTTATCCAAAATACATCATTTTACTTAGAATTTGGACTCGTCTAAAGCATTTGGAGATGGTTTTTAGTGGTGGAAGGCCAGAGACTCAAGGCCCCAAAAGGGTTAACTGTATCTTTCTGCCTCCCCTGATGGCAGAGGAGAACAGATGCATGAGAAGCAGGCCTTATAAATAAAGAGGACAGGGAATTCGAAAGCATTTGTTGTTTAGCATTAGGGCAAAATATTTCGCTATGCAAAGTAAACCCTCCAGAGGAAAATTCATGAATTTCAGGGAAAGGAGATAATTGGGTAGGTTACAGACCAACATGTGTTTAACATCTTAGAGTCCAAACCAAACCAAGCCTGGGCCCTTCATAAAGTTACTTTAGTTACCTGAGCTTGTTTATCAGCAGACAGTTATTGAAAAACAGACTCAGTGCCTACTAGCTTGCGGATCAAGCCTACAACTCAAGGTGCTATCCATCCCTGCCAAATAAAGGAATGCAATGGCTGAGGTGCAGTTTATTGCACGGGGAATTAATCTGGAATGTATTCAATAGAAAGTTGCCTAACAAGTTTAGTTTACTTTGGTTCGCCTGCTTTTGCTGGGTAAAATCCTGTCCTCGTTGCAGTCAATGGGAAACAGATCTGTCTTGTCCTGGCTTTATTCCAGTCCCCCCCTCATGAAGTATCACAGAGTATCAAATCCTGCATTATTTATGTTCTGTTCTCTCTCTCTCTCCCCACCATCATCTTTTCCACAATGTCTGCATCACCTCCACTGCTTTTTTTCTCTCTCTCTCTGCCCATGTCACTCAGTCTCCTGCACAGAGTTTGAAATACTTACCAGGACAAATTAAGATGATGGCCTTCACATCCAGGAACAACCCCAAGTAAGAAGCCAAACGCTCTCCCTTACCAACCCCATTGGATTCCCACCAACGTGTTGTTTGTTTGCAGGCTCCATCTTTTGTAGATGCCGGCTAATAGGTTTCTGATCAATCTGAAATCCCCAAATTCTTCTGGCCACTGGAAGGGGAAGGCCCCCATTCTCTCTCACCTCCCCTACCCTATTACACAAGACCCAGTGCATCCTGGTTGCTGCTAAAGTAATAGTGGTTTCCACTATTCTCTCTCTTCTCCAGACTTCTCTTCAGTTAGAAACTCAAATGCTGGCCTCCACAGCTGCTCTTAGCTTTCCCTAGATAGTCGAGAAATTAACCAGAGTCTCTTAAAGACCCTGTTTTCCACAGAGAACTCACAGTAGCAGCAGTGAAAACTGACAAGATTCAGCATCAATTTCCACTTTGATACAGCATGGGAAAGCCATGAGCAGCAGTGGCATTAGATGGTCTGTCTGATAACTGAGAAAGACAATGCTGCATTGTTTTACACTCTGTTCACATGTGGAAGGTTATTTTTGCAGCCAGACGGACCAAAAAACTCGATTTTTTGCTTCTGTACAGGTTGAAGAACTTGTCTGGAACAGCCTTCTATTACCACAAGCAAGTGGATTTTATAAGCTCTGCTAATATGTGAAACAGTGAAAGAGTTCTGTGGCTTATCTCAAAGGATAACGAATCACTTATTCCACCACCACAAAAAACCAAAACAAAGTGTAAAACATCCCCAGAAGTTAGGTTGCCATAAAGCAAAGAATAAGGCAGTTTCACATTTGGAAAGCCCCATCTAAAGGGTTTCATTAACAGAAGTACCACCTTTAATCTCAGTCTGCTTCTTTGTGATCTTTTTTCCGTGCAGTCTGCACTATTTGCTGTATATTAATCAACATTTGATAGGAAAACTATTTACTGATTTTAGGGATCTACAATTTCATACCAACATTTCCCACCCACAAGCCCTGGATTCCTGTAAGAATTCAACCCTGAAGTCCCATTATGCACATGAACTCTGCAGTCCTATTTCACACAATGCACATTCATCTAAAGACAAAACAAAAAAAGCATTGAAAGAAGAAAGATACTTGCCAAATGATTCCTCCCCAAAAGAACGAGAAAAATACATAAAAGGCTAAGGAGCCCCAAATCACGAAGTGGTTCATCCAAGTCCAGAATCGAGTATCTAACGCTAGCTATATAGGTGAAAACAACAAATGGAATAGTTAGTTAGTTACAAAGTGTACCTACAGTGCCATGTATATCACAAATTCCCCTCACATACAGTACAGTCTCATTTCATTCATTTAGATGCCTAAATTCACTGTTCAATTGTCTCTTAGCAAAGGTTCAACGATGAAAATACTTTATTTACACATTACAGTGCCAACAAGAGACCTTCCCTGAAAAGTTTCGAGTCATCATTGAAAGGTTTCACTAAACAAGCCTGACACTCCTCAATTCCACATCCGGGAAATGACTGTGTTGTAATTATATTTTGCCCCATACACCCCACTTGCTATTTTGAACTGTGGAGCAGAAAACTCATAAGAGGGCAGGGGCTATAAATAAAGGCTCTTGTAAATGCAGGGGCTGCATTTTCTTATGTTTTTGTATTTTAAAAGAAAGCCCAGAACATTTGTGGGGAACAAACCTGCTGGATCTCTCAGCATGATGCTCTCCTGCTTGAGGTAATGGACTAGCAGGCAGTAGCAGACAAATTTCTATCGCTAGTCTAACCACGAGAAGGGGATCAAAGATTGACACTCTGCCAACATAGGCTATTTACAGCACAGCACACTGTTGCCTGGCTCCTTGATAAGGCCTTTGGGCTCTACTGCAATACAAATTATTAAATTATGATGATTTGACAAGTGTATTTTTATGACAGAGCCCCAATGCATTTAGAAGTTTTGGAGCCAAGCCTAGGTAAAAAAAAAAAAAAAAGTCTGTTGTATCTCCCTCTTCTTTCTTGATCTGAAAACCCTAGAGGTGAAGATATGGAAGAAAAGGCAATGAACAAATTCAGAAGTATTAGGGAAGAGAACACACAGACACGGAAAATCTAGACTAGACGATAAATTGTGTGAGATACATTGTATGTTAAAGACATGATGGGCATTTGAAATGTACATAAGAACTGAAGACCCAAAACCCTACAGGAAATAAACATTGTTACATTATAGCATAAAGTGTATAATTTTACACTGCAGCACACAAAGTTGATTTCTGCTATAATCTTTCAACAGCTTATTGAAAAGAAGGGAAAGTTCTTACCTTCAGAGTGACGGTGAATACTAATATAGTAAAAACAATCGTTCCAAATGTCCAGTTTCCAAAAACCTGAAAAACACGTTAATCGCCACATGTATCTCTCTGTCGTTTCAGAAAAACAAACCGAACTAAACAATTAGTAACGAGAATGGGTAGAATTCAATGGACTGGCTTATTTTAGATTCAACTATACAAAGATATGCACCACCATATGCTCTTGTAAAGCTAGCTGCCCATTACAATACTCCTGTGCCATGCAGTACCATACAAACAATTAACTTGTTGTGACAGTAATAAAATCTTTTACCAACAGTCACGTTTATCAAAAATGGAAGTCACTTGGACCACCTGTATTTAAAGATTTCCTGGTGATTTACTCAGTGCGTGCTTTCTTATACTATGGAACACATCACAGTAGCTGCACTCTTTAATGTAATTTTTTTCCATTTGCTGGAACATACTGGTTGATATTTTCAAACTAGAATATTCTGGTTTTGCTTGTTTGCAGATACTAGTGACTACGCACAACAAAGAAAAGCAGATACTGCATATCTATCCAAAGGATGGCAACGAATGGGACAGATGCTTACCAACGGCTGTCAAGATCTGGATGCATACATTAAAACAGAAAGTGAAATGCAAAAGTTTTAAAAAATGCAAAAAAATTAAAGTTAATAGGCGCAAAAAAAGATTCAATCAAACGTACATGGATATTATGATTAATTGCTGGTAGAAGTTCTTTACAGTCATAAGTAGTTACAAAACAAGACATAACCACATAGCTCATTTTCAGAGTTTCACATAGACAACCTCTCAAATCATTTACATAGCATACTAGTTCAAAAAAAAAAAAAAAATTTCAAATAGAACCAGAATGAATATCGAAAGTCACCCTTGACGTACACAAGGGTTTTGAAATTACAATGCAGTTGGTTAATCGTGTTATAAAACGGAGGCTATTAAACTTTTCCAAATGTTCTATGTACATGTGTTTTATATCTATATGAAATCAACCCACATTTCAGTAACTTCTCTCAGAATATCAACTTTAGAAAAAGCTAGTTTGACAAGTTAAGTTTCACCACAAACCAGAAGATTTGAAGTTGATGGGCCTCATGCTACTGTCATTTGCACACAGAACACCCTCTAGAAAGTTTTGTGCAAACTTTATGGTAGGATACAGCCCCTGGGTTTTGACTGTAACCACATTTGTACATGGGGTCAGCGTAGCTAGACAACATAACCATTTCTATATTGTTTACATGGTGATCTAGAAGAGGCTTCACATTCTGACAATAAAGAAATCTTTCCGAATTTGGTTTACAAATCTCAAATGATTTCCTGCTCTGCTAAGGGAACTCGTTACTACATCATAAGACAAGACTCCAGACACATTTCACTGACTGAAACATACACATACTCTACCTTTCCATTGTCTTCTAACGATGAATTTTGAAAAAGAAAGTAAACGCCAAAGAAAAACACAAGTCCTTCAAAGGCTCCCAGGAAGGTCCAGTATAAGAAAGGCTTCCATTGTAACATTGCATTATTAGAAATTTTCCTGTCAAACAGAGTCAAGAAAAAAATCACTCACTTTTTTTTCCAGTCTTTTCATTGACTTCAATAGGGTTCAAATCAGGCTATTAACTTTGATGGTGAGGTTTGCATGACACAGAAGTCTTTTAAAAAAGAAAAGGAGTCACTTACTATAGAGAGAGAGCACAAACTACTTTAGGTATCTATGACTGCTGCTCGTAAGTTACTCAGCATGTTAATGCATTCACCGTTCCCTTCTGGTGAAGAAGCTTCAAATCCTGACATCATCAAAACTGAAGATAACGGGTTCGGCTATTATGCTACTCCCATGTTACAAAACCACTACCCAACTTAGCACCTCTAAATTTCAGCAGCTGAATTTTAAAAGAGGACAGTAATAAAGGGAGTAAGTGAGGGGGGTCAAATTAACTGGTAGCCCCACTCCATTTACTGCTGCCTAACCGGTATTTTTCAAAACATAAATTTCTTCAAGTTCAGAAACATTAATCCTAAATATTGTGGAGCTAGCACTTTCCCTTTGTTAAGGAAAATGCTCAAGCTGATCATAACCCTCTGAACTGTACACAAGATGTACATGAACACGGGAGGCTTGTTGGGTTTTTCGGGGGGGGGGGGGGACTTTAGATTCAAGATCTGGCACTTAAACAACAGTAGTAGATGTTTACAGGGCTCTGGGGCCCTTTTATGGAGGGCTCTGTTGATGCTGTTGTAGAAATGAGCTCCCTCTGGTGGATTAAAAGGGTTGTGATCGTCATATTGTTCCTTCTTGTCCATTTCCAAAGAATCCCAGAACACTGCCTGTACACTAACGGAATGGAGAGATTCCAAACACTGAAAGCTTTGATTACTGCCATCTACAAGTAACAGTTGCTGGGTAGAAACAAGCAGTTTCCCCAAAATTTCTAGGAAACGTATACCCCATTCAAGGACATTTAAGAGAAGCTTTGATAGTCTTTTTATTTATTACTACTACTGCTGCTGGGATTGGGGGGTTAGCTGGAACTAGGAAAAAAAAAAAGAGCATCTAAGTGAAAAACAACAAGCTCCCCCCTTCCCTTGTAACTAAAAAACGTAGTTACTTACCAGTAACTGTTGTTCTTCGAGATGTGTTGCTCAGATCCATTCCACTTAGGTGTGTGCGCGCCCTCGTGCACGGCTCTCCGGAGAACTTTTCCCTAGCAGCCCCCTGTAGGGGCCGGCTCCAGCGCCCCCTGGAGTCCCGCCCTCATGCGGCAGTATATAGGGCGCTGCCGGCCCCTCCCCTCCTCAGTCCCTTCTTTCTGCCGACTCCGACAGCGGGGACGGAGGGTGGGTGTGGAATGGATCTGAGCAACACATCTCGAAGAACAACAGTTACTGGTAAGTAACTACGTTTTCTCCTTCGAGTGGTTGCTCAGATGCATTCCACTTAGGTGATTCCCGAGCCATACCTTGGAGGTGGGTAGGAGTCAGCGGCGAGCTGCCCTCAGCACAGCCCTGCCGAAACTCGCGCCCTCCCTCGTCCGCCAGCGCAGTGCGACATGAAAGTGCACTGGCGACCCGGCGGTGGCTTTGCAGACGTTGTGCAAAGGTGCCCACTACGGGTGTGGCCCGGCACTGGTTGAGGGCACTGTGATGACCTCTGAAAGTGGTGCTTCTCAGCAGCACCGAGCAGTACTTGATGCGTGTGGTAGTCCGCGGGGAGACACGCTGGTGACCTTTCCACCTGGATTACTGCTGTAACCAGAGATTCGCTTCCTGGCGCAGCCATGTAAGCCCCACACACAAGGATGGGCTCATTACGTTTCAGTGAATGTGATCTCCTCACCTCCTTCCCGCCATGTGGTTTGGAAAACATGGGGAGGAAATTTATCTTGATTACCATGAAAGATAGGAACCCATTCCGGGTAGAGAAGCCAGATGTTGGCGAAGTTGGACCTTGTCCTATAGACTACTGTCTAGGGAAGCTCCAAGATCCCGGCCTTAGCGCCGGAGGAGCTTCTTGCCGAAATAGTAGCCCCCGGGGGGGGGCTACCTTCTGCGAAAGCATGAGCTGGGGCATAGAGACGTGAGGACCAAAGGGGGCCCCCGAGCATGTCGAGAAGGCCAGGTCGGGATCCCGACGAGGCACCGGGTCGCGTGCCTGCAGATAAAACTCACTGCCCTGGTGAGGCAAGTAGCTGATCTGGGGGAGCCAGAACAGGTGCATCCCTTCGAGTAGCTGAAGGGAGGCCAAAACGCGCGACCCGTAAATCTCAATGTGGACCAGGACTAGGCCTTGGGTTTTAGCTGGAGCAGATACTCCAGGATTGCCTGTGCCAGCAAGATTCTTGGCAGGCTACCCCAGAACTCTGTCCACAAGGTGGACTATGTTTACTTAACCCGATACGCAACCTGTGCGGAGGGTTCCCGCTGCCTAGCAGGGCTCGCTGTGCCTGCACCAAGCGGGCCCTCCCTCCTTCTGTCAGCAGGTCCAGGTGCAGCAGGTACGCCAGGTCCTGGGGGAACTATATGTCGATGAGGGGTGATTTGGAATCGACCCAGCCTCGCTACCCTGGGGCGAGCAGAGCCTTGGACACCCTGTGTCCCAGACCAATGCGACAAGGCCCAGTTGGAGAATACCCCACTTGGGGAGAAACACCGGCATGATCTACGGATGTCACAGCGGGAAAAGAGAACCTGCTGAGGCAATTCCCCTTGTCGCTCCTGTCCCCCGGGAGGTGAGAGGCAGTTAAGCGGAGAACATGCCTCACCGCGAAAACCAACGGACGGGGGGCTTTCTGCAGAGGATTGGGGAGTGTGCTCCTCCCCTCCTTTGCGCTGATGTGCCGGCGGCTATACCTTGACCGACGGAACCAGTCCCTGAACAGGATGCCCCGCAAGACCTTCACCAGTGCAGGGAGGCTCACACGGGTAGGGAATCCATTGGGTGGCTGTTCGGTGCCTGTAACAAGGCCACCCTCCCTTGAAGCAATCTGTGTCCCAGGCGGCCCAGTGTTGCCACGCATGTGCAAGCCGCCAAGTGACCTAATAACTGCAGGCAGTGTCCTAGATGCTGTCGTGGACATTGTTGCAGCTGGAAACCGGCATGGACCATGACCCCGAAACTCGTGCGGGGGCAGGAAGGCTCTGGCCTGGGAAGCGCTCGCTAATGAGTAATGCAGCCTGCTGCACGTGGAGCAGGGGAAGAGCAGGCCCCACGGTCCCCCACACTTAGGACCGGAATCTGTCCCAGGCCATCAAGACAATGCCGCCAGGGAATATCCGCATACGCTATGACTCAGGTGGGCGGCCCGCACGACTCTGTGTCTGCTGGTCACAGGTAGACATGAACTAAGAGCAGCCAGAAGCCCCCATTCCTGTCCCTACATACAAAGGATTAGAAGGCCTTGGCATGTGGAGCCTCAGAGAGCTGAGTGCGGTCCCAGAGTCCCTCCGACCATGGAGCTTCACAGTGGTCTGACCAGAAGGAAGACCAACCCATCGGAGGGGAAGCCCTGAACGGTCACTGCCTCTCCTGGGACAGGCCCAAGGATTGCAGCCAGGAGCGCCTCGTCGTGGCAATGGCGGAGGCTATGGTCTCAGCTGCTGAACCAGCAGTATTTCTGAGCATCTAGGGTGCTGCTCCAGCACCACGAATCTCCCATCCAGGACAGTGGTGAAAACCTGTGCCCTGCAATTCGTAACCACCCCAGAAGACTGAAGGTCGGTACACCTGACCTACAGGGCTGTCACGGACAATGAGCTGGGACACAGCACCCTGAATCCAGGGGCCGGGTCTTGAGAGTAATCAATAGCCTGGCCTTCCGGTCGGGAGATAACACTTCCCCCTGCCATTTTGACGTAGAGGCGACGAATGGGGGAGGGGGGGGTGTTCGATAGGGCCTCTTCGCCTTAAGGGCCCAATCGTGGACCCGCAGGGGCACCCACATCAGAGCTGCCACCCCGAACCCACTGAAGAAGGCAATCTTGGCCTTCAGTGAGAGGTCACCTTCCTGAGCAGCTCCCAGTGCGCCTGAAAACCTTCCGGCGGCGCCACGGGACCCCAGAAGACTGCCCTCCTGGGCAGGATGAGGGGAACTGCCACGGCACATCCCACGGGTGATCACACCAAAGGAGTGCAGCGTGGTGGGTCTCTCCATGGGACCTGACTCCCTATCCAAAGAGCAGAGACCTTGTCCCGAACCGTAACAGTGCAGACCGCACTCCACTGCACGAGACAGGCAGCCCCAGTCCCAACTGGATGGCCATGGGGGCCCACAAGGCTGCCATTGCCTCTGGGGCCAATGCAGGCCGACCGTGCCCCCACTGTGGGAACCCGGGCCACCCCACCTGTGGGCCCTGGCTGTCCCGCATCGCGGGTGCCGTACCTCGCCAGGGGTATTCCCCCCGCCTCCCACGGCGTGGAGGACAGCGAGAACCGCCTCCCCTGCCCCAAGCGGTGCGGATGGGAGACGTGTTTTGGGGAGCTCCTGGCACTGACGTGGTGCCCTGCACCGAGGGCCCCGCAGTGTCGCTCACCCCTTGGTGATCGGGTCCAGCGTCGCCCCGATCCCCGCAGTGCTGAGCCTGCCACGAGCACCCTTGGCTGTGGTCTTTGCTTAGCAACCGGGGTCCGCACCCCCTCTGCGTGGGTGGACCCCACTTTGCTGAGGAGGGAACCCCCAGCGCCCCCAGGCCCCACGCCCGTCCCGGGGCGGGGGGTGGGGGGGGGG